>LR824537.2:15357500-15725378 GCA_902850265.1 Spodoptera littoralis | reverse complement strand
AACCTAACCTAACCTAACCTAACCTAACCTAACTAACCTAACCTAACCTAACTAACCTAACTAACTACCTAATACTAACCTAACCTAAACCTAACCTACCTACCTAACCTAACCTAACCTAACTAAACTAACCTAACTAACCTAACCTAACCTAACCCTAACCTAACCTAACCTAACCTAAACCTAACCTAACTAACCTAACCTAACCTATCCTAACCTAACCTAACCTAACCTAACCTAACCGAACCTACCTAACCTACCTAACTAACCTAACCTACCCTAAACCTAACCAAACCTACCTAACCTAACCTAACCTAACCAAACCTAACCTAACCTAACCTAACTAACCTACCTAACCTAACCTAACCTAACCTAACCTAACCTAACCTAACCTAACTAACTAACCTAACCTAACCTACCTAACTAACCTAACCTAACCTACTAACCTAACCTTAACCTAACCTAACCTAACCTCACCTAACCTAACCTAAACCTAACCTAACCTAACCTAACCTAACCTAACCTAACCTAACCTAACCTAACCAACCTACCTAACCTAACCTAACCTAACCTAACCTACAAAACCTAACCTAACCCTAACTAACCTAACCTAACCTAACTAAACCTAACCTAACCTACCTAACTAACCTAACCTAACCTAAAACCTAACCTAACCTAACCTAACCTAACCTACTAACTAACCTAACCTAACCTACCAAACCTAACCTAACCAAACTAACCTAACCTAACCTAACCTAACCTAACCTAACCTAACCTAACCTAACCTAACCTACCTAACCTAACCTAACCTAACCTAACCTAACCTAACTAACCTAACCTAACCTAACCTAACCTAACCTAACCTAACCTAACCTAACCTAACCTAACCTAACCTAACCTAACCTAACCTAACCTAACCTAACCTACCTAACCTAACCTAACCTAACCTAACCTACCTAACCTAACTAACCTACTACCTAACCTAACCTAACCTAACCTAACCTAACCTAACCTAACCTAACCTAACCTAACCTAACCTACCTACCTAACCTAACCTAACCTAACCTAACCTAACCTAACCTAACCTAACCTAACCTACCTAAACCTAACCTAACCTAACCTAACCTAACCTAACCTACCTAACCTAACCTAACTAACTAACCTAACTAACCTAACCTAACCTAACTAACCTAACCTAACCAACCTAACCTAAACCTAACCTAACCTAAACTAACCTAACCTAACTACCTAACCTAACTAACTAACCTAACCTAACCTAACCTACCTAACCTAACTAACCTAACCTAACCTAACCTAACCTAACCTAACCTAACCTAACCTAACCTAACCTAACCTAACCTAACCTAACTAACCTAACCTAACCTAACCTAACCTACCTAAACCTAACCTAACCTAACCTAACTAACCTAACCTAACCTAACCTAACCTAACCTAACCTAAACCTAACCTAAAACCTACCTAACCTAACTAACCTAACCTAACCTAACCTAACCTAACCTAACCTAACCTAACCTAACCTAACCTAACCTAACCTAACCTAACCTAACCTAACCTAACCTAACCTAACCTAACCTAACCTAACCTAACCTAACCTAACCTAACCTAACCTAACCGAAGCATTCAAGAGCATAAAGGAGGTCAAAGAAGAGGTCAAGGCAATAAAAACCAACATCAGCAAAGAGCACGAGAAGACAAGGCTGAATACAGCAGGAACACCGGGGGGTCCTAAATGGGATTCCATGGGTGAAGGCTTGCTACGCATGGAGACCAACATAACAAGTGTCTCCAACCAGCTGGACGTGCTCCGCATGGCCTTGGATAAAATTAGGACAGACCTCACACGGCCAAACGAAGCCCCCAGCAACCAAGTGTCGGACATGGGGTTACTGACTCATGAAAAGTTTGAGGAAGAGATGGGGAAAGTGCAGGCCCTGCTTCGGGAAATTAGCAATAAACCAACGACTCCCCCACCACCACCGCCACCACAACAAACAATAAACATCGCAAAGAGCTCCATCCACTTACCGAAAGGCTGGAGATGGTCTCAGCTGACATCCGCGTGCTGCGCGACAAAAAGCCGAGCGTGCAGACGCAAGCAGTGCCTAGTCTGGACGCGGAGCTGGCAGCCGTGGAGGTCAAGAGGACACTCCAAAACATTGAGAAGGGGGTGGCAGACCTGAGCAAAGCGGACAGACCGCCCCAACAACAGCAGGGTCCCAAGACCTTTGCCCAGGCCGCTAGCACGCCGAAGCCCCCAAAACCACCACAACCTAACCACACCCTGATCGTCTCATCGACTGACCCGAAACACACCGGAGACAACGTAATCGAGAGGATCAGGGTAGCCCTGGACCTCAAAACAAGCGGAGCCCGCGTGGACACGGTCCGGAAAGCGCGAAATCAAAAGGTAGTCCTTAGATGCGCTAGCAAGACGGACCTCAATTTGGTTAAAGACCACTTTAAAACCAACAGCGGGCTCAAGGTCCAGGAGCCGAAAGCATTGAACCCAATGGTCTGCATCAAAGGCGTACTGTCCAGCTACAGCGACGGGGAGATTGTAGATCTCCTAAAAGTGCAGAACAAACACCTTCTGCAGAACGTCGCTTTGGACGAGCAGACCATTAAAATGCGGTATAGGAAGCGCGCGAGAAACCCACACGAGTGCCACCCAGTCTTGGAGCTTTCTCCGAAGCTCTGGCAATGCCTCACACAGGTGCAGAAAGTGCACATCGGCATTAAGCGGTGCCCGATAGAGGACCAGTCCCCCCTCGTACAGTGCACGAAATGCCTCGGATATGGACACAACAAGTCCATATGCAAGGCAGCTAAAGAAGCCTGCAGCTATTGCAGCGGAGAGCACAATGGAAGGGACTGCCCCGATCGGGCGGCTGGTAGGCAACCCACCTGTGTGAACTGCAAAGCAGCCAAAAGAACAGGTTTCGATCTGGCACACACCGCATTTAGCGGGGACTGCCAGGAACGCCAGAAATGGGATGGCATAGCCAGATCGCGTGTTTCCTACTGCTAAGGGCGACAAACACAACACACCTAGGTCAAACAGTCACCCTCCAACACTCAACAAGACCGGCGAGACTGCAGATTATCCAAGTGAATCTCCAACGCTCCAAGCTGGCAACAGAAGAACTCCACCTGGCGGCGCAAGCAAAGGGGGTTTCAATAGCTCTTGTTCAGGAGCCCTATGTAGGAAGAACAGGAGTAATGAAACAATGCCCCGGCACACAAGTCATCCAGTGCAGCCTCAACCGCCAAAAACCAGTTAAGGCGGCAATCGTCGTTTTCGGGAGCAACATGCAGGTCATTCACGACCCTCAGCTTGTGACCGAGAACGTCGCTGCTGTCCTGCTAAAGGTGGGCCAGCTCAGTCTCGGAGTGATATCGGTCTATTTCGAGGGTGACCAGGAAATCGAACCGTACCTACTCAAAACACACAACACCATTAAAAAATTACACACACAAAACATCCTGGTGGGAGGAGACATAAACGCATGGAGTCAATGGTGGGGTAGTGCTTCTGAAAACCACCGTGGGGCAGCGTACAATTGCTTCCTCAACGAGCGGGATCTCCAGATCTTAAACACCGGGCAGACACCTACGTTCGAGACATACAGAGGCGACAGGTGGTGCACTAGCATAGTCGACGTGACGGCCTGCAGTTTACCACTGCTGGGCAAAATCGAAGACTGGCGAGTGCAAAGAGACCTGACAACCTCGGACCACAACGCAATTACCTTCTCGTTGCGTCTCGAAAAAGTCCTGGAACCTCTAAGGCCGATTTCGACGCGTATATATAATACCAGGAAGGCAAAGTGGTCCGACTTCCGCTCACACCTCAAAACCAACTTGGCGGAAGACAACATAACCGAAGCCAACGTCTCGGGCGTCTCGAACCCAGAAGATCTGGAAATAATCGTCGAGAAATATATAAGTAACATCCACCGTTCGTGTGAGGAGGCGATTCCAAAACTGGGGTCACCTAAGCACAGCGTTAACCCCCCGTGGTGGACCCCTTTTCTGGATCGTCTTAAAAGAGACACGATGACCAAGAAGAGGAGGATCCGGAATGCGGCCGAAAGCCGCAGGCACTTCACCATCAGGGAGTACGTTGAGGCAAAAAACGCCTACACTCGGGCAGCCGCGGAGGCGGCGACAACCAGCTGGAAGGAGTTCTGCACAAAACAGGATCGAGAGAGCATGTGGGACGGCATCTACAGGGTTTTAAGGAAGACAGCCAGGAGACAGGACGACACGCTGCTAAGGAACGCCGCAGGAGAGACGCTCAGTCCCGAGCAGTCTGCAGATCTCCTGGCAAAAACCTTCTACCCGGAAGATACAACGGATGCCGAACAGCCTTACCACACAGCCCTGAGGAAGCTTGCGGAGGAGAAGTATCCTCGAGGACTATCTACAGATGATCCACCCTTCACGATCGCGGAATTGGAAATGGTCCTACAGGACCAAAACCCGAAGAAAGCTCCCGGTCCCGATGGATTAACAGCAGACATCTGCACGGCGGCAATAAACTGCGACAGGGAACTGTTCTTAGCGGTGGCCAACAAGTGCTTATCGCTGTCCCATTTCCCCAAGCAGTGGAAGGTCGCTCACGTATGCATACTCCGCAAGCCAATGAAGGACGACTACACGAGTCCAAAGTCGTACAGACCAATCGGTCTTCTCTCGGTCCTCGGTAAGATAGTCGAGAAGCTCCTGGTCGGCCGACTCCAGTGGCACTTCCTGCCGACACTAAACCAAAACCAATACGGCTTCATGCCACAGCGCGGTACCGAGGACGCCCTCTATGCCTTAATGGGGCATATACGAGCCGAAATCAAAGCAAAAAAAATAGTGCTTCTGATATCATTGGACATAGAGGGGGCCTTCGACAATGCATGGTGGCCTACACTTAAAGCACAGATGGTAGCCAAAAGATGCCCCAGAAACCTATACGCCCTCGTCGCCTCATACTTGGAAGACCGGAACGTCAGGGTCAACTATGCCAGAGCAACAATTGAGAAGGGTACCACGAAGGGATGCGTCCAAGGTTCAATTGCTGGACCGACATTTTGGAACCTTATCCTTGACCCACTCTTACACAAAATGGCAAGTTTAGGGATTTATTGTCAAGCCTTTGCGGATGACGTCGTCCTCGTATTCTCAGACTTCTCGGCCGGTCCTCTGCAGCAATCGGCGAACAGCGCGCTAGACACGGTGTCAAAATGGGGCTTCCAAAACAAATTACGCTTCGCCGCGCATAAGACCAATGCGATGGTGTTAACAAGGAAGCTCAAGTACGACGACCCCGTACTCCACATGTCTGGCGTGCGGCTGGACCTAGTACACGAGGTGAAGCTGTTGGGCCTCACAATAGACGCCAAACTCACATTCAACGCGCACGTATCTGCGATCTGTAAGAAAGCTACAGACGTTTACAAGCAACTAGCGTGCGCGGCGAAGGTGACATGGGGTCTCAACCGAGAGATTGTGAGGACGATATACGTGTCGGTGATAGAGCCAATCGTGACGTATGCGGCGAGTGCGTGGGAGCCTGCGGCGGAGAAACTGATGACAAGAAATCAGTTCGACTCGCTGCAGAGAGGCTTCGCGCAGAAAATCTGCAAAGCATACCGCACGGTGTCTCTGACATCGGCACTCATCCTGTCTGGCCAACTACCCCTTGATCTCCGAGTAATCGAGGCCGCAACCCTCTTCAAGATCAGGAAGGGTCATTCCCAGCAGTTCATACCGCCGGATCGCGAGTTGGAACGCAGCGTGCACCACTCCAAAAACCCTCACCCGGCGCTGCTCACAATGACCGAGTATACACGTCTAGAGGACCTAACTCCCGAAACCCAGGAGGCCCACAACATAATCGGCCACCAAATATACACCGATGGCAGCAAAATAGAGGGAAAAGTAGGAGCTGCCCTAACGTGGTGGGAAAACGGGAAAGAATCAAAATACTGCACGGGCCTGGAGCCTCACAACACTGTCTTCCAATCGGAAATGTACGCCCTCTTCAGAGCCGTAAAGATGGCAAGAGAGTCTAGGGCGGCCTCCATAAGCATCCTAAGTGACTCAAGGTCGTCACTGGATCTGCTGAGGAGTCCTTCTGTCACTCACCATCTGGCGCTGCAAATGAAAAAATACGTGCGGGAGATCCGAGAGGAGGGCAGGGAGGTGAGGCTGTTTTGGCTAAGAGCTCACGTGGGAACTGCGGGGAATGAGAGAGCGGACGAGCTGGCAAAGGAGGCAGCTCTCAAAACCAAAGCAGCAGACTACAACAAGGTCCCAGTATCGTTCGTTAGAAAGAGGATACGAGAGGAGACCATCAAGAGGTGGCAAACGCGGTACGAAACCTCCAGTACAGGAGCGGTCACAAAAGTGTTCTTCCCGAACGTCTTAGCGGCAAGGAGGACACTCAGAGACGAAAACCTGACACCGCTCCATATACAAGTCCTCACAGGACACGGAGGATTCTCGGCGTATCTCCACCGCTTCCATCTTAAAGACAGCCCCTCGTGTGTATGCGACCCTGGCTGCGACGAAACTGTATGGCACCTGCTGCTTGAATGCCCAAGATTCTGCCAAGACAGAATGGAGCTGGAACAAAAGATCGAAGCTCAGCTAAGCCAGTCTACACTCCACACCGTGATGGAGAATGCAAAGACTAGGAAACCATTCTTGTCGTTCGCGAGCAAGGTTGCCGCAGTCGCAGTCAAAGCAAACAAAACTCCGACTACACAAACCAGGTTGCCATCTGTGCCCACTACACAAATAAACACCACACCGTCACCGACAACAGCAACAAACATACAAACACAGCCACAGAACACAGCACCAACACAAAACACAGCAACACAACCCACACACCCGAACGCAGCAGCGCCAGCAGAAGCCAGCCCAGTGTCGGGCCCAAACGCCATGCCCATCACGCAGTTCCTGGCGGGTGCCGGACGCGGTACACCAGGCATAAAGCTGCGAGGAGTCGCTCTGTTCATGAACAGAGAAACAGAAACACTGGGTATAAGCTTCTGCATAGGTTCGAGCCGAGCTGGGGCCCGTATAGATATTTCGCCGGGCCTTGCCGCCCTGATCAACGGGAGCACCACCAAAGCAAGGATGAAGGGCAGTAAGTACGCCGCCCTGCCCCAGGTGGTATTAGACACTCACCGATGCCGCTTGGTGCGTTTCAAAGGAAAGACCATCGCACTGCTCGAGTGGGGGGAGGAGTCTCCATTTACACAGGCAAACTTGCTGCTTCAGAAGATCAGGGAAATAGGAGAACATACACCAATCGCAGCCCGTGCCATTAGCGTGGACGCGATGGTGGTGGGATGGGAAAGAGGAGATGTCGCGGACCGCTTCGGCTGCCTGAAAGCCTCAGAACAACATGAGGTGATCGTCTATGAAGACAGAGGGGAGACTCTGAGTTTTCTCAAAACTCCCCGAGATCCAACAGCCGGCGCGACGAACACCGCGACAAGTCCCACCACCCTGAGCGGATCAGAAAGGGCCCAGCAAAAGGCAGCAGCTGAGAAAGCCGCAAAGGAGCAGGCCAAAACCACCAGCCCTGAGAACCGAGCCCGGTCGAAGAGTCGACTGGAGGCCATAGGCACTTTCCTCGGTGCACTGCTCCCGAGTACAAGCCACAGCTCCACACCCACGAAGCAGGAGTCAGCCCTCAAAAGGTTCTTCAAAAGAACACCAGAAGAACCGAAAAAGCCAGTCCCTGTACCAACAAGAGCCGACAAAGGGCACGTCAGCCCACCGACCCTCGCAGTGAATTCGGGCATCACGGATCACGTGGAGAGCGCTTTCCTCGAGTACGTAGCAGTCGTGAGAGCTACCAAGGAGGTCAATCTCATGACATGCAGAAAAATTATGCTGACCTTCCAACGTCAGACGGAGGGTCTGCTGAGAGTACTGCTCGAGGAGGCGGGGGCGGCCGTGTACGACAACGCCACATCCCAGGTGATCGTCGGGGAAATGACGGGGTCGTACATGGCAGCATATAGTGCGACGAGCGGCTTCGTGAGCCTTGATCAAGAGGAGTCGGAACGCACAGGGACAGTGAAATTCAGGACACCCAAGGGCGACTCGATAGTGGTCACCGCCAAATGCACCAGAGTAATGCTGGAGGACAGGATCCTCGAGATGGCTCAGGCCACTTCTGGGACCACGGAACTCCCGGCATTGCAAGACGGATGGGCGGTGCCCAACATAAGGTGGGTGAACGGAGTTCCGGGTTGCGGTAAAACAACATGGATAGTCGAACAATTCGACGAGAGAAGGGACGTGGCGGTCACTACGACGACCGAAGCCGCAAAAGATCTCAGGGACAGGCTGGAGCCCCGCCTTGGAGAACGCACAAAGACAAAGGTGCGCACTATGGCCTCAATATTGTCCAACGGGTTCAAGCCCCATAACAAATGCCACCGCCTCATAGTGGACGAGGCTCTAATGAACCATTTTGGGGCCATAGTCATGGCAGCAAAACTGTCCGGCGCGGGTGAGGTCGTACTCGTTGGAGACGTGAATCAACTGCCATTTCTGGACAGGGAGAACCTGTTCCAGCTCAGATACACACGTCCAAACATGGTGGCTGAAATCACCCTGGAGCTTCTCTGCACACACCGCAACCCCATGGACGTGGCGTACGCGCTGAGCGAGATATACCCTGGGATATACTCCTCAAGGACGTCGCGGATGCACTCCCTGAGGGTGAAGGGTTACTCGGGAGCGACCATACCCAGACTTGCCCGGAACACCTTGTTCCTGGTCCACACACAGGAGGAGAAGATTTCCCTTGCTAGCCAGGGATATGGGTCCGGCGAGGGGTCTAAAATACTAACCATCCACGAGGCTCAGGGGTTGACCTGCGACAGCGCTTTAATAATCAACACCAAAGCCAGGCGGCTCCAGATCCACGATAGCGTCTCCCACGCAGTTGTGGCGGTGTCACGACACAAAGTCAGTTGCGTCTATTACACCGACGACGCCGATGACGCCACAGGCCGCCTCATAAAGAAGGCAATGAACGCCCAGACAAAATTGGTCGTCGATTATAACCTAAAGACGGCCATGCAACATCGAGACGCTCCCATCATGGAAGCGATGCTTAAACTGGCGAAATCCCTGGTCGGTACAGGGCAAGCCCATCCTAAGCAAAATCTGGAAGTCTGAAACCTGTACCCCCGTCCTCATTCATCCATCCATCCAAACCCCACATCAAGCCATAAAATTAGCACTTAAGGATTAACATTGAATATTATAAATAAGGAATAATACTAATATACAAATGTCGGCAAAGTGTAAAAGGAAGTAGACACTAAAAAAAAAAAAAAAAAAAAAAAAAAAAAAAAAAAAAATATATATATATATAAAAAATATATAATAAATAAAAAAAAAAAAAAAAAAAAAAAACAAACAAAAAAAAAAAAAAAAAACCAAGCAAAAAAAAAAAAAAAAAAAAAATATGGACTCACGTAGCTTTAAGATTATAATTATAAACACGTGTCTAGTGAGGACACGAAGCTGTCATAAAAAGAAAAACTAATATAATAAATAAATGAGAATCGTTAAAAAAGAGCGCGGACGCCTATGTCTGCGGCAATTGTTTTATTTAAAAAAAAAAAAAAAAAACCTAACCTAACCTAACCTAACCTAACCTAACCTAACCTAACCTAACCTAACCTAACCTAACTAACCTAACCTAACCTAACCTAACCTAACCTAACCTAACCTAACCTAACCTAACCTAACCTAACCTAACCTAACCTAACCTAACCTAACTAACCTAACCTAACCTAACCTAACCTAACCTAACCTAACCTAACCTAACCTAACCTAACCTAACCTAACCTAACCTAACCTAACCTAACCTAACCTAACCTAACCTAACCTAACCTAACCTAACCTAACCTAACCTAACCTAACCTAACCTAACCTAACCTAACCTAACCTAACCTAACCTAACCTTTTTTTTTTTTTTTTTTTTTTTTGACCCTGGGAAAATACTTTATGTATCATCCTCCCGTGGGGGGACGGGAGGGATATGTGGGACTCTCCGGGAGAAGCCCGGCATACCCACTAAAAACCCAGGAGCACACCAGCGTCGCCGTGTGAGGAGGTCTGGGAGACCGGGTGAACCTTTACGACCAGGACCCCCTCGGCTATGCCTGCCATTGATATCATGGCGGGCCATATCACGCCCATCCCTGTGTCGGGGAGGGGTCTCGGGAACAGTTGTGTGCTAACTGCTCCCGTCCCGCGAAAGGTGAATAGTGCAATGCGGGTGTAGGCGCCCCCGCGCCTAGCACCCGCTATTCACCCCGGGAGGGAGAAGGCGGTTGTACTGCCGTCTTCTCCTACCAAGTCTGCGCCGTCGGAGCGCTGGAGCGAGGGCGTCTTCCTCTCGCTCGCGCTCTGCTGCCTCCTTTTGCAAAATTACGCATTCGCAGAAGGAGGCCACTGCCGCCCATGCTTCTTCGCTTCCCAGCATTGCGTGTACCACGCAGGGGAGCGAGAGGTTTCGTCCAATAACCGCGATCAGGGTCTGACGCGGGTCGGACCACGATGGGCACTCTTCGAATGTGTGCCGCACCGTGTCCTCTGTCGCACCACAATGGTGGCACGACGGGTTCTCCTCCCGCCCGATGCGGTGCAGGTACGACCCAAAACAACCGTGACCTGTCATCACCTGCACCAGACGGAAGGAGAGAAATCCGAATGGCCGCTCGAGCCAGGTCTGGAGGACCGGCCCGATTGCATCCAACGTCCGTCGCCCAAAGACTGCAGCGGCGAGGTCGTCCGCCCAATGTAGGACGATGGCCTCCTTGGCCTCCTGCCGCACTGCTTCCCGGACCTCATGAGCCGGACGCTCTCCTCGCGCCCTCCGCTCCGCCGTCCACTCGTACACTCTGGCGAGCACCCACGCTTCGAGCTCCCAAGGGGGAGTTCCCGCCAGTGCGCACGCCGCCGCAAAACCCACTGTGCGGTAGGCCCGCGCCACCCGCTGTGCGATAGCCCTTTGGGGCACGCGAAGGGCGGTGGTGTTCTCCCTCCTGCGCAAGGAGTCCGCCCAAACTGGAGCCCCATAAAGGGCCATGCTCCGTAGTATGCCGGCATATAGACGCCGGCATCGCGCACTGGGCCCTCCCAAATTTGGCATAAGCCACGAGAGGGCGTTCGCCGTCTTTAGGAGGCGCTTCGACAGATCGGCGAAGTGCGGGCCGAAACGCCACCTGCTATCTAAGATTAGGCCTAGATATCTCATGTGGCCCTCCACTGCGATTCTCTCGCCATCCACGTAAATGTGGGCGTCAGGAGGAGGGCGCTGCCTCTGTCCGTGGAAGAACACGGCCTCGGTCTTGTGCAGCGCCACTGTCAGCCCCAAACGGCGGATCCTGTCGGCAACCAAGGAGCCACCCGCCGACGCCAGGCTGGCCGCCGTCGTGAAGGTCCCGCGGGCAGTAAGGAGAGTGTCGTCTGCGTAGCAGATGACACTCGTCCTGTGAAGGAGCGTTCCCCGCAGGAGCCAGTCGAATCCGACGTTCCATAGGAGGGGTCCTAACACCGACCCCTGCGGAACGCCGGTCTCCACGGCGTAGCGCCGAACCTCCCCGTCTCTATCTGCAAGGAGTACGGTCCTATCCTCCAAGTAGTTGGTCAGGAGGACCCGAAGGTATTGAGGCACTCCGTGGAATCGGAGCGCCTCTAGGATGGTGGAATGGGGGACGGAGTTGAATGCGTTGGCTATGTCGAACGACACAGCCAACAGTCCTTCCCCTTCTTCTACGGCCTCCTGAACCTGGCCCTTGAGACGGGTTAAGGCGTCCACGGTCGACCGCTGAGCCCGAAAGCCGTACTGGGCGTCTGACAGATCCGGCCCCACACATGCCAAATGGCGGTTGAGGCGAGCAGCGATGATCCCCTCGAACATCTTGCCGACCTCATCGAGCAGAACGATGGGCCGGTATGCCGAGGGGGAGTCCGCTGGGCGTCCCTGCTTACGAAGCAGGCACAACTGCCCCTCCTTCCAAGGTTTCGGGAACCGCCCTGTAGCGAGACACGCGCTGAAAAGGCCCCGAAACCGCTCCTCCATTTGAGAGGCAGCGATGGCCACCACCCTAGCAGGGACGCCGTCTGGGCCGGGGGCAGTTTTCTTTGCCCGGAGGCGGACCAACGCCGTGTGGATCTCGCTGTCCGTGACAGCGGGGGCCTGTTCCTCCTCCTCCACTAGGGCCCCCCCCGAGGGGGATTCATCACTGGAGGGGAAAACTCTGCGTTCCTGCGCGGAAATAGGGAGCGTACCACCTCATCCAGCAGGGTAGGCTCGAGGGTCTCTGTCACCGGGGGACCTGGGGGACGCAATTTGTTTCGCGCCGCCTTATACGGTCTCCCGAATGGATCGCCGTCGAGGGACTCCAGCAGCTCGGCTCTCGCTGAGTCTTTGGCGGCACCGATAGCTGACTTGAGGGCCGTCTTTGCCGCCACGTACGCTTCGTACAGACGGTCCTCGTCAGTTTCGTCTCGGCGCCGCCGACGACGACTTCGCGTGAACTGGCGTTTAGCTGCCATGCACGCTGCCCGCAGCTGTGCCAACTCCTCCGACCACCAATACACAGCGCGGTTTGGAGGTGGGCGACGAGACCGAGGCATGCTGGAGTTGCACACTTCGGTCAGAGACCCTCTCAGTTGAGACGCAGCGGCGTCGATGTCTGCATTCAGGACGGCAGGGGGCGAAAGCCAGTCCTGCAGGAACGCGGCCTCCTTTGCAGCCTCCCGGTCTAGGCGGGTGAGAGCCCACCGAGGAAAGGGGGATCGGGCCGACGATGTAGAGTTCCCCCGACGGCTCTGGGTGGAGATTTCGAACCGCACGTATCGGTGGTCCGACAAGGTCTCCACCATGTCCACCCGCCAGTTCTCCACACGCGCGGCTAGCGATGGGGATGCAAAGGTGACGTCCACTATGGACCCACCCTGCCGCCGCACGCATGTTTGAACTCTCCCCCTATTTAGAAGGGAGAGACCAGAGGAGGCTGCCCACGCCTCGAGCGCCTGCCCACGGGCATCGGTAGCCGGGTTGCCCCACGTCTCCGACTTGGCATTTAGGTCCCCCAGCACAGAGACCTGTCGGGGCGTCATCCTGCCGACGACAGCCGCAAGGACTCCGAGAAAGTCCTCGAAGTCTTGCAGCGAACGATTTGGGGAGAAATAAACGCCCACTAGGGCTAAGTCCCCCCACGCGGCAGCCACGTATCCCGATCCTCTCTCTAAAAGTGAGAGGGGAGGAGAGTCGGTCAAAGGCCGTGCCGCAACTGCTACGAGGCCGTCCCTGTCGCCCAACCAACGGTCAGCGATTGAGTAGGGCTCAGCGACTACCGCCACGTCCACCAACCAATCTGCCATAGACTGCACCAGCAGGTCTTGGGCCGCTCTGCAGTGGTTTGTTGGCCTGTAGGATGCGATGACTGCGCCCCATTATTCAATCATCTCATCACCCTCATCGGCTCCCGCGACCGGTGTGTCGGCGGCGGTAGCTGCAGCTGCAGGTCGCCTTTGCACCTGCATTTTGCCCTTCTTGGTGGGGGGATTGCACTTCCTCCCAGCCATCATGTGGTTCGCTGGGCGACCACTAGCGGCACAGACAGCGCAGTGTGGCGTGACGGCATCACAGGATGCCGCCATATGCCCTTCCTTCCCGCAACGGTAACAGGTGTCCGCTCTCTCCACCGTGGACGGACACATTGTGCGGGTGTGCCCTATGCTGAAACACTTAAAGCAGCGTAGGGGTCGCTCTTCAAGTGCCCGGACCACGGCTGAACTGAACCCAATCAGGAGCCGACCCTTAGTTTTAACAAGGACGGCCTTGGCTGCAGTGACTGGACAGTCCACACGGGTTGTACCCAGGCCACGCCGGCCAGTCCTGATGACTCGGCCTTGCACCGACTCGACAGGGCAACCTCCTGCTGCTGCAATGGCCGCCACCACTTCTTCCTTGGAGACGGAGTCATCCAAGTTGGTGACCTCTAAAGTCGCGGACTTGACTGGCCTGGCGACCTTTGCCACGTCCGCGATGCCCTCGCGCAATTTTGATGCGAAGAGATCCGCATTTTGCGAACCCGATGCCCCGGGAAACTCGAAAATTCGAGCTCCGGTTTGGGTTCGGCGGCAAGTAACGGCCGCAATCCCCAGCTGGGTGGGATCGGCATGGGCACGAGCCCGCGTTAACACGGACTCGTATGTTTCGCCCCTTTCGGCGGCCTCGGGGGTGATGGTCACCGTAACCGCCGCCGTTTTGGGAGCCGCCAGTTTCCTCCCTTTTGCTGTGGGAACAGCAGGGGCCCTCTTGGCTGCGGAAGTAGCAGGGGCGGGCTTGGAGGCCGCTTTCCTTCCCTTCCCTCGCTTCACTACCTCCGTCCATGTCTCGGTGGGAGCTACGACTGAAGACTCTGTTAGGGTCATTTCCGGCTCAGCTATACTTGCGCTGGAAGTTTGAGCCGCCGGCTTTGTGGTCTTGCCCCGTCCTTTGCCCTTAGAAGGCTTTGGGGCCTGGGGCAGTCCGCTGGTGGTTGCAGCTACTGGCGGTGGCAGTGCTGCAGATTGCGCTCTGTCCGCCGCGAGTGGAGGGCGGATGCGCTTCTCCGGCAACAGCCGGTCCTCAATGCCCGCAAAGCAGGCTCTGTGAAGGCCCTTTCCTCCATTACAACCTTCCGGATTATATCCTCAAGGTTGGACGAGGAGTAAGAGGAAGGGCCTGTTGCCACCGCGTTGCTGGCCGATGGAGCTGTGGCTTCAGCCAGTTTTTTGTGGAGGTCGCTGACCTCAGCTTGAAGGCGATCGACCCGCGCCTGCAGTTGCCGCGACTCCTCCGTCGCCGTGCGCTGCACCAGCTCCGCGATAATGCCGTGCATGCTGGCAGCACGACATTTGAGGGCTTTCTGGAAGGTCCCTTTCAAGTTTGAGGACTTAGAGGCGACCTCCACTATCTCCTCCTTGTCCTCTAACGCCATTTGTGCCAATTCAGCAACCGAATGGTCCGCGTAAAGGACGTTGGACGCCCCGTAGCCAGCCCTGGACCTCGTGGCGCTTGTTGCGCGCTCCTTGGCAGCGACCTTCTCCTCCAGGTCCTTTTGCCCCTCCAGTCGTCTGGCTTGGGCCAGAGACGCCCTCAGTTGGCGTTGAGCCTCATCGAGTCCCACTTCGTGGGCACTCGATTTGGCCTTGACCTTTCGTTTGGTCTTGCCGAACGACTCCAAAGAGTCGTCCGACTCGAGCCTAACATACGCCCGCTTTAACTCATAGCGGCTGGTGGCCGCCTGCGACTCGGTTGTGGACTCCTCACAGTCCGACAAACTCGTCCGCCCGACAAAACAAGCTAGCCGCAGATGGTGCGCGGCTAGCGTCCGACAACATGTCGGTTTGGCCCTGAGAAGGGCCGTTTGGTTGGCCCTGAGAAGGGCCGTTGGGTTCGCCCTGAGAAGGGCGTTTTGTAAGGAAGCGCCCGAAGGCGTCCCGCAAAGGCTTCGACATTGAAACAGACGTATTCGTACTGCACCGCAAGGAAAATGTACGAATTCACAGCGCTCGTTAGCCGCCGGTCTGCCACTCCGTTACGGTGGTCAGACACGGCGTTGCCCGGGGATCACTACGAGGAAGTCAGCACTGTGGGGGGATCCCCAACCTAACCTAACCTAACCTAACCTAACCTAACCTTTTTTTTTTTTTTTTTTTTTTTTTTTTTTTTTTTTTTTTTTTTTTTTTTTTTTTTTTGACCCTGGGAAAATACTTTATGTATCATCCTCCCGTGGGGGGACGGGAGGGATATGTGGGACTCTCCGGGAGAAGCCCGGCATACCCACTAAAAACCCAGGAGCACACCAGCGTCGCCATGTGAGGGGGTCTGGGAGACCGGTGAACCTTTACGACCAGGACCCCCTCGGCTATGCCTGCCAGAGATGGCGGGCCATATTCACCCTCCCTGTGTGGGAGGGGTTCGGGAACGGTCGTGTGCCAACCGTTCCCGTCCCGCGAAAGGTGAGTAGTGCAATGCGGATGTAGGCGCCCCCGCGCCTAGCACCCGCTACTCACCCCCGGGAGGGAAGGCGGTTGTATTGCCGTCTTCTCCTCCGACTCTTCGTCGTCGGAGCGCTGGAGCGAGGGCGTCTTCCTCTCGCTCACGCTCTGCCGCCTCCTTTGCGATATTACGCATTCGCAGAAGGAGGCCACGCCGCCCATGTTTCTTCGCTCCCCAACATTGCGCGTACTACGCAGGGGAGTGAGAGGTCTTGTCCGACCACCGCGACCAGGTTCAGGCGCGGCTCGGACCACGATGGGCACTCTTCGAGTGTGTGCCGCACCGTGTCCTCTGTCGCACCACAATGGTGGCACGACGGGTTCTCCTCCCGCCCGATGCGGTGCAGGTACGACCCAAAACAACCATGACCTGTCATCACCTGCACCAGACGGAAGGAGAGAAAGCCGAACGGCCGCTCGAGCCAGGTCTGGAGGACCGGCCCGATGCGTCCAGCGTCCGTCGACCAAAGACTGCGGCAGCGAGGTCGTCCGCCCAATGCAGGACGATGGCCTCCTTGGCCTCCTGCCGCACTGCTTCCCGGACCTCATGAGCCGGGCGCTCTCCTCGCGCCCTCCGCTCCGCCGTCCACTCATACACTCTGGCGAGCACCCACGCTTCGAGCTCCCAAGGGGGAGTGCCCGCCAGTGCGCACGCCGCCGCAAAACCCACTGTGCGGTAGGCCCGCGCCACCCGCTGTGCGATAGCCCTTTGGGGCACGCGAAGGGCGGTGGCGTTCTCCCTCCTGCGCAGGGAGTCCGCCCAAACTGGAGCCCCATAAAGGGCCATGCTCCGTAGTATGCCGGCATATAGTCGCCGGCATCGCGCGCTGGGCCCTCCAGTTTGGCATGAGCCACGAGAGGCATTTGCGTCTTTAGAGGCGCTTGGACAGATCGGCGAAGTGTGGGCCGAAGCGCCACCTGCTGTCCAGGATGAGGCCCAGATATTTCATCTGCCTCACCACTGCGACCCTCTCGCCATCCACAAAGATGTGGGCGTCAGGAGGAGGCGCTGCCTCGGGCCGTGGAAAAACACGGCTCGGTCTTATGCAGCGCCACTGTCAGCCCCAAACGGCGGATCCTGTCGGCAACCAAGGAGCCACCCGCCGACGCCAGGCTGGCCGCCGTCGTGAAGGTCCCGCGGGCAGTGAGGAGAGTGTCGTCCGCATAGCAGATAACGCTCGTCCCTCGAAGGAGCGTTCCCCGCAGGAGCCAGTCGAAGCCGACGTTCCATAGAGGGGTCCTAACACCGACCCCTGCGGAACGCCGGTATCCACGGCGTAGCGCCTCACCTCCCCGTCTCGATCTACAAGGAGGACGGACCTATCCTCCAAGTAGTTGGCCAGGAGGCCCGAAGATATTGAGGCACTCCGTGGAATCGGAGCGCCTCTAGGATGGTGGAATGGGGGACAGAGTTAAATGCGTTGGCAATGTCGAACGACACTGCCAACAGTCCTTCCCTTTCTTCTACGGCCTCTTGAACCTGGCCCTTGAGACGGGTTAAGGCGTCCACCGTCGACCGCTGAGCCCGAAAGCCGTATTGGGCGTCTGATAGGTCCGGCCCCACACATGCCAAATGGCGGTTGAGGCGCGCAGCGATGATCCCCTCGAACATCTTGCCGACCTCATCGAGCAGAACGATGGGCCGGTATGCCGAGGGGGAGTCCGCTGGGCGTCCCTGCTTACGAAGCAGGCACAACTGCCCCTCCTTCCAAGGTTTCGGGAACCGCCCGTTGCGAGACACGCGCTGAAGAGGTCCCGAAACCGCTCCTCCATTTGGGAGGCAGCGATGGCCACCACCCTTGCAGGGACGCCGTCTGGGCCGGGGGCAGTTTTCTTTGCCCGGAGGCGGACCAACGCCGTGTGGATCTCGCTGTCCGTGACAGCGGGGCCTGTTCCTCCTCTTCCGCTAGGGCCTCCCCCGGGGGGATTCATCGCTGGAGGGGAGAACTCGGCGTTCCTGCGCGGAAACAAGGAACGCACCACCTCATCCAGCAGCGAAGGCTCGAGGGTCTCTGTCACCGGGGGACCTGAGGGGCGCAATTTGTTTCGCGCCGCCTTGTACGGTCTCCCGAATGGATCGCCGTCGAGTGTCTCCAGCAGCTCGGCTCTCGCTGAGTCTTTGGCGGCACCGATAGCTGACTTGAGGGCCGTCTTTGCCGCCACGTACGCTTCGTACAGACGGTCCTCGTCAGTTTCGTCTCGGCGCCGCGACGGCTCCGCGTGAACTGGCGTTTAGCCGCCATGCACGCTGCCCGCAGTTGCGCCAACTCCTCCGACCACCAATACACAGCGCGGTTTGGCGGTGGGCGACGAGACCGAGGCATGCTGGAGTTGCACACTTCGGTCAGAGACCCTCTCAGTTGAGACGCTGCGGCGTCGACATCTGCATTCAGGACGGCAGGGGGCGAAAGCCAGTCCTGCAGGAACGCGGCCTCCTTTGCAGCCTCCCGGTCTAGGCGGGTGAGAGCCCACCGAGGAAAGGGGGATCGGGCCGACGATGTAGAGTTCCCCCGACGGCTCTGGGTGGAGATTTCGAACCGCACGTATCGGTGGTCCGACAAGGTCTCCACCATGTCCACCCGCCAGTTCTCCACACGCGCGGCTAGCGATGGGGATGCAAAGGTGACGTCCACTATGGACCCACCCTGCCGCCGCACGCATTTGAACTCTCCCCCTATTTAGAAGGGAGAGACCAGAGGAGGCTGCCCACGCCTCAAGCGCCCGCCCACGGGCGTCGGTAGCCGGGTTGCCCCACGTCTCCGACTTGGCGTTAGGTCCCCCAGCACAGAGACCTGTCGGGCGTCATCCTGCCGACGACTGCCGCAAGGACTCCGAGGAAGTCCTCGAAGTCTTGCAAAGACGATTTGGGGAGAAATAAACACCCACTAGGGCTAAGTCCCCCCACGCGCGGCCACGTATCCCGATCCTCTCTCTAAAGTGAGAGGGGAGGAGAGTCTGTCAAAGGCCGTGCCGCAACTGCACGAGGCCGTCCCTGTCGCCCAACCAACGGTCAGGGATTGATAGGGCTCAGCGACTACCGCCACGTCCACCAACCAATCTGCCATAGACTGCACCAGCAGGTCTTGGGCCGCTCTGCAGTGGTTGGTGTTGGCCTGTAGGATGCGATGACTGGGCCCCATTATTCAATCATCGCATCACCCTCATCGGCTTCCGCGACCGGTGTGTCGGTGGCGGTAGCAGCAGCAGCAGGTCGCCTTGGCACCTGCATTTTACCCTTCTTAGTGGGGGGATTGCACTTCCTCCCAGCCATCACGTGGTTCGCCGGGCGACCACTAGCGGCACAGACCGCACAGTGCGGCGTGCAGCATCACAGGATGCCGCCATGTGCCCTTGCTTTCCGCAGCGGTAGCAGGTGTCCGCCCTCTCCACCGTGGACGGACACATTGTGCGGGTGTGCCCTATGCCGAAACACTTAAAGCAGCGTAGGGGTCGCTCTTCAAGTGCCCGGACCACGGCTGACTGAACCCAATCAGGAGCCGCCCCTTAGTTTTAACAAGGACGGCCTTGGCTGCAGTGACTGGACAGTCCACACGGGTTGTGCCCAGGCCACGCCGGCCAGTCCTGATGACTCGGCCTTGCACCGACTCGACAGGGCAACCTCCTGCTGCTGCAATGGCCGCCACCACTTCTTCCTTGGAGACGGAGTCATCCAAGTTGGTGACCTCTAAAGTCGCGGACTTGACTGGCCTGGCGACCTTTGCCACGTCCGCGATGCCCTCGCGCAATTTTGTTGCGAAGAGATCCGCATTTTGCGAACCCGATGCCCCGGGAAACTCGAAAATTCGAGCTCCGGTTTGGGTTCGGCGGCAAGTGACGGCCCAATCCCCAGCTGGGTGGGATCGGCATGGGCACGAGCCCGCGTAATACGGACTCGTATGTTTCGCCCTTTCGGCGGCCTCGGGGGTGATGGTCACCGTAACCGCCGCCGTTTTGGGAGCCGCCAGTTTCCTCCCTTTTGCTGTGGGAACAGCAGGGGCCCTCTTGGCTGCGGAAGTAGCAGGGGCGGGCTTGGAGGCCGCTTTCCTTCCCTTCCCTCGCTTCACACTCCGTCCATGTTTCGGTGGGAGCACGGCAGAAGACTCCAGTACGTCCCTTTTCGGACCAGAGGAGCTGTTTGGGTCGTTTCCGGCTCAGCTTCACTCGTGCTGGATGTAGGTGGAGCCGCTGCCTTTGTGGTCTTGCCCCGTCCTTTGCCCTTAGAAGGCTTTGGGGCCTGGGGCAGTCCGCTGGTGGTTGCAGCTACTGGCGGTGCAGTGCTGCAGATTGCGCTCTGTCCGCCGCGAGTGGAGGGCGGATGCGCTTCTCCGGCAACAGCCGGTCCTCAATGCCCGCAAAGCAGGCTCTGGTGAAGGCCCTTTCCTCCATTTAACCTTCCGGATTATATCCTCAAGTTGGACGAGGAAAGAGGAAGGGCCTGTTGCCCGCGTTGCTGGCCGATGGAGCTGTGGCTTCAGCCAGTTTTTTGTGGAGGTCGCTGACCTCAGCTTGAAGGCGATCGACCCGCGCCTGCAGTTGCCGCGACTCCTCCGTCGCCGTGCGCTGCACCAGCTCCGCGATAATGCCGTGCATGCTGGCAGCACGACATTTGAGGGCTTTCTGGAAGGTCCCTTTCAAGTTTGAGGACTTAGAGGCGACCTCCACTATCTCCTCCTTGTCCTCCAACGCCATTTGTGCCAATTCAGCCCGAATGGTCCGCGTACAGGACGTTGGACGCCCCGTAGCCGGCCCTGGACCAGGCGCTTGTTGCGCGCTCTTTGGCAGCGACCTTCTCCTCCAGGTCCTTCTGCCCCTCCACCCGTCTGGTTTGGCCAGAGACGCCCTTCATTGGCGTTGAGCCTCATCGAGTCCCACGTCGTGGGCGCTCGATTTGGCCTTGACCTTTCGTTTGGTCTTGCCGAACGACTCCAAAGAGTCGTCCGACTCGAGCCTAACATACGCCCGCTTTAGTTCATAGCGGCTGGTGGCCGCCTGCGACTCAGTTGTGGACTCCTCACAGTCCGACAACTCGTCCGCCCGACAAAACAAGCTAGCCGCAGATGGTGCGCGCTAGCGTCCGACAACATGTCGGTTTGGCCCTGAGAAGGGCCGTTTGGTTGGCCCTGAGAAGGGCCGTTGGGTTCGCCCTGAGAAGGGCGTTTTGTAAGGAAGCGCCCGAGGCGTCCCGCAAAGGCTTCGACATTGAAACAGACGTATTCGTACTGCACCGCAAGGAAAACGTACGAATTCACAGCGCTCGTTAGCCGGTCTGCCACTCCGTTACGGTGGTCAGACACGGCGTTGCCCGGGGATCACTACGAGGAAGTCAGCACTGTGGGGGGATCCCCAACCTAACCTAACCTTTTTTTTTTTTTTTTTTTTTTTCGCCCGGGGAAAATGCCGTGCATACCCGGCCTCGCGGGGCCGAGGCCGGGTTATGTGGGGCTCGAACCCACTAAAAACCCCGGGGTGTGCCACTCACGCATGAGGGCGGGCCACAAGAACTGTACTTTCGCACTTCGTTCGCGACCCGCCCTGCGCCAGCCCGGCATGACGAAGCGCCGGGCTCCTTCTCCTGCGGGCGGCGCCCGCGCACACCGCGGATGCCGCCCCCTCTCGGGGCGCTGCGACGTGGGCGACCGGTTGCTCCGACCGGCCGCCCCCTGCCCCACTAGCTACTAGGGAGGAGGAAGGAGGCGGGCATACCCGCGCCTCCTCCGTCCCGTTCGCCGTCTTCGCGTCGGATGCGAGAGGGGATCGTCCTCCCTCTCGCGCTCCGACGCCTCCTTCTGCGACATGACTGCGTCGCAGAAGGAGACCATCGCCTCCCACGACCTCTGGCCGCCGACCATAGCACTGACTACGGCAGGCAGCGAGAGGTCGGCACCGACAACAGCCACCAGGCTCGCCCTCTCCGATGCCCACTGGGGGCACTCTGCCAGAGTGTGCTGCGCCGTATCTTCGACGCAGCCACACTCGTGGCAGACCGCCGTCGGCTCCCTCCCGGCAATACGGCACAGGTATTGACCGAAACACCCATGTCCGGTCAGCACCTGCACCAGCCGGAAGGTGAGCACCCCCCGTTTACGGTCCACCCATTTCCGAAGATGCGGGCGGACCGCCTCCACGAGCCTGACGCCCGCCGTGGGCGCCTGGAGGCGCCACTCCCACCGCACGAGGAGGGCCCGTCGCGCCTCACGCCGCCACCGCTCGACCACTTCGAACGGGGCGGCCCGACCGCAGGCCCTGGTCTCCGCCTTCCTCGCGTAGACGACCGCGAGGACCTCCGCCTCGAGGTCCCACGGTGGAGACCCGGCCAAGAGGCAGGCCGCCTCGTGCCCCACCGTACGGTACCCCCGTATGACCCGCTGCGCCATGACCCTCTGCGGGCGGCGCAGCTGGGCCCTGTTCTGGGCCGACAGTGCGTCGACCCAGATGGGGGCACCGTAGAGAGCCATGGAGCGCACCACCCCCATATAGAGGCGGCGGCACCCCACATTCGGCCCTCCCACGTTCGGCAGGAGACTTCCGAGAGCGGCTGCCGTCCCGATGAGTTTCGGGGCGAGCAGTCGAAAATGCTCCCGGAAGTCCCACCGTCTGTCGAGGACGAGTCCAAGATACTTCATCCTGGACCCGACCTCGATCGCGGCTCCGTCCACCATAATGGTGGCCCCCGCTGGAGGCTTTTTTCGAGGCCCGTAAAAGCACAGGGCCTCGGTCTTCTCCAGCGCCACCTTCAGGCCCAACCGCCGGACCCGTGCCACCACCATTAGGGATCCGGCGGAGGCGAGCCGCGCCGCCTCCCGGTATTCCGCCCCCTTCGCTAGGATAAGCGTATCGTCCGCATAGCAGACGACACGCACACCCGGGGGCAGACTCCCCCTCAGCGCCCAGTCGTAGCCGATGTTCCACAGGAGCGGTCCTAAGACCGAACCCTGTGGAACACCGCACTGAGCCTCCCTCCGCCGGACAACACCGTCCCCGCCCCGATACAGGACGCATCTGCCCCGCAGGTACGTCCCGATAACCTGGCGTATATAGAGAGGCACTCGGTGGTATCGCAGCGCCGCCTCTATACACGTGAAGGGCAGAGTGTTAAACGCATTGGCGATGTCAAGAGACACCGCCAACGCCACTCCGCCCTCGGCCACGCTCTCCTGCGCGAAGGCCTTCACACTGCCGATCGCGTCGATGGTGGAAAGGCCCCCGCGAAAGCCGAACTGGCACGCGGCCAGGTCCGGGCCACCAACGCCGAGATGCCGGATGATGCGGGTCGCGAGCACGCGCTCAAAAAGCTTACCCGCCTCATCCAGCAACACGATGGGGCGGTAGGCAGAGGGAGACTCTGCCGGGCGCCCCGGCTTCTGAAGGAGGACAAGCCTGCCCTCCTTCCAAATCTGAGGGAAACTCCCGGCGCGCAGACACGCGCTCAAGAGTCCCCTCAGGCGCTCCTCCAGCGGGCCCAGGGCGAGATCCCACACTCGCCCTGGGATGCCATCCGGTCCCGGAGCGGTCTTTTTAGACCGCATCCGGAGGACGGCGGCCCCAAGTTCCCCCTCGGTTACTGGGGGGACCTCTTCCTCCCGTACCTCCTCTTCCTCGGAGTCGGAGTCGGGGCCCATCGGGGGCGGTACGTGCTCCGCTCTGGTCGGGAACAAAGCGGACACCACTTCCTCCAGCAGCGCCGGCTGCAGGGACTCAACCACCGGCGGTCCTTGCCCCCGCATTTTGCCCCGTACAGAGCGGTAGGGTCGCCCCCACGGGTCCCTATCGAGGTGCGCGAGCATCTCCCCGCGCGCCGTCTTCTTGGCCCGGGATATTGCCATCTGCAGAGTCCTCCGCGCTTCGCGGTATGACTCGTACAGTTCCCGGGCCACGTCCGCCTCCTGCACTCTCCGCCTGCGGTAATTGGTGTGCGCTCGACGCGCAGCTACGCAGGCTTGCCTAAGGCCTGCGAGCTCCTGCGACCACCAATATACCGCACGCTTCGTAGGACGACTCTTGACGCGGGGCATTGCGGAATCGCAGATACCCGTCATCGCACCTCGCAGGGCTACCGCCTCCTCCTCCAGGGTCCCCAGCTCCGCCGGCGCCGCAAACCACGCCTGGACGATGGCCGCCTCTTCGGCGACCTCTCGATCCAGGCGCGACAATGCCCACCTGGGGAAGGTGTCCCCGTTAAGCTGGCCCCCGTGGCTGCTGGAAGTGGAGATCTCAAATCGGATATATAGATGGTCCGAAAGGGTCTCCACCTCCTGCATCACCCGCCAGTTGCGAACGCGTGCTTCAACAGCGGGGGTGGCCAATGTCAAATCGACTATCGACCCCCCCGTCTGGCGCACGCATGTGTTCGCGGAGCCTCGGTTGCAGATACCGAGGCCCACCGCCGCTGCCCATTCCACAAGGACGTCGCCCCTGGCGTCCGTCGCCGGGGAACCCCAAGCCGTAGATTTGGCATTGAAGTCCCCCATCACGACCAGCTGCCTCGCATCTAGTCGCCGGATCGAGGCCTCCAAATGATCGAGGAAGACCTCGAACTCCGGTAGGTTCCGATTGGGAGAGAAGTAAACACCTATGAAGGTGATCTCCCCCCACACGGCCGCGACATATCCCGGACCCCTCTCTTTAAACGAGAGGGGTGGGGAACGCGGGGCCGCGGAACCTATGATCGCCACAGAGCCGTCACTGTCACCCACCCAATTCGGGCGGGTGGGGATGAAGTACGGCTCCGCGACCACGGCTACGTCGACCGACCACCCCGCCATGGTTTGTAGGAGCAAGTCCTGCGCACCGGAGCAGTGGTTCAGGTTCGCCTGAAGAAGGTTACAATTACGGACCCGATCCATGTTATTCCGTAATCATAACCTCCTGCGACGCCTCTAGTCGCACCGGCTCCGGAACAGCAGCGGTCCCGGCGGCCGAGGGCTTGGCGGCCGCGCGCTGCTTTCTGGGGGCGTTGCACCCCTTACCACCCACGAGGTGGTCCGCCGGCAACTTAGCGTGCGAGCAAAGCGGGCAGTGGGGGGCGCCGGAACACGACGCCGCATTATGCCCGGGCTGCCCGCAGCGGAAGCATAAACCGCTGCAGTCGACATGGGCGGAGCATTGCTGCCCCGTGTGCCCCTGTCCCATGCAGCGGTAGCACCGCATGGGGCGCGGCTCGAGCACCTGTACTCGGGCCGAGCTCCACCCCACTTGGAGGCGGCCTGCCGCCATAAGGGCCTTGGCCGCCACCACCGGACAGCTTGCCCAGACGGAGCCAGAACCCCTGGCCCCGACTGTTCTCCGACCCACTCGGACCTGGTCCGGAGGGCAGCTTGCCCTAGCGGCAATCGCCGCCCGGACGTCCGCCTCAGACGCGGAGTCGTCGAGGCCCACGATGCGCAGTTCTGCGCATTTCGTGGGCCGATTGACACGGACGCCGTCGTCGGCGAGTGCCGCCCGCAGGGAAGCCGCGAGCAGGTCTGCCTTCGGGCCGCTCTGCGCGCCGGGCAGCTCGATGATCCGAGCGCCAGTCACGGCCGTCCTGAACCGGCAGCCCCCAGTGATGCCGAGCTCCTCCAGGTTGACCCGCTCGCGCGCCTTTGTTAAGACGCTCGAGTAGGTCAACCCCGACTCGGCGGCCTCCGGCTGCAGGGTCAAGACCACCGCAGCAGATTTCGGCACGCGCAGCTTTGGCGCTTTTTTCCGCCGCGGAGGCCCCGACGCGTTCGCGGCCGCCGACTTTTTTGATTTCTTCTTCGGCTTCCTCTTCTTGGCCCCAACCGTGGTCCACCCCTCTCCCGAGGAGGTGGTGGGACCAGCCGAACGCCGCGGGGTGGGCGCGGTGCTCGCCGGAGCGCCGGCAGGGCCGGCAGGAGGAGGTGCCGCTCGTGCGTTCCTTGCGGGCTGCGGGGCTGGCATGGCTCGGGCAGCCTTTGCCGGGCGATTTGCCGGCTTGGGAGCAGGGCCGGCCGCCGGGCCAGCCGCCACCGCGACATAGGACGGCCTTGATGTGGCCGCCAGCGGTGGACGCATGATCCTTGCGGGCATGAGGCGATCCTCAATACCCGCGAACCTGGCGTCCAACATCTTGCCCACCCGGTCGATGACACTACGTGTCACCGCCTCTAGGTGAGTCTCCTCCGAGGCCGACGAGGCGGATGGAGCCGCCCGGACCCTCTCCAACTCGGAGTTTAGAGCCTCCGTATTCCTACGGAGGACTGCTACCTCCGCCCTCATCCTGTTGAGGTCAGCCTGCAATTGGAGCGTCTCCTCCGTGACGCTCCTTCGCGCGAGGCCCTCCACTGCCGTGCGCACGCACTCCACGGCCTCCTTAATGGCCTTTGTGCAGGTCCCCTTGATGTTCTTGGACTTGCGCAGCACTTCCAAGACAACGTCGAGGCCCTGCACGGCCTTCGTCTCGAGGACACTCGTGGTGTCCTCGGAAGTAGCGGACCTCTCACCGGAGGCCGCGATGATTTCGGCGCAGACTTGTCGCGCCTGCGCCATATCATCGGCTCTTAAGGCCAGCACGTCGTCCTGCGCGAGATCTAGAGCCTCGCGCTCCAGCATCTGCCTCCTGGCGTCCGACAGGCCAAAGGACGTGCGGCCGCCCGACGGGATCTTTGCTTGGGGAGGCTCGTTGCTAGAGCTCTCCCCGCTCTCCCCCGAATCCATGCGGCGATCCCTTTTTGCGGGTCTCACTGCTGCCGCCTTAGAGCTCGAGCTGCGCCCGAGAGACTGGCGTCCAACACGTGCCTTGTTCCTGACGCGTCAGAAGCGTCTGACTCGTCAGAAACCTGCACCGGGGGTTGGCCCTGAGAAGGGCCTTTTTTAAGGAAACGCCCCTTGGCGTCCCTAGCTGGCAAGCCAGCAGACATGATCTGTCACCTCTCTGTTCGCCCCAAGTAAATCCGTGAACACTTGGTCACCTGCCTGCCACTCCGTTACGGTGGTCAGGTCAGGGTCCAGGGCGCACGACGAGGACGTGGTTGCACGGACCGGTTTAAAACACAACTTGGGGCACGCCCCAACCTAACCTTTTTTTTTTTTTTTTTTTTTTTTTTTTTTTTTTGACCCTGGGAAAATACTTTATGTATCATCCTCCCGTGGGGGGACGGGAGGGATATGTGGGACTCTCCGGGAGAAGCCCGGCATACCCACTAAAAACCCAGGAGCACACCAGCGTCGCCATGTGAGGGAGTCTGGGAGACCGGTTGAACCTTTACGACCAGGACCCCCTCGGCTATGCCTGCCAGAGATGGCGGGCCATATTCACACCCTTCCCTGTGTGGGGAGGGGTTTCGGGAACGGTCGTGTGCCAACCGTTCCCGTCCCGCGAAAAGGTGAGTAGTGCAATGCGGATGCAGGCGCCCCCGCGCCTAGCACCCGCTACTCACCCCCGGGAGGGAGAAGGCGGTTGTACTGCCGTCTTCTCCTACCAAGTCTGCGCCGTCGGAGCGCTGGAGCGAGGGCGTCTTCCTCTCGCTCGCGCTCTGCGCCTCCTTTTGCAAAATTACGCATTCGCAGAAGGAGGCCACCGCCGCCCATGCTTCTTCGCTCCCACATTGCGTGTACACGCAGGGGAGCGAGAGGTTTCGTCCAATAACCGCGATCAGGTCTGACGCGGTTCGGACCACGATGGGCACTCTTCGAGTGTGTGCCGCACCGTGTCCTCTGTCGCACCACAATGGTGGCACGACGGGTTCTCCTCCCGCCCGATGCGGTGCAGGTACGACCCAAAACAACCATGTCCTGTCATCACCTGCACCAGACGGAAGGAGAGAAAGCCGAACGGCCGTTCGAGCCAGGTCTGGAGGACCGGCCCGATTGCGTCCAGCGTCCGTCGCCCAAAGACGCAGCAGCGAGGTCGTCCGCCCAATGCAGGACGATGGCCTCCTTGGCCTCCTGCCGCACTGTTTCCCGGACCTCATGAGCCGGGCGCTCACCTCGCGCCCGCCGCTCCGCTGTCCATTCATATACTCTGGCGAGCACCCACGCTTCGAGCTCCCAAGGGGGAGTGCCCGCCAGTGCGCACGCCGCCGCAAAGCCCACTGTGCGGTAGGCCCGCGCCACCCGCTGGCGATAGCCCTTTGGGGCACGCGAAGGGCGGTAGCGTTCTCCCTCCTGCGCAGGGAGTCCGCCCAAACTGGAGCCCCATAGGGCCATGCTCCGAGTATGCCGGCATATAGACGCCGGCATCGCGCGCTGGGCCCTCCCAGGTTTGGCATGAGCCACGACAGGGCGTTCGCCGTTTTTAAAAGGCGCTTGGACAGATCAGCGAAGTGCGGGCTGAAGCGCCACCTGCTGTCCAGGATGAGGCCCAGATATTTCATCTGCTCACCACTGCGACCCTCTCGCCATCCACAAAGATGTGGGCGTCAGGAGGAGGACGCTGCCTCGGGCCGTGGAAAAACACGGCTTCGGTCTTATGCAGTGCGACCGTCAGTCCCAAACGGCGGATCCTATCGGCAACCAGGGAGCCGCCTGCCGATGCCAAGCTGGCCGCCGTCGTGAAGCTCCCGCGGGCAGTGAGGAGAGTGTCGTCCGCATAGCAAATAACGCTCGTCCCTCGGAGGAGCGTTCCCCGCAGGAGCCAGTCGAAGCCGACGTTCCATAGGAGGGGTCCTAACACCGACCCCTGCGGAACGCCGGTATCCACAGCATAGCGCCTCACCTCCCCGTCTCGATCTACAAGGAGGACGGACCTATCCTCCAAGTAGTTGGCCAGGAGGCCCCGAAGATATTGAGGCACTCCGTGGAATCGGAGCGCCTCTAGGATGGTGGAATGGGGGACAGAGTTAAATGCGTTAGCAATGTCGAACGACACTGCCAACAGTCCTTCCCTTTCTTCTACGGCCTCTTGAACCTGGCCCTTGAGACGAGTTAAGGCGTCCACCGTCGACCGCTGAGCCCGAAAGCCGTATTGGGCGTCTGATAGGTCCGGCCCCACACATGCCAAATGGCGGTTGAGGCGCGCAGCGATGATCCCCTCGAACATCTTGCCGACCTCATCGAGCAGAACGATGGGCCGGTATGCCGAGGGGGAGTCCGCTGGACGTCCCTGCTTACGAAGCAGGCACAACTGCCCCTCCTTCCAAGGTTTCGGGAACCGCCCCGTTGCGAGACACGCGCTGAAGAGATCCCGAAACCGTTCCTCCATTTGAGGGCAGCGATGGCCACCACCCTTGCAGGGACGCCGTCTGGGCCGGGGGCAGTTTTCTTTGCCCGGAGGCGGACCAACGCCGTGTGTATCTCGCTTTCTGTAACAAAGGGAGCCTGTTCCTCCTCCTCCACTAGGGCCCTCCCCCGAGGGGGATTCATCACTGGAGGGGAAAACTCTTCGTTCCTGCGCGGAAATAGGGGCGTACCACCTCATCCAGCAGCGAAGGCTCGAGGGTCTCTGTCACCGGGGGACCTGAGGGGCGCAATTTATTTCGCGCCGCCTTATACGGTCTCCCGAATGGATCTCCGTCGAGGGACTCCAGCACTCGGCTCTCGCTGAGTCTTTGGCGGCACCGATAGCTGACTTGAGGGCCGTCTTTGCCGCCACGTACGCTTCGTACAGACGGTCCTCGTCAGTTTCGTCTCGGCTTCGCCGGCGACGGCTCCGCGTGAACTGGCGTTTAGCCGCCATACACGCTGCCCGCAGTTGCGCCAACTCCTCCGACCACCAATACACTGCGCGGTTTGGCGGTGGGCGACGAGACCGAGGCATGCTGGAGTTGCACACTTCGGTCAGAGACCCTCTCAGTTGGACGCTGCGGCGTCGACGTCTGCATTCAGGACGGCAGGGGGCGAAAGCCAGTCCTGCAGGAACGCGGCCTCCTTTGCAGCCTCCCGGTCTAGGCGGGTGAGAGCCCACCGAGGAAAGGGGGATCGGGCCGACGATGTAGAGTTCCCCCGACGGCTCTGGGTGGAGATTTCGAACCGCACGTATCGGTGGTCCGACAAGGTCTCCACCATGTCCACCCGCCAGTTCTCCACACGCGCGGCTAGCGATGGGGAGGCAAAGGTGACGTCCACTATAGACCCACCCTGCCGCCGCACGCATGTTGAACTCTCCCCCTATTTAGAAGGGAGAGACCAGAGGAGGCTGCCCACGTCTCCAGCGCCCGCCCACGGGCGTCGGTAGCCGGGTTGCCCCACGTTTCCGACTTGGCATTTAGGTCCCCCAGCACGGAGACCTGTCATCCTGCCGACGACAGCCGCAAGGACTCCGAGAAAGTCCTCGAAGTCTTGGAGAGAACGACTTGGGGAGAAATAAACGCCGACTACGGCTAAGTCCCCCCACGCGACGGCCACGTATCCCGATCCTCTCTCTAAAAGCGAGAGGGGAGGAGAGTCTGAAAAAGGCCGTGCCGCAACTGCCACGAGGCCGTCCCTGTCGCCCAACCAACGGTCGGGGATTGAATAGGGCTCAGCGACTACCGCGACGTCCACCAACCAATCTGCCATAGACTGCACCAGCAGGTCTTGGGCCGCTCTGCAGTGGTTGGTGTTGGCCTGTAGGATGCGATGACTGGGCCCCATTATTCAATCATCGCATCACCCTCGTCGGCTTCCGCGACCGGTGTGTCGGTGGCGGTAGCAGCAGCAGCAGGTCGCCTTGGCACCTGCATTTTGCCCTTCTTGGTGGGGGGATTGCACTTCCTCCCAGCCATCATGTGGTTCGCTGGGCGACCACTAGCACAGACAGCGCAGTGTGGCGTGACGGCATCACAGGATGCCGCCATGTGCCCTTGCTTCCCGCACGGTACAGGTGTCCGCCCTCTCCACCGTGGACGGACACATTGTCCGGGTGTGCCCTATGCCGAAACACTTAAAGCAGCGTAGGGTCGCTCTTCAAGTGCCCGGACCACGGCTGAGCTGAACCCAATCAGGAGCCGCCCCTTAGTTTTAACAAGGACGGCCTTGGCTGCAGTGACTGGACAGTCCACACGGGTTGTGCCCAGGCCACGCCGGCCAGTCCTGATGACTCGCCTTGCACCGACTCGACAGGGCAACCTCCTGCTGCTGCAATGGCCGCCACCACTTCTTCCTTGGAGACGGAGTCATCCAAGTTGGTGACCTCTAAAGTCGCGGACTTGACTGGCCTGGCGACCTTTGCACGTCCGCGATGCCCTCGCGCAATTTTGTTGCGAAGAGTCCGCATTTTGCGAACCCGATGCCCCGGGAAACTCGAAAATTCGAGCTCCGGTTTGGGTCGGCGGCAAGTAACGGCCGTAATCCCCAGCTGGGTGGGATCGGCATGGGCACGAGCCCGCGTTAATACGGACTCGTATGTTTCGCCCCTTTCGGCGGCCTCGGGGGTGATGGTCACCGTAACCGCCGCCGTTTTGGGAGCCGCCAGTTTCATCCCTTTTGCTGTGGGAACAGCAGGGGCCCTCTTGGCTGCAGAAGTAGCAGGGGCGGGCTTGGAGGCCGCTTTCCTTCCCTTCCCTCGCTTAACCACCTCTGTCCACATTTCGGAGGGAGGAGTGGCTGCACTGTCATCCTCCCGACACATGGGAGCTGCTTGGGTTGTTTCTGGCTCAGCTGGTGCAGCTGCACATGCGCTGGTCGTTGGTGAGGCCGACGACTTTGAGGTTTTGCCCCGTCCTTTACCCTTAGAAGGCTTTGGGGCCTGGGGCAGTCCGCTGGTGGTTGCAGCTACTGGCGGTGGCAGTGCTGCAGATTGCGCTCTGTCCGCCGCGAGTGGAGGGCGGATGCGCTTCTCTGGCAACAGCCGATCCTCAATGCCCGCAAAGCAGGCTCTGGTGAAGGCCCTTTCCTCCATTATAACCTTTCGGATTATGTCCTCAAGGTTGGAGGAGGAGAAAGAGGAGGAGAAAGAGGAAGTGCCTGTTGCCACCGCATTGCTGGCCGATGGAGCCGTGGCTTCAGCCAGTTTTTTGTGGAGGTCACTGACCTCAGCTTGAAGGCGATCGACCCGCGCCTGCAGTTGCCGCGACTCCTCCGTCGCCGTGCGCTGCACCAGCTCCGCGATAATGCCGTGCATACTGGCGGCACGACATTTGAGGGCTTTCTGGAAAGTCCCTTTCAAGTTTGAGGACTTAGAGGCGACCTCCACTATCTCCTCCTTGTCCTCCAACGCCATTTGTGCCAATTCAGCAACCGAATGGTCCGCGTACAGGACGTTGGACGCCCCGTAGCCGGCCCTGGACCTAGAAGCGCTTGTTGCGCGCTCTTTGGCAGCGACCTTCTCCTCCAGGTCCTTCTGCCCCTCCGCCCGTCTGGTTTGCGCCAGAGACGCCCTTAATTGGCGTTGTGCCTCATCGAGTCCCACGTCGTGGGCACTCGATTTGGCCTTGACCTTTCGTTTGGTCTTGCCGAACGACTCCAAAGAGTCGTCCGACTCGAGCCTTACGTAGGCCCGCTTTAGTTCATAGCGGCTGATGGCCGCCTGCGACTCGGTTGTGGACTCCTCACAGTCCGACAACTCGTCCGCCCGACAAAACAAGCTAGCCGCAGATGGTGCGCGACTAGCCTCCGACAACGCGTCGTCGGTTTGGCCCTGAGAAGGGCCGTTGGGTTGGACCTGAGAAGGGCCGTTGGGTTCGCCCTGAGAAGGGCGTTTTGTAAGGAAGCGCCCGGAGGCATCCCGCAAAGGCTTCGACATTGAAACAGACGTATTCGTACTGCACCGCAAGGAAAACGTACGAATTCACAGCGCTCGTTAGCCGCCGGTCTGCCACTCCGTTACGGTGGTCAGACACGGCGTTGCCCGGGGATCACTACGAGGAAGTCAGCACTGTGGGGGGATCCCCAACCTAACCTAACCTAACCTAACCTAACCTAACCTAACCTAACCTAACCAGTCTCGCGCCGGACACCGCCGCGGTCGGGCGTGTGTTGCTCTGCGATAAAATCTGGAAAAATAAATTAGTTTTGTTCCGGTATTCGGTATTTTACGTGTTTGTGGACAATTTGTGAACGTGAGTGATCGTTAACTAAAATTCGATGAAGTGATTCTCATAGTGATTGTTTTCAAGTGAAGTGGGTAAACGATTTTGGAAATTTAAACTGTGTATACCTTTCGATTTGAAGAAACCGACCCGGGATTTTCACTTAGTTGGACGGCCGCGCTGAGACGCTTCTTCCGACATATCGCACGTCCCGCCATCACAAAAAAAAAAAAAAAAAACAAAAAATTTCAAATTTCGACAGGGGAACCTTTTCTGGACCCAATAAATTTTTATCGTCGATTCGGATATCGTGGTTTCCGCCACGACTGACGTGTTCTTTGGACATACATTCTATTTGAAAGTCCAATTTTAGCTTCAAACTGACAAATTTAAAACTGACAACTATTATTAATTTTGACAAATTATACCTGTTAAATAAATTAAAAATTTTTTTGACCCCCCTTTACAGGGTATATTTTAACGATTAATTAACATTTAGTCCTATTGACAACCCCTCTATACAGGGAAAATTAGTTTTAATTTAAGACGTTGAATCCCCACTTTACAGGGATTGAGTACATATATTTGAAAGCCAGGTGCTCCACTTACTTTCCTCTCCCCCTACCACTATGTGCGACACCACTCCTGAATCGCCGGCCCCTCCTAATGCGGTTCGGAGGCTGTTTCCCGACATAGAGAAGCAGCCAAAGAAGCAGCGCAGCGCAGCCCTAGCAAATTGTGACCGGCACGACATGGACAAACCGCTTGAAAATGGGTCCCCTGGGCTCGCACCCTCTCCGAAATCCCCTCAGCCAGCTCCTAGATTTGAGAACCGGACGGTGGAGGCGCGACACTGGCTAAAACAGGCAAAGTTTCAACTGGGTCTTGCGAGAAACCTTAAGACGGAAATCAAGACCCAGGCGATACTAGCCATTGAGCGCCTCTACCAGCTGGTAAAGGAGTCCGAACACCAGAAACTCCCTGGGGTCGGAGGGGCTGCGGTGCAGGACTCAATGACGACGGCCCCTGTGCTGGAAAGAATGGGCAGAAAGGAGGACGACCTTATTTTGAAAATAGCCGAGCACAGTAAGCTGCTTGAAGCGGCCACCGTGCAAATGGGGGATTTGAGGGCAGTTCTCATTGATCGGCGGAGTATGGATGCTGCTTCTGTCGCCGAGGGCCGCAGCGGCAAGGGCGTAGAGCTTCTTGCAGAGATGCAAGAGCTCAAGTCTGCAACCCGGGAGATCGGAAGACAGGTCTCCGAGATGAGGGCAGAAGCGCCCTCTTATGCGGAAGTCCTGTCGAAACCGAAGAGTGCAGGGCGGGTTGCAAGACCGAAGCACTCTGTCGTTGTGTCCTCCGGCGATGCAATGGAGACCAGCAGCGATGTTGTGGGTCGGGTCCAGCGGGCGCTGAATGCGAAGGTGAGCGGTCTTCAGGTGGAAAAAGTCCGAAAAGTCAAGGACCAGAGGGTGGTGCTGAGCTGCGCCAGCAAGGAAGAACTGGAAAGGATGACGGCGCGGCTCCGCACTGACGGGCAGTTGCGGGTGGAAACGCGCGTCAGCGGAATCCCCTTGTAATTGTCCGGGACCTTCTGGCCTACAACACTGACGAGGACATAAAGGCCGCTCTTAAGACGCAGAACGCGTACCTGCTGGAGGGTCTGTCGGCCGAGGAGTCGGCCGTGACCATCAAGTACCGGAGGAAGGCGCGGAACTCTCTCGAGAACCACGTCGTCTCCTCCAGGTCTCGGCACGGCTGTGGGAGAGGCTGACCACGGCTGGCAGACTATATATCGACCTGCAGCAGGTTAAGGGTATTTGCAGACTCCGCTGGTCCAGTGTAGTCGGTGTTTGGCCTACGGGCATGGGCGAAAAAATTGCACAGAGGAAGTGGACCTGTGTAACCAGTGCGGGGGGCCTCACCTCCAGGCGAATTGCCCTAGATCCGCCGAGGGGTGGGACCGCTTAGCATTAACTGCAAGAGAAGACGGACAAGGTGACACAGGCCACTCTATTTTCGCCAGGACTGCCCTGTCCGCAAAAAGTGGGACGCCTTGGCCCGAGCGGCCGTCAGTTATTGCTAAGGTGGATTTTGGCGTCCCACAGGCAGTCAAACTGGATCCAGGCACCGACACACTGTGAAAAGATTCCCCTACAGGATGATTAGGGTACGTTTGCGGGCGCCCGACGGTGGCAAGACATCATTTGCGGTGGCATGGGTATACTGGAGGCACGTGGACGGGCGGGAATAGCATGCCGGACGGAAAAAAATGACTCAGATCACAGCGGCGTGGAACTGAAGAAAATAAATGGCATTCATCTTCATAAGGAAATGGACAAATTTATAATAAAAAGAAGAACCTCGCCGTTGCGGTCCAAATATCGAGGTATAGAGAATCCAGGGGTTGCCGCTGCTGGTCCTCGTGCGGCCCGCATGTGGTATCAAAAACTCCCGCTGTCGCCGCTGGATACCTGCAACAACCAATGCGACGTAATCGGAGACCAAACAAAAGCTGGGAACGGAGACGACGTCCTTCGCTTGACTAACACAGGTTCTGGTGCTTAGACCATCTCGCCGGAAGTCCTAAAAGGCCACGCAAACGTCTCTAAAAGACATGTTACACATGGTGGAGCGTTTGCGTGAACACGGCACGGCAACGACGGGAAGCGCCGAACCTCAATATAGCGTATCAAGCGAAGGGCAGAAAGTGGCGCTAGGTACAAATATTAAAGAATATTCTGACATTAGCGTCAAATATTATATTATATGTTGTATCATTACTTGTATTCTATATGTATTTATTATAAACTATATATAAAAATCATTTATTTATCTATCTATTTATATAAATAAAAATGGATCCCAGTGTAAATGCCGTAATATATCAAGTCAAATTAAGGTCTCTGATCATGTCAGAGGAGCACTTTGGCACAGCAGGAGGGTTTTTAGCCGGTAAGAGTCCGGCAGTACTCACACCTCCCTATTCGTGGGGAGGTGTGAGTCTCCATGAGGATTTTCCCTCCTGCTGTTATATAAAAAAAAAAAAAAAAAAAAAAAAAAAAAAAAAAAAAAACCTAACCTAACCTAACCTAACCTAACCTAACCTAACCGAAATATTTTGGAAACCAAACAACCGATTTCGGAGCGGTTTTCAGTTTTTACCATCTCCTCTAAGCTCCCAATAACCATTTCGGTACTTTTCACAGTCGAGGGCTCAACCCCCGAACTAATTTCCACCCCTAAAGTTACTTTGGACCAAAATATTTCATTCGAAAATTTTTTACTTTTTTCATATTTGACCTAGGGCGACAAAATTTTTAATACAGCTTCAGCAACTTATAATCTACGATTTGGATAGGTTTTTGACTCAATAACTCCAGACGTTTCGCGAAAAATCCTCGCAATTGACAAAAATTTGGTGAAAAAACTCGTTTTTCATTCAAAACTTTAAATTATTTCAGGAAACCGATCCGGGATTTTCGCTCTGTTGGACGGCCCGCGCCGAGACGCTTCTCCCGACGTATCGCACGCCCCGATCGGATAACAAAAATTTCCAAATTTTGCCCTCCTACCCGCCCTTATACTATATAGGGAAAAGACAGGGAAACCTTTTCTGGACCCTAAAAATTTTTATTGACGTTTCGGACGGACGACATCTTTTTACCCAAATATTTCTTGGTTTCCACCACGTCTGACCTGTAATTTAGACACAGATTGTATTTGAAAATCCAAATTTCAGCTGCTATCTGACACAATTTATTATTGGTATTTATTATTAATTATTGACAAATTTTATTATTTTTATTGACCCCCTTTTACAGGGTATTATTTTAATTATTAAATCATTAAGTTTATTTGATAACCCCTCTATACAGGGAAAAATTAGTTTTTATAATTTTGACATTGAATCCCCACTTTACAGGGATTCAGTACATATTAATTTAAGAGCCAGGTGCTCCACTTACTTTGGTCTCCCCAACCACTATGTGCGACACCACTCCTGAGTCGCCGGCTCCTCCAAATGCGATCCGGTGTCTGTTTCCCGACACCGGAATGACGCCATCAAACAAACAACGCGGTTCGGTCCCGCCGAGCTGTGCCCAGCGCAACCTGGCCCCCGCCAAACGGCGAGAGCGTAGGTCCTCTGAGCTCGCACCCTCACCGAAGTCCCCTCAGCCAGCTCGAACATTTGAGAACCGGACGGTGGAGGCGCGATACTGGCTGAAACAGGCCAAGTGTCAATTGGGTCTTGCGAGAAATCTGAAGACAGAGATCAAGACCCAGGCGATACTAGCCATTGAGCGCCTCTACCAGCTGGTTAAAGAGTCCGAACACCAGCGGCTCCCTGAGGTCGAAGAGGTTGCGGGTTTGGTGGCCCCTGCAGTGGAAAAGACGGGCGCAAAGGCGGAGGAGCTTATAACGAAAATGGCGGAACACGGCGAGTTGCTGAGAGCAGCCGCTGTGCAAATCGGGGAATTAAAGAGGCCCTAAATGACCAGCGGAGGGTGAATGCGGCGCCTGTCGCCGAAGGACGCAACGGCCAGGAGCTTCTCGCAGAAGTGCAAGAGCTCAAGTCCGCGACCCGGGAGATCGGAAGACAGGTCTCCGAGATGAGGCAGAAGTGCCCTCCTACGCGGAGGTCCTGTCAAAACCGAAAAGTGCAGGGCGGGTCGCGAGACCAAAGCACTCAGTCGTTGTGTCCTCCGGCGACACCATGGAGACCAGCGCCGATGTTGTGGGTCGGGTCCGGCAGGCGTTGAACGCGAAGGTGAGCGGCCTTCAGCTTGATAAAGTCCGAAAAGTCAAGGACCAGAGGGTGGTGCTGAGCTGTGGTAGCAAGGAGGAGTTGGAGAAAATGGCGGCACAGCTCAGGACCGACGGGCAGTTGCGGGTGGAAAACGCGCGTCAGCGGGATCCACTCGTAATTGTCCGGGACCTTCTGGCCTATAACACTGACGAGGATATAAAGGCCGCTCTTAAGACGCAGAACGCGCGCCTGCTGGTGGGTCTGTCAGCCGAAGAGTCAGCAGTGACCATCAAGTACCGGAGGAAGGCGCGGAACTCTCTCGAGAACCACGTCGTCCTCCAGGTCTCACCTCGGTTGTGGGAGAGGCTGACCACGGCTGGCAGATTGTATATCGACCTGCAGCATGTCAAGGTGTTTGACCAGACTCCGCTGGTCCAGTGTAGTCGGTGTCTGTCCTACGGACATGGGCGAAAAAGTTGCACAGAGCAGGTGGACCTGTGCAACCATTGCGGGGGGCCCCACCTTCAGGCGGATTGCCCTAGGTCCGCAGAGGGGGAGAGGCCTTCTTGCATCAACTGCAAAAGGGATGGGCAACCCGACGCAGGGCATTCTATTTTCGCCCAAGACTGTCCTGTCCGTAGGAAGTGGGACGCCTTGGCCCGATCGGCCACAAGTTATTGCTAAGGTGGTATTTGGCGTCCCACAGGCAGGCACAATTGGATCAGACACCGACACACATTTGGAAAGTTTCCCCTATAGGGAGGGCAGAGCACAACTATGTGTGACCAAAGGCGGTGTTGGCGCTGCGCTCTTCGCGGATGCTAGTACGTTAAAGACGAGAAACCACATAGCGGAAAACGTGCCACATAATATAGGGGATTGTGGCTCGGGTCACCGCGGTATAATGCCGAGGGGAATAAATTGTGTGCACTCTCATGAGAAGAGGTACAAATTTGAGAATAGGCCAACCAACTTGCCGCGTTGGTCCGAATTCCGCAAGTTGTCCATTCTGGAGGTCACCGCTTATTGTGCGCAGAAGATACGGTGCCGCGGAGCGGAGTCGTCGCAGCTGATGGGCACCTGCAAAAAAGAACGGGCAATCAAAGACGTGATCGCAGACATGTTAAAGGGGAACGCAGACGATGCTCTTCACTCGGTGAGCATAGGATCCGGTAGTCAGACCATCTCGCTAGAAGTCCTGGAAGGCCACGCAAACGACTCAAATAGTCATGTTACACATGGCGGAGCGTTTGCGTGAGAATGGCACTACGATGACGGAGAACACCGGACCTCGACCCGGCGGAACCAGTGAAGGGCAGAATATTTTGGCGTTAAGTACGTATATTGATATAATATAATGACAGTAGCGTCAATCCTATTTATTTAAGTATCTATCCTGACTATATATCTATTTTTAAAAACCTTATGTATTATGTATTTATTTATATTTATTTTTTGTAATGGTTCCCAAAATAAAAGTTTAAAATAAAATGTCACGCAAAAGGTCTCTGATCACGTCAGAGGAGCACTATGGCACAGCAGGAGGGGTTTTAGCCGGTAAGAGTCCGGCAGTACTCACACCTCTCTATTCGTGGGGAGGTGTGAGTCTCCATGAGGATTTCCCCTCCTGCTGTATAAAAAAAAAAAAAAAAAAAAAAAAAAAAAAAAAAAAAAAGGTTAGGTTAGGTTAGGTTAGGTTAGGTTAGGTTCTGCGGTGGTCTTGACCCTGCAGCCGGAGGCCGCCGAGTCGGGGTTGACCTACTCGAGCGTCTTAACAAAGGCGCGCGAGCGGGTCAACCTGGAGGAGCTCGGCATCACTGGGGCTGCCGGTTCAGGACGGCCGTGACTGGCGCTCGGATCATCGAGCTGCCCGGCGCGCAGAGCGGCCCGAAGGCAGACCTGCTCGCGGCTTCCCTGCGGGCGGCACTCGCCGACGACGGCGTCCGTGTCAATCGGCCGACGAAATGCGCAGAACTGCGCATCGTGGGCCTCGACGACTCCGCGTCTGAGGCGGACGTCCGGGCGGCGATTGCCGCTAGGGCAAGCTGCCCTCCGGACCAGGTCCGAGTGGGTCGGAGAACAGTCGGGGCCAGGGGTTCTGGCTCCGTCTGGGCAAGCTGTCCGGTGGTGGCGGCCAAGGCCCTTATGGCGGCAGGCCGCCTCCAAGTGGGGTGGAGCTCGGCCCGAGTACAGGTGCTCGAGCCGCGCCCCATGCGGTGCTACCGCTGCATGGGACAGGGGCACACGGGGCAGCAATGCTCCGCCCATGTCGACTGCAGCGGTTTATGCTTTCGCTGCGGGCGGCCCGGGCATAATGCGGCGTCGTGTTCCGGCGCCCCCCACTGCCCGCTTTGCTCGCACGCTAAGTTGCCGGCGGACCACCTCGTGGGTGGTAAGGGGTGCAACGCCCCCAGAAAGCAGCGCGCGGCCGCCAAGCCCTCGGCCGCCGGGACCGCTGCTGTTCCGGAGCCGGTGCGACTAGAGGCGTCGCAGGAGGTTATGATTACGGAATAACATGGATCGGGTCCGTAATTGTAGCCTTCTTCAGGCGAACCTGAACCACTGCTCCGGTGCGCAGGACTTGCTCCTGCAAACCATGGCGGGGTGGTCGGTCGACGTAGCCGTGGTCGCGGAGCCGTACTTCATCCCCACCCGCCCGAATTGGGTGGGTGACAGTGACGGCTCTGTGGCGATCATAGGTTCCGCGGCCCCGCGTTCCCCACCCCTCTCGTTTAAAGAGAGGGGTCCGGGATATGTCGCGGCCGTGTGGGGGGAGATCACCTTCATAGGTGTTTACTTCTCTCCCAATCGGAACTTACCGGAGTTCGAGGTCTTCCTCGATCATTTGGAGGCCTCGATCCGGCGACTAGATGCGAGGCAGCTGGTCGTGATGGGGGACTTCAATGCCAAATCTACGGCTTGGGGTTCCCCGGCGACGGACGCCAGGGGCGACGTCCTTTTGGAATGGGCAGCGGCGGTGGGCCTCGGTATCTGCAACCGAGGCTCCGCGAACACATGCGTGCGCCAGACGGGGGGGTCGATAGTCGATTTGACATTGGCCACCCCCGCTGTTGAAGCACGCGTTCGCAACTGGCGGGTGATGCAGGAGGTGGAGACCCTTTCGGACCATCTATATATCCGATTTGAGATCTCCACTTCCAGCAGCCACGGGGGGCGGACTCGCCAGCTTAACGGGGACACCTTCCCCAGGTGGGCATTGTCGCGCCTGGATCGAGAGGTCGCCGAAGAGGCGGCCATCGTCCAGGCGTGGTTTGCGGCGCCGGCGGAGCTGGGGACCCTGGAGGAGGAGGCGGTAGCCCTGCGAGGTGCGATGACGGGTATCTGCGATTCCGCAATGCCCCGCGTCAAGAGTCGTCCTACGAAGCGTGCGGTATATTGGTGGTCGCAGGAGCTCGCAGGCCTTAGGCAAGCCCCACATAACCCGGCCTCGCGGGGCCGAGGCCGGGTTATGTGGGGCTCGAACCCACTAAAAACCCCGGGGTGTGCCACTCACGCATGAGGGCGGGCCACAAGAACTGTTCTTTCGCACTTCGTTCGCGACCCGCCCTGCGCCAGCCCGGCATGACGAAGCGCCGGGCTCCTTCTCCTGCGGGCGGCGCCCGCGCACACCGCGGATGCCGCCCCCTCTCGGGGCGCTGCGACGTGGGCGACCGGTTGCTCCGACCGGCCGCCCCCTGCCCCACTAGCTACTAGGGAGGAGGAAGGAGGCGGGCATACCCGCGCCTCCTCCGTCCCGTTCGCCGTCTTCGCGTCGGATGCGAGAGGGGATCGTCCTCCCTCTCGCGCTCCGACGCCTCCTTCTGCGACATGACTGCGTCGCAGAAGGAGACCATCGCCTCCCACGACCTCTGGCCGCCGACCATAGCACTGACTACGGCAGGCAGCGAGAGGTCGGCACCGACAACAGCCACCAGGCTCGCCCTCTCCGATGCCCACTGGGGGCACTCTGCCAGAGTGTGCTGCGCCGTATCTTCGACGCAGCCACACTCGTGGCAGACCGCCGTCGGCTCCCTCCCGGCAATACGGCACAGGTATTGACCGAAACACCCATGTCCGGTCAGCACCTGCACCAGCCGGAAGGTGAGCACCCCCCGTTTACGGTCCACCCATTTCCGAAGATGCGGGCGGACCGCCTCCACGAGCCTGACGCCCGCCGTGGGCGCCTGGAGGCGCCACTCCCACCGCACGAGGAGGGCCCGTCGCGCCTCACGCCGCCACCGCTCGACCACTTCGAACGGGGCGGCCCGACCGCAGGCCCTGGTCTCCGCCTTCCTCGCGTAGACGACCGCGAGGACCTCCGCCTCGAGGTCCCACGGTGGAGACCCGGCCAAGAGGCAGGCCGCCTCGTGCCCCACCGTACGGTACCCCCGTATGACCCGCTGCGCCATGACCCTCTGCGGGCGGCGCAGCTGGGCCCTGTTCTGGGCCGACAGTGCGTCGACCCAGATGGGGGCACCGTAGAGAGCCATGGAGCGCACCACCCCATATAGAGGCGGCGGCACCCCACATTCGGCCCTCCCACGTTCGGCAGGAGACTTCCGAGAGCGGCTGCCGTCCCGATGAGTTTCGGGGCGAGCAGTCGAAAATGCTCCCGGAAGTCCCACCGTCTGTCGAGGACGAGTCCAAGATACTTCATCCTGGACCCGACCTCGATCGCGGCTCCGTCCACCATAATGGTGGCCCCCGCTGGAGGCTTTTTTCGAGGCCCGTAAAAGCACAGGGCCTCGGTCTTCTCCAGCGCCACCTTCAGGCCCAACCGCCGGACCCGTGCCACCACCATTAGGGATCCGGCGGAGGCGAGCCGCGCCGCCTCCCGGTATTCCGCCCCCTTCGCTAGGATAAGCGTATCGTCCGCATAGCAGACGACACGCACACCCGGGGGCAGACTCCCCCTCAGCGCCCAGTCGTAGCCGATGTTCCACAGGAGCGGTCCTAAGACCGAACCCTGTGGAACACCGCACTGAGCCTCCCTCCGCGGACAACACCGTCCCCGCCCCGATACAGGACGCATCTGCCCCGCAGGTACGTCCCGATAACCTGGCGTATATAGAGAGGCACTCGGTGGTATCGCAGCGCCGCCTCTATACACGTGAAGGGCAGAGTGTTAAACGCATTGGCGATGTCAAGAGACACCGCCAACACCACTCCGCCCTCGGCCACGCTCTCCTGCGCGAAGGCCTTCACACTGCCGATCGCGTCGATGGTGGAAAGGCCCCCGCGAAAGCCGAACTGGCACGCGGCCAGGTCCGGGCCACCAACGCCGAGATGCCGGATGATGCGGGTCGCGAGCACGCGCTCAAAAAGCTTACCCGCCTCATCCAGCAACACGATGGGGCGGTAGGCAGAGGGAGACTCTGCCGGGCGCCCCGGCTTCTGAAGGAGGACAAGCCTGCCCTCCTTCCAAATCTGAGGGAAACTCCCGGCGCGCAGACACGCGCTCAAGAGTCCCCTCAGGCGCTCCTCCAGCGGGCCCAGGGCGAGATCCCACACTCGCCCTGGGATGCCATCCGGTCCCGGAGCGGTCTTTTTAGACCGCATCCGGAGGACGGCGGCCCCTAGTTCCCCCTCGGTTACTGGGGGGACCTCTTCCTCCCGTACCTCCTCTTCCTCGGAGTCGGAGTCGGGGCCCATCGGGGGCGGTACGTGCTCCGCTCTGGTCGGGAACAAAGCGGACACCACTCCCTCCAGCAGCGCCGGCTGCAGGGACTCAACCACCGGCGGTCCTTGCCCCCGCATTTTGCCCCGTACGGAGCGGTAGGGTCGCCCCCACGGGTCCCTATCGAGGTGCGCGAGCATCTCCCCGCGCGCCGTCTTCTTGGCCCGGGATATTGCCATCTGCAGAGTCCTCCGCGCTTCGCGGTAGGACTCGTACAGTTCCCGGGCCACGTCCGCCTCCTGCACTCTCCGCCTGCGGTAATTGGTGTGCGCTCGACGCGCAGCTACGCAGGCTTGCCTAAGGCCTGCGAGCTCTTGCGACCACCAATATACCGCACGCTTCGTAGGACGACTCTTGACGCGGGGCATTGCGGAATCGCAGATACCCGTCATCGCACCTCGCAGGGCTACCGCCTCCTCCTCCAGGGTCCCCAGCTCCGCCGGCGCCGCAAACCACGCCTGGACGATGGCCGCCTCTTCGGCGACCTCTCGATCCAGGCGCGACAATGCCCACCTGGGGAAGGTGTCCCCGTTAAGCTGGCGAGTCCGCCCCCCGTGGCTGCTGGAAGTGGAGATCTCAAATCGGATATATAGATGGTCCGATAGGGTCTCCACCTCCTGCATCACCCGCCAGTTGCGAACGCGTGCTTCAACAGCGGGGGTGGCCAATGTCAAATCGACTATCGACCCCCCCGTCTGGCGCACGCATGTGTTCGCGGAGCCTCGGTTGCAGATACCGAGGCCCACCGCCGCTGCCCATTCCAACAGGACGTCGCCCCTGGCGTCCGTCGCCGGGGAACCCCAAGCCGTAGATTTGGCATTGAAGTCCCCCATCACGACCAGCTGCCTCGCATCTAGTCGCCGGATCGAGGCCTCCAAATGATCGAGGAAGACCTCGAACTCCGGTAGGTTCCGATTGGGGAGAAGTAAACACCTATGAAGGTGATCTCCCCCCACACGGCCGCGACATATCCCGGACCCCTCTCTTTAAACGAGAGGGGTGGGGAACGCGGGGCCGCGGAACCTATGATCGCCACAGAGCCGTCACTGTCACCCACCCAATTCGGGCGGGTGGGGATGAAGTACGGCTCCGCGACCACGGCTACGTCGACCGACCACCCCGCCATGGTTTGTAGGAGCAAGTCCTGCGCACCGGAGCAGTGGTTCAGGTTCGCCTGAAGAAGGTTACAATTACGGACCCGATCCATGTTATTCCGTAATCATAACCTCCTGCGACGCCTCTAGTCGCACCGGCTCCGGAACAGCAGCGGTCCCGGCGGCCGAGGGCTTGGCGGCCGCGCGCTGCTTTCTGGGGGCGTTGCACCCCTTACCACCCACGAGGTGGTCCGCCGGCAACTTAGCGTGCGAGCAAGCGGGCAGTGGGGGGCGCCGGAACACGACGCCGCATTATGCCCGGGCTGCCCGCAGCGGAAGCATAAACCGCTGCAGTCGACATGGGCGGAGCATTGCTGCCCCGTGTGCCCCTGTCCCATGCAGCGGTAGCACCGCATGGGGCGCGGCTCGAGCACCTGTACTCGGGCCGAGCTCCACCCCACTTGGAGGCGGCCTGCCGCCATAAGGGCCTTGGCCGCCACCACCGGACAGCTTGCCCAGACGGAGCCAGAACCCCTGGCCCCGACTGTTTTCCGACCCACTCGGACCTGGTCCGGAGGGCAGCTTGCCCTAGCGGCAATCGCCGCCCGGACGTCCGCCTCAGACGCGGAGTCGTCGAGGCCCACGATGCGCAGTTCTGCGCATTTCGTCGGCCGATTGACACGGACGCCGTCGTCGGCGAGTGCCGCCCGCAGGGAAGCCGCGAGCAGGTCTGCCTTCGGGCCGCTCTGCGCGCCGGGCAGCTCGATGATCCGAGCGCCAGTCACGGCCGTCCTGAACCGGCAGCCCCCAGTGATGCCGAGCTCCTCCAGGTTGACCCGTTCGCGCGCCTTTGTTAAGACGCTCGAGTAGGTCAACCCCGACTCGGCGGCCTCCGGTTGCAGGGTCAAGACCACCGCAGCAGATTTCGGCACGCGCAGCTTTGGTGCTTTTTTCCGCCGCGGAGGCCCCGACGCGTTCGCGGCCGCCGACTTTTTTGTTTTCTTCTTCGGCTTCCTCTTCTTGGCTACAACCGTGGTCCACCCCTCTCCCGAGGAGGTGGTGGGACCAGCCGAACGCCGCGGGGTGGGCGCGGTGCTCGCCGGAGCGCCGGCAGGGCCGGCAGGAGGAGGTGCCGCTCGTACGTTTCTTGCGGGCTGCGGGGCCGGCATGGCTCGGGCAGCCTTTGCCGTGCGATTTGCCGGCTTGGGAGCAGGGCCGGCCGCCGGGCCAGCCGCCACCGCGACATAGGACGGCCTTGATGTGGCCGCCAGCGGTGGACGCATGATCCTTGCGGGCATGAGGCGATCCTCAATACCCGCGAACCTGGCGTCCAACATCTTGCCCACCCGGTCGATGACACTACGTGTCACCGCCTCCAGGTGAGTCTCCTCCGAGGCCGACGAGGCGGATGGAGCCGCCCGGACCCTCTCCAGCTCGGAGTTTAGAGCCTCCGTATTGCTTCGGAGGACCGCTACCTCCGCCCTCATCCTATTGAGGTCAGCCTGCAATTGGAGCGTCTCCTCCGTGACGCTCCTTCGTGCGAGGCCGTCCACAGCCGTGCGCACGCACTCCACAGCCTCCTTGATGGCCTTTGTGCAGGTCCCCTTGATGTTCTTGGACTTGCGAATCACGTCCAAGACAACATCGAGGCCCTGCACGGCCTTCGTCTCGAGGACACTTGTGGTGTCCTCGGAAGTAGCGGACCTCTCACCAGAGGCCGCGATGATTTCGGCGCAGACTTGTCGCGCCTGCGCCATATCATCGGCTCTTAAGGCCAGCTCGTCGTCCTGCGCGAGATCGAGAGCCTCGCGCTCCTGCATCTGCCTTCTGGCGTCCGACAGACCAAAAGACGTGCGGCCACCCGACGGGATCTTAGCTTGGGGAGGCTCGTTACTTGAGCTCTCCCCGCTCTCCCCCGAATCCACGCGGCGATCCCTTTTTGCGGGTCTCACCGCTGCCGCCGCCGCCGCCTTCGAGCTCGAGCTCGCGCCAGACGGACTGGCGTTCGACGGCCTTATTCCTGACGCGTCAGAAGTGTCTGACTCGTCAGAAACCTGCGCCGGAGGTTGGCCCTGAGAAGGGCCTTTTTTAAGGAAACGCCCTTTGGCGTCCCTAACTGGCAAGCCAGCAGACATGATATGTATTGTCACCTCTCTGTTCGCCCCAAGTAAATCCGTGAACACTTGGTCACCTGCCTGCCACTCCGTTACGGTGGTCAGGTCAGGGTCCAGGGCGCACGACGAGGACGTGGTTGCACGGACCGGTTTAAAACACAACTTGGGGCACGCCCCAACCTAACCTAACCTTTTTTTTTTTTTTTTTTTTTTTTTGACCCTGGGAAAATACTTTATGTATCATCCTCCCGTGGGGGGACGGGAGGGATATGTGGGACTCTCCGGGAGAAGCCCGGCATACCCACTAAAAACCCAGGAGCACACCAGCGTCGCCATGTGAGGGAGTCTGGGAGACCGGTTGAACCTTTACGACCAGGACCCCCTCGGCTATGCCTGCCAGAGATGGCGGGCCATATTCACACCCTTCCCTGTGTAGGGGAGGGGTTTCGGGAACGGTCGTGTGCCAACCGTTCCCGTCCCGCGAAAAGGTGAGTAGTGTAATGCGGATGCAGGCGCCCCCGCGCCTAGCACCCGCTACTCACCCCCGGGAGGGAGAAGGCGGTTGTACTGCCGTCTTCTCCTACCAAGTCTGCGCCGTCGGAGCGCTGGAGCGAGGGCGTCTTCCTCTCGCTCGCGCTCTGCTGCCTCCTTTTGCAAAATTACGCATTCGCAGAAGGAGGCCACCGCCGCCCATGCTTCTTCGCTTCCCAGCATTGCGTGTACCACGCAGGGGAGCGAGAGGTTTCGTCCAATAACCGCGATCAGGGTCTGACGCGGTTCGGACCACGATGGGCACTCTTCGAGTGTGTGCCGCACCGTGTCCTCTGTCGCACCACAATGGTGGCACGACGGGTTCTCCTCCCGCCCGATGCGGTGCAGGTACGACCCAAAACAACCATGTCCTGTCATCACTTGCACCAGACGGAAGGAGAGAAAGCCGAACGGCCGTTCGAGCCAGGTCTGGAGGACCGGCCCGATTGCGTCCAGCGTCCGTCGCCCAAAGACCGCAGCAGCGAGGTCGTCCGCCCAATGCAGGACGATGGCCTCCTTGGCCTCCTGCCGCACTGTTTCCCGGACCTCATGAGCCGGGCGCTCACCTCGCGCCCGCCGCTCCGCTGTCCATTCATATACTCTGGCGAGCACCCACGCTTCGAGCTCCCAAGGGGGAGTGCCCGCCAGTGCGCACGCCGCCGCAAAGCCCACTGTGCGGTAGGCCCGCGCCACCCGCTGGGCGATAGCCCTTTGGGGCACGCGAAGGGCTGTAGCGTTCTCCCTCCTGCGCAGGGAGTCCGCCCAAACTGGAGCCCCATAGAGGGCCATGCTCCGGAGTATGCCGGCATATAGACGCCGGCATCGCGCGCTGGGCCCTCCCAGGTTTGGCATGAGCCACGACAGGGCGTTCGCCGTTTTTAAAAGGCGCTTGGACAGATCAGCGAAGTGCGGGCTGAAGCGCCACCTGCTGTCCAGGATGAGGCCCAGATATTTCATCTGGCTCACCACTGCGACCCTCTCGCCATCCACAAAGATGTGGGCGTCAGGAGGAGGACGCTGCCTCGGGCCGTGGAAAAACACGGCTTCGGTCTTATGCAGTGCGACCGTCAGTCCCAAACGGCGGATCCTATCGGCAACCAGGGAGCCGCCTGCCGATGCCAAGCTGGCCGCCGTCGTGAAGCTCCCGCGGGCAGTGAGGAGAGTGTCGTCCGCATAGCAAATAACGCTCGTCCCTCGGAGGAGCGTTCCCCGCAGGAGCCAGTCGAAGCCGACGTTCCATAGGAGGGGTCCTAACACCGACCCCTGCGGAACGCCGGTATCCACAGCATAGCGCCTCACCTCCCCGTCTCGATCTACAAGGAGGACGGACCTATCCTCCAAGTAGTTGGCCAGGAGGCCCCGAAGATATTGAGGCACTCCGTGGAATCGGAGCGCCTCTAGGATGGTGGAATGGGGGACAGAGTTAAATGCGTTAGCAATGTCGAACGACACTGCCAACAGTCCTTCCCTTTCTTCTACGGCCTCTTGAACCTGGCCCTTGAGACGAGTTAAGGCGTCCACCGTCGACCGCTGAGCCCGAAAGCCGTATTGGGCGTCTGATAGGTCCGGCCCCACGCATGCCAAATGGCGGTTGAGGCGCGCAGCGATGATCCCCTCGAACATCTTGCCGACCTCATCGAGCAGAACGATGGGCCGGTATGCCGAGGGGGAGTCCGCTGGACGTCCCTGCTTACGAAGCAGGCACAACTGCCCCTCCTTCCAAGGTTTCGGGAACCGCCCCGTTGCGAGACACGCGCTGAAGAGATCCCGAAACCGTTCCTCCATTTGAGAGGCAGCGATGGCCACCACCCTTGCAGGGACGCCGTCTGGGCCGGGGGCAGTTTTCTTTGCCCGGAGGCGGACCAACGCCGTGTGTATCTCGCTTTCTGTAACAAAGGGAGCCTGTTCCTCCTCCTCCACTAGGGCCCTCCCCCGAGGGGGATTCATCACTGGAGGGGAAAACTCTTCGTTCCTGCGCGGAAATAGGGAGCGTACCACCTCATCCAGCAGCGAAGGCTCGAGGGTCTCTGTCACCGGGGGACCTGAGGGGCGCAATTTATTTCGCGCCGCCTTATACGGTCTCCCGAATGGATCTCCGTCGAGGGACTCCAGCAACTCGGCTCTCGCTGAGTCTTTGGCGGCACCGATAGCTGACTTGAGGGCCGTCTTTGCCGCCACGTACGCTTCGTACAGACGGTCCTCGTCAGTTTCGTCTCGGCTTCGCCGGCGACGGCTCCGCGTGAACTGGCGTTTAGCCGCCATACACGCTGCCCGCAGTTGCGCCAACTCCTCCGACCACCAATACACTGCGCGGTTTGGCGGTGGGCGACGAGACCGAGGCATGCTGGAGTTGCACACTTCGGTCAGAGACCCTCTCAGTTGGGACGCTGCGGCGTCGACGTCTGCATTCAGGACGGCAGGGGGCGAAAGCCAGTCCTGCAGGAACGCGGCCTCCTTTGCAGCCTCCCGGTCTAGGCGGGTGAGAGCCCACCGAGGAAAGGGGGATCGGGCCGACGATGTAGAGTTCCCCCGACGGCTCTGGGTGGAGATTTCGAACCGCACGTATCGGTGGTCCGACAAGGTCTCCACCATGTCCACCCGCCAGTTCTCCACACGCGCGGCTAGCGATGGGGAGGCAAAGGTGACGTCCACTATAGACCCACCCTGCCGCCGCACGCATGTATGAACTCTCCCCCTATTTAGAAGGGAGAGACCAGAGGAGGCTGCCCACGTCTCCAGCGCCCGCCCACGGGCGTCGGTAGCCGGGTTGCCCCACGTTTCCGACTTGGCATTTAGGTCCCCCAGCACGGAGACCTGTCGGGCGTCATCCTGCCGACGACAGCCGCAAGGACTCCGAGAAAGTCCTCGAAGTCTTGGAGAAACGACTTGGGAGAAATAAACGCCGACTACAGCTAAGTCCCCCCACGCGACGGCCACGTATCCCGATCCTCTCTCTAAAAGCGAGAGGGGAGGAGAGTCTGAAAAAGGCCGTGCCGCAACTGCCACGAGGCCGTCCCTGTCGCCCAACCAACGGTCGGGGATTGAATAGGGCTCAGCGACTACCGCGACGTCCACCAACCAATCTGCCATAGACTGCACCAGCAGGTCTTGGGCCGCTCTGCAGTGGTTGGTGTTGGCCTGTAGGATGCGATGACTGGACCCCATTATTCAATCATCGCATCACCCTCGTCGGCTTCCGCGACCGGTGTGTCGGTCGCCGTAGCAGCAGCAGCAGGTCGCCTTGGCACCTGCATTTTGCCCTTCTTGGTGGGGGGATTGCACTTCCTCCCAGCCATCATGTGGTTCGCTGGGCGACCACTAGCAAAACAGACAGCGCAGTGTGGCGTGACGGCATCACAGGATGCCGCCATATGCCCTTCCTTCCCGCAACGGTAACAGGTGTCCGCTCTCTCCACCGTGGACGGACACATTGTCCGGGTGTGCCCTATGCCGAAACACTTAAAGCAGCGTAGCGGTCGCTCTTCAAGTGCCCGGACCACGGCTGAGCTGAACCCAATCAGGAGCCGCCCCTTGGTTTTAACAAGGACGGCCTTGGCTGCGGTGACTGGACAGTCCACACGGGTTGTGCCCAGGCCACGCCGGCCAGTCCTGATGACTCGACCTTGCACCGACTCGACAGAGCAACCTCCTGCTGCTGCAATGGCCGCCACCACTTCTTCCTTGGAGACGGAGTCATCCAAGTTGGCGACCTCTAAAGTCGCGGACTTGACTGGCCTGGCGACCTTTGCTACGTCCGCGATGCCCTCGCGCAATTTTGTTGCGAAGAGGTCCGCATTTTGCGAACCCAATGCCCCGGGAAACTCGAAAATTCGAGCTCCGGTTTGGGTACGGCGGCAAGTAACGGCCGTAATCCCCAGCTGGGTGGGATCGGCATGGGCACGAGCCCGCGTCAATACGGACTCGTATGTTTCGCCCCTTTCGGCGGCCTCGGGGGTGATGGTCACCGTAACCGCCGCCGTTTTGGGAGCCGCCAGTTTCATCCCTTTTGCTGTGGGAACAGCAGGGGCCCTCTTGGCTGCAGAAGTAGCAGGGGCGGGCTTGGAGGCCGCTTTCCTTCCCTTCCCTCGCTTAACCACCTCTGTCCACATTTCGGAGGGAGGAGTGGCTGCACTGTCATCCTCCCGACACATGGGAGCTGCTTGGGTTGTTTCTGGCTCAGCTGGTGCAGCTGCACATGCGCTGGTCGTTGGTGAGGCCGACGACTTTGAGGTTTTGCCCCGTCCTTTACCCTTAGAAGGCTTTGGGGCCTGGGGCAGTCCGCTGGTGGTTGCAGCTACTGGCGGTGGCAGTGCTGCAGATTGCGCTCTGTCCGCCGCGAGTGGAGGGCGGATGCGCTTCTCCGGCAACAGCCGGTCCTCAATGCCCGCAAAGCAGGCTCTGGTGAAGGCCCTTTCCTCCATTATAACCTTTCGGATTATCCTCAAGGTTGGAGGAGAAAGAGAGAGAGAGGAAGTGCCTGTTGCCACCGCATTGCTGGCCGATGGAGCCGTGGCTTCAGCCAGTTTTTTGTGGAGGTCGCTGACCTCAGCTTGAAGGCGATCGACCCGCGCCTGCAGTTGCCGCGACTCCTCCGTCGCCGTGCGCTGCACCAGCTCCGCGATAATGCCGTGCATGCTGCAGGCACGACATTTGAGGGCTTTCTGGAAAGTCCCTTTCAAGTTTGAGGACTTAGAGGCGACCTCCACTATCTCCTCCTTGTCCTCCAACGCCATTTGTGCCAATTCAGCAACCGAATGGTCCGCGTACAGGACGTTGGACGCCCCGTAGCCGGCCCTGGACCTAGAAGCGCTTGTTGCGCGCTCTTTGGCAGCGACCTTCTCCTCCAGGTCCTTCTGCCCCTCCGCCCGTCTGGTTTGCGCCAGAGACGCCCTTAATTGGCGTTGTGCCTCATCGAGTCCCACGTCGTGGGCACTCGATTTGGCCTTGACCTTTCGTTTGGTCTTGCCGAACGACTCCAAAGAGTCGTCCGACTCGAGCCTTACGTAGGCCCGCTTTAGTTCATAGCGGCTGATGGCCGCCTGCGACTCGGTTGTGGACTCCTCACAGTCCGACAACTCGTCCGCCCGACAAAACAAGCTAGCCGCAGATGGTGCGCGACTAGCCTCCGACAACGCGTCGTCGGTTTGGCCCTGAGAAGGGCCGTTGGGTTGGCCCTGAGAAGGGCCGTTGGGTTCGCCCTGAGAAGGGCGTTTTGTAAGGAAGCGCCCGGAGGCGTCCCGCAAAGGCTTCGACATTGAAACAGACGTATTCGTACTGCACCGCAAGGAAAACGTACGAATTCACAGCGCTCGTTAGCCGCCGGTCTGCCACTCCGTTACGGTGGTCAGACACGGCGTTGCCCGGGGATCACTACGAGGAAGTCAGCACTGTGGGGGGATCCCCAACCTAACCTAACCTAACCTAACCTAACCTAACCTAACCTAACCTTTAACCTCCCGTGGGGGGACGGGAGGGATATGTGGGACTCTCCGGGAGAAGCCCGGCATACCCACTAAAAACCCAGGAGCACACCAGCGTCGCCGTGTGAGGGGGTCTGGGAGACCGGGTGAACCTTTACGACCAGGACCCCCTCGGCTAGGCCTGCCAAAGATGGCGGGCCATATCACGCCCCTCCCTGTGTCGGGGAGGGGTCTCGGGAACGGTCGTGTGCCAACCGTTCCCGTCCCGCGAAAGGTGAATAGTGCAATGCGGATGTAGGCGCCCCCGCGCCTACCACCCGCTATTCACCCCCGGGAGGGAGAAGGCGGTTGTATTGCCGTCTTCTCCTACCGACTCTACGTCGTCGAAGCGCAGGGGCGAGGGCATCTTCCTCCCTCTCACGCTCTGCCGCCTCCTTTTGCGATATGACGCATTCGCAGAAGGAGGCCATCGCCGCCCATGTTTCCTCGCTCCCCAACATTGCGCGTACTACGCAGGGGAGTGAGAGGTCTTGTCCGACCGCCGCGACAAGGTTCTGACGCGGCTCGGACCACGATGGGCACTCTTCGAGTGTGTGCCGCACCGTGTCCTCTGTCGCACCACAATGATGGCACGACGGGTTCTCCTCCCGCCCGATGCGGTGCAGGTACGACCCAAAACAACCGTGACCTGTCATCACCTGCACCAGACGGAAGGAGAGAAATCCGAATGGCCGCTCGAGCCAGGTCTGGAGGACCGGCCCGATTGCATCCAACGTCCGTCGCCCAAAGACTGCAGCGGCGAGGTCGTCCGCCCAATGTAGGACGATGGCCTCCTTGGCCTCCTGCCGCACTGCTTCCCGGACCTCATGAGCCGGACGCTCTCCTCGCGCCCTCCGCTCCGCCGTCCACTCGTACACTCTGGCGAGCACCCACGCTTCGAGCTCCCAAGGGGGAGTGCCCGCCAGTGCGCACGCCGCCGCAAAACCCACTGTGCGGTAGGCCCGCGCCACCCGCTGTGCGATAGCCCTTTGGGGCACGCGAAGGGCGGTGGTGTTCTCCCTCCTGCGCAGGGAGTCCGCCCAAACTGGAGCCCCATAAAGGGCCATGCTCCGTAGTATGCCGGCATATAGACGCCGGCATCGCGCACTGGGCCCTCCCAAATTTGGCATAAGCCACGAGAGGGCGTTCGCCGTCTTTAGGAGGCGCTTCGACAGATCGGCGAAGTGCGGGCCGAAGCGCCACCTGCTGTCTAGATGAGGCCCAGATATCATCTGCCCTCCACTGCGATTCTCTCGCCATCCACAAATATGTGGGCGTCAGGAGGAGGGCGCTGCCTCGGTCCGTGGAAGAACACGGCCTCGGTCTTGTGCAGCGCCACTGTCAGCCCCAAACGGCGGATCCTGTCGGCAACCAAGGAGCCACCCGCCGACGCCAGGCTGGCCGCCGTCGTGAAGGTCCCGCGGGCAGTGAGGAGAGTGTCGTCTGCGTAACAGATGACACTCGTCCTGTGAAGGAGCGTTCCCCGCAGGAGCCAGTCGAAGCCGACGTTCCATAGGAGGGGTCCTAACACCGACCCCTGCGGAACGCCGGTCTCCACAGCGTAGCGCCGAACCTCCCCGTTCTATTTGCAAGGAGTACGGTCCTATCCTCCAAGTAGTTGGTCAGGAGGACCCGAAGGTATTGAGGCACTCCGTGGAATCGGAGCGCCTCTAGGATGGTGGAATGGGGGACGGAGTTGAATGCGTTGGCTATGTCGAACGACACAGCCAACAGTCCTTCCCCTTCTTCTACGGCCTCCTGAACCTGGCCCTTGAGGCGGGTTAAGGCGTCCACGGTCGACCGCTGAGCCCGAAAGCCGTACTGGGCGTCTGACAAATCCGGCCCCACACATGCCAAATGGCGGTTGAGGCGAGCAGCGATGATCCCCTCGAACATTTTGCCGACCTCATCGAGCAGAACGATGGGCCGGTATGCCGAGGGGGAGTCAGCCGGACGTCCCTGTTTGCGGAGCAGACACAACTGCCCCTCCTTCCAAGGTTTCGGGAACCGCCCCGTTGCGAGACACGCGCTGAAGAGGTCCCGAAACCGCTCCTCCATTTGGGAGGCAGCATGACCACCACCCTTGCAGGGACGCCGTCCGGGCCGGGGGCAGTTTTCTTTGCCCGGAGGCGGACCAAGGCCGTGTGGATCTCGCTGTCCGTGACAGCGGGAGCCTGTTCCTCGTCTTCCGCTAGGGCCCTCCCCCGAGGGGGATTCATTACTGGGGGGAAAACTCTTCGTTCCTGCGCGGAAATAGGGAGCGTACCACCTCATCCAGCAGGGAGGCTCGAGGGTCTCTGTCACCGGGGGACCTGAGGGGCGCAATTTGTTTCGCGCCGCCTTGTACGGTCTCCCGAATGGATCGCCGTCGAGTGTCTCCAGCAGCTCGGCTCTCGCTGAGTCTTTGGCGGCACCGATAGCTGACTTGAGGGCCGTCTTTGCCGCCACGTACGCTTCGTACAGACGGTCCTCGTCAGTTTCGTCTCGGCGCCGCCGACGACGGCTCCGCGTGAACTGGCGTTTAGCCGCCATGCACGCTGCCCGCAGTTGCGCCAACTCCTCCGACCACCAATACACAGCGCGGTTTGGCGGTGGGCGACGAGACCGAGGCATGCTGGAGTTGCACACTTCGGTCAGAGACCCTCTCAGTTGAGACGCTGCGGCGTCGACATCTGCATTCAGGACGGCAGGGGGCGAAAGCCAGTCCTGCAGGAACGCGGCCTCCTTTGCAGCCTCCCGGTCTAGGCGGGTGAGAGCCCACCGAGGAAAGGGGGATCGGGCCGACGATGTAGAGTTCCCCCGACGGCTCTGGGTGGAGATTTCGAACCGCACGTATCGGTGGTCCGACAAGGTCTCCACCATGTCCACCCGCCAGTTCTCCACACGCGCGGCTAGCGATGGGGATGCAAAGGTGACGTCCACTATGGACCCACCCTGCCGCCGCACGCATGTTTGAACTCTCCCCCTATTTAGAAGGGAGAGACCAGAGGAGGCTGCCCACGCCTCGAGCGCCCGCCCACGGGCGTCGGTAGCCGGGTTGCCCCACGTCTCCGACTTGGCGTTGAGGTCCCCCAGCACAGAGACCTGTTGGAGCGTCATTCTGCCGACAACTGCCGCAAGGACTCCGAGGAAGTCCTCGAAGTCTTGCAAAGAGCGATTTGGGGAGAAATAAACACCCACTAGGGCTAATTCCCCCCACGCGGCAGCCACGTATCCCGATCCTCTCTCTATAAGTGAGAGGGGAGGAGAGTCGGTCAAAGGCCGTGCCGCAACTGCTACGAGGCCGTCCCTGTCGCCCAACCAACGGTCAGGGATTGAATAGGGCTCAGCGACTACCGCGACGTCCACCAACCAATCTGCCATAGACTGCACCAGCAGGTCTTGGGCCGCTCTGCAGTGGTTGGTGTTGGCCTGTAGGATGCGATGACTGGGCCCCATTATTCAATCATCGCATCACCCTCATCGGCTTCCGCGACCGGTGTGTCGGTGGCGGTAGCAGCAGCAGCAGGTCGCCTTGGCACCTGCATTTTACCCTTCTTGGTGGGGGGATTGCACTTCCTCCCAGCCATCACGTGGTTCGCCGGGCGACCACTAGCGGCACAGACCGCACAGTGCGGCGTGACAGCATCACAGGATGCCGCCATGTGCCCTTGCTTTCCGCAGCGGTAGCAGGTGTCCGCCCTCTCCACCGTGGACGGACACATTGTGCGGGTGTGCCCTATGCCGAAACACTTAAAGCAGCGTAGGGGTCGCTCTTCAAGTGCCCGGACCACGGCTGAACTGAACCCGATCAGGAGCCGCCCCTTAGTTTTAACAAGGACGGCCTTAGCTGCAGTGACTGGACAGTCCACACGGGTTGTGCCCAGACCGCGGCGGCCAGTCCTGATGACTCGACCTTGCACCGACTCGACAGGGCAACCTCCAGCTGCTGCAATGGCCGCCACCACTTCTTCTTTGGAGACGGAGTCATCCAAGTTGGTGACCTCTAAAGTCGCGGACTTGACTGGCCTGGCGACCTTTGCCACGTCCGTGATGCCCTCGCGCAATTTTGTTGCGAAGAGATCCGCATTTTGCGAACCCGATGCCCCGGGAAATTCGAAAATTCGAGCTCCGGTTTGGGTTCGGCGGCAAGTAACGGCCGCAATCCCCAGCTGGGTGGGATCGGCATGGGCACGAGCCCGCGTCAATACGGACTCGTATGTTTCGCCCCTTTCGGCGGCCTCGGGGGTGATGGTCACCGTAACCGCCGCCGTTTTGGGAGCCGCCAGTTTCCTCCCTTTTGCTGTGGGAACAGCAGGGGCCCTCTTGGCTGCGGAAGTAGCAGGGGCGGGCTTGGAGGCCGCTTTCCTTCCCTTCCCTCGCTTCACTACCTCCGTCCATGTCTCGGTGGGAGCTACGACTGAAGACTCCAGTACGTCACTTGTCCGACCCAGAGGAGCTGTTAGGGTCATTTCCGGCTCAGATATACTTGCACTGGATGTAGTTTGAGCCGCCGCCTTTGTGGTCTTGCCCCGTCCTTTGCCCTTAGAAGGCTTTGGGGCCTGGGGCAGTCCGCTTGTGGTTGCAGCTACTGGCGGTGGCAGTGCTGCAGATTGCGCTCTGTCCGCCGCGAGTGGAGGGCGGATGCGCTTCTCCGGCAATAGCCGGTCCTCAATGCCCGCAAAACAGGCTCTGGTGAAGGCCCTTTCCTCCATTATAACCTTTCGGATTATATCCTCAAAGTTGGAGGAGGAGAAAGAGGAAGGGCCTGTTGCCGTCGCGTTGCTGGCCGATGGAGCCGTGGCTTCAGCAAGTTTTTTGTGGAGGTCGCTGACCTCAGCTTGTAGGCGATCAACCCGCGCCTGCAGTTGCCGCGACTCCTCCGTTGCCGTGCGCTGCACCAGCTCCGCGATAATGCCGTGCATGCTAGCAGCACGGCATTTAAGGGCTTTTTGGAAGGTCCCCTTGAGGTTCGAGGACTTAGAGGCGACCTCCACTATCTCCTCTTTGTCCTCTTGAGCCATTCGCGCCAACTCGGCCACCGAATGGTCCGCGTACAGGACGTTGGACGCCCCGTAGCCGGCCCTGGACCTAGAAGCGCTTGTTGCGCGCTCTTTGGCAGCGACCTTCTCCTCCAGGTCCTTCTGCCCCTCCGCCCGTCTGGTTTGCGCCAGAGACGCCCTTAATTGGCGTTGAGCCTCATCGAGCCCCACGTCGTGGGCACTCGATTTCGCCTTCACCTTCCGCTTGGTTTTACCGAACGACTCCAAGGAGTCGTCCGACTCGAGCCTTACGTAGGCACGCTTTAGTTCATAGCGGCTGGTGGCCGCCTGCGACTCAGTTGTGGACTCCTCACAGTCCGACAACTCGTCCGCCCGACAAAACAAGCTAGCCGCAGATGGTGCGCGACTAGCCTCCGACAACGCGTCGTCGGTTTGGCCCTGAGAAGGGCCGTTTGGTTGGCCCTGAGAAGGGCCGTTGGGTGCGCCCTGAGAAGGGCGTTTTGACAGGAAGCGCCCGGAGGCGTCCCGCAGAGGCTTCGACATAGACGAAGACGACATATTCGCACAGGACCGCAAAGGAAAGAACGTACGAATTCACAGCGCTCGTTAGCCGCCGGTCTGCCACTCCGTTACGGTGGTCAGACACGGCGTTGCCCGGGGATCACTACGAGGAAGTCAGCACTGTGGGGGGATCCCCAACCTAACCTAACCTAACCTAACCTAACCTTTTTTTTTTTTTTTTTTTTTTTTTCGCCCGGGGAAAATGCCGTGCATACCCGGCCTCGCGGGGCCGAGGCCGGGTTATGTGGGGCTCGAACCCACTAAAAACCCCGGGGTGTGCCACTCACGCATGAGGGCGGGCCACAAGAACTGTTCTTTCGCACTTCGTTCGCGACCCGCCCTGCGCCAGCCCGGCATGACGAAGCGCCGGGCTCCTTCTCCTGCGGGCGGCGCCCGCGCGCACCGCGGATGCCGCCCCCTCTCGGGGCGCTGCGACGTGGGCGACCGGTTGCTCCGACCGGCCGCCCCCTGCCCCACTAGCTACTAGGGAGGAGGAAGGAGGCGGGCATACCCGCGCCTCCTCCGTCCCGTTCGCCGTCTTCGCGTCGGATGCGAGAGGGGATCGTCCTCCTCTCGCGCTCCGACGCCTCCTTCTGCGACATGACTGCGTCGCAGAAGGAGACCATCGCCTCCCACGACCTCTGGCCGCCGACCATAGCACTGACTACGGCAGGCAGCGAGAGGTCGGCACCGACAACAGCCACCAGGCTCGCCCTCTCCGATGCCCACTGGGGGCACTCTGCCAGAGTGTGCTGCGCCGTATCTTCGACGCAGCCACACTCGTGGCAGACCGCCGTCGGCTCCCTCCCGGCAATACGGCACAGGTATTGACCGAAACACCCATGTCCGGTCAGCACCTGCACCAGCCGGAAGGTGAGCACCCCCCGTTTACGGTCCACCCATTTCCGAAGATGCGGGCGGACCGCCTCCACGAGCCTGAAACCTTTTTTTTTTTTTTTTTTCGCCCGGGGAAAATGCCGTGCATACCCGGCCTCGCGGGGCCGAGGCCGGGTTATGTGGGGCTCGAACCCACTAAAAACCCCGGGGTGTGCCACTCACGCATGAGGGCGGGCCACAAGAACTGTTCTTTCGCACTTCGTTCGCGACCCGCCCTGCGCCAGCCCGGCATGACGAAGCGCCGGGCTCCTTCTCCTGCGGGCGGCGCCCGCGCACACCGCGGATGCCGCCCCCTCTCGGGGCGCTGCGACGTGGGCGACCGGTTGCTCCGACCGGCCGCCCCCTGCCCCACTAGCTACTAGGGAGGAGGAAGGAGGCGGGCATACCCGCGCCTCCTCCGTCCCGTTCGCCGTCTTCGCGTCGGATGCGAGAGGGGATCGTCCTCCCTCTCGCGCTCCGACGCCTCCTTCTGCGACATGACTGCGTCGCAGAAGGAGACCATCGCCTCCCACGACCTCTGGCCGCCGACCATAGCACTGACTACGGCAGGCAGCGAGAGGTCGGCACCGACAACAGCCACCAGGCTCGCCCTCTCCGATGCCCACTGGGGGCACTCTGCCAGAGTGTGCTGCGCCGTATCTTCGACGCAGCCACACTCGTGGCAGACCGCCGTCGGCTCCCTCCCGGCAATACGGCACAGGTATTGACCGAAACACCCATGTCCGGTCAGCACCTGCACCAGCCGGAAGGTGAGCACCCCCCGTTTACGGTCCACCCATTTCCGAAGATGCGGGCGGACCGCCTCCACGAGCCTGACGCCCGCCGTGGGCGTCTGGAGGCGCCACTCCCACCGCACGAGGAGGGCCCGTCGCGCCTCACGCCTCCACCGCTCGACCACTTCGAACGGGGCGGCCCGACCGCAGGCCCTGGTCTCCGCCTTCCTCGCGTAGACGACCGCGAGGACCTCCGCCTCGAGGTCCCACGGTGGAGACCCGGCCAAGAGGCAGGCCGCCTCGTGCCCCACCGTACGGTACCCCCGTATGACCCGCTGCGCCATGACCCTCTGCGGGCGGCGCAGCTGGGCCCTGTTCTGGGCCGACAGTGCGTCGACCCAGATGGGGGCACCGTAGAGAGCCATGGAGCGCACCACCCCCATATAGAGGCGGCGGCACCCCACATTCGGCCCTCCCACGTTCGGCAGGAGACTTCCGAGAGCGGCTGCCGTCCCGATGAGTTTCGGGGCGAGCAGTCGAAAATGCTCCCGGAAGTCCCATCGTCTGTCGAGGACGAGTCCAAGATACTTCATCCTGGACCCGACCTCGATCGCGGCTCCGTCCACCATAATGGTGGCCCCCGCTGGAGGCTTTTTTCGAGGCCCGTAAAAGCACAGGGCCTCGGTCTTCTCCAGCGCCACCTTCAGGCCCAACCGCCGGACCCGTGCCACCACCATTAGGGATCCGGCGGAGGCGAGCCGCGCCGCCTCCCGGTATTCCGCCCCCTTTGCTAGGATAAGCGTATCGTCCGCATAGCAGACGACACGCACACCCGGGGGCAGACTCCCCCTCAGCGCCCAGTCGTAGCCGATGTTCCACAGGAGCGGTCCTAAGACCGAACCCTGTGGAACACCGCACTGAGCCTCCCTCCGCCGGACAACACCGTCCCCGCCCCGATACAGGACGCATCTGCCCCAGGTACGTCCCGATAACCTGGCGTATATAGAGAGGCACCCGGTGGTATTGCAGCGCCGCCTCTATACACGTGAAGGGCAGAGTGTTAAACGCATTGGCGATGTCAAGGGACACCGCCAACGCCACTCCGCCCTCGGCCACGCTCTCCTGCGCGAAGGCCTTCACACTGCCGATCGCGTCGATGGTGGAAAGGCCCCCGCGAAAGCCGAACTGGCACGCGGCCAGGTCCGGGCCACCAACGCCGAGATGCCGAATGATGCGGGTCGCGAGCACGCGCTCAAAAAGCTTACCCGCCTCATCCAGCAACACGATGGGGCGGTAGGCAGAGGGAGACTCTGCCGGGCGCCCCGGCTTCTGAAGGAGGACAAGCCTGCCCTCCTTCCAAATCTGAGGGAAACTCCCGGCGCGCAGACACGCGCTCAAGAGTCCCCTCAGGCGCTCCTCCAGCGGGCCCAAGGCGAGATCCCACACTCGCCCTGGGATGCCATCCGGTCCCGGAGCGGTCTTTTTAGACCGCATCCGGAGGACGGCGGCCCCAAGTTCCCCCTCGGTTACTGGGGGGACCTCTTCCTCCCGTACCTCCTCTTCCTCGGAGTCGGAGTCGGGGCCCATCGGGGGCGGTACGTGCTCCGCTCTGGTCGGGAACAAAGCGGACACCACTTCCTCCAGCAGCGCCGGCTGCAGGGACTCAACCACCGGCGGTCCTTGCCCCCGCATTTTGCCCCGTACAGAGCGGTAGGGTCGCCCCCACGGGTCCCTATCGAGGTGCGCGAGCATCTCCCCGCGCGCCGTCTTCTTGGCCCGGGATATTGCCATCTGCAGAGTCCTCCGCGCTTCGCGGTATGACTCGTACAGTTCCCGGGCCACGTCCGCCTCCTTTTTTTTTTTTTTTTTTTTTTTTTTTTTTTTTTTTTTTTCGCCCGGGGAAAATGCCGTGCATACCCGGCCTCGCGGGGCCGAGGCCGGGTTATGTGGGGCTCGAACCCACTAAAAACCCCGGGGTGTGCCACTCACGCATGAGGGCGGGCCACAAGAACTGTTCTTTTCGCACTTCGTTCGCGACCCGCCCTGCGCCAGCCCGGCATGACGAAGCGCCGGGCTCCTTCTCCTGCGGGCGGCGCCCGCGCACACCGCGGATGCCGCCCCCTCTCGGGGCGCTGCGACGTGGGCGACCGGTTGCTCCGACCGGCCGCCCCCTGCCCCACTAGCTACTAGGGAGGAGGAAGGAGGCGGGCATACCCGCGCCTCCTCCGTCCCGTTCGCCGTCTTCGCGTCGGATGCGAGAGGGGATCGTCCTCCCTCTCGCGCTCCGACGCCTCCTTCTGCGACATGACTGCGTCGCAGAAGGAGACCATCGCCTCCCACGACCTCTGGCCGCCGACCATAGCACTGACTACGGCAGGCAGCGAGAGGTCGGCACCGACAACAGCCACCAGGCTCGCCCTCTCCGATGCCCACTGGGGGCACTCTGCCAGAGTGTGCTGCGCCGTATCTTCGACGCAGCCACACTCGTGGCAGACCGCCGTCGGCTCCCTCCCGGCAATACGGCACAGGTATTGACCGAAACACCCATGTCCGGTCAGCACCTGCACCAGCCGGAAGGTGAGCACCCCCCGTTTACGGTCCACCCATTTCCGAAGATGCGGGCGGACCGCCTCCACGAGCCTGACGCCCGCCGTGGGCGCCTGGAGGCGCCACTCCCACCGCACGAGGAGTGCCCGTCGCGCCTCACGCCGCCACCGCTCGACCACTTCGAACGGGGCGGCCCGACCGCAGGCCCTGGTCTCCGCCTTCCTCGCGTAGACGACCGCGAGGACCTCCGCCTCGAGGTCCCACGGTGGAGACCCGGCCAAGAGGCAGGCCGCCTCGTGCCCCACCGTACGGTACCCCCGTATGACCCGCTGCGCCATGACCCTCTGCGGGCGGCGCAGCTGGGCCCTGTTCTGGGCCGACAATGCGTCGACCCAGATGGGGGCACCGTAGAGGGCCATGGAGCGCACCACCCCCATATAGAGGCGGCGGCACCCCACATTCGGCCCTCCCACGTTCGGCAGGAGACTTCCGAGAGCGGCTGCCGTCCCGATGAGTTTCGGGGCGAGCAGTCGAAAATGCTCCCGGAAGTCCCACCGTCTGTCGAGGACGAGTCCAAGATACTTCATCCTGGACCCGACCTCGATCGCGGCTCCGTCCACCATAATGGTGGCCCCCGCTGGAGGCCTTTTTCGAGGCCCGTAGAAGCACAGGGCCTCGGTCTTCTCCAGCGCCACCTTCAGGCCCAACCGCCGGACCCGTGCCACCACCATTAGGGATCCGGCGGAGGCGAGCCGCGCCGCCTCCCGGTATTCCGCCCCCTTTGCTAGGATAAGCGTATCGTCCGCATAGCAGACGACACGCACACCCGGGGGCAGACTCCCCCTCAGCGCCCAGTCGTAGCCGATGTTCCACAGGAGCGGTCCTAAGACCGAACCCTGTGGAACACCGCACTGAGCCTCCCTCCGCCGGACAACACCGTCCCCGCCCTGATACAGGACGCATCTGCCCCGCAGGTACGTCCCGATAACCCGGCGTATATAGAGGGGCACGCGGTGGTATCGCAGCGCCGCCTCTATACACGTAAAGGGCAGAGTGTTAAACGCATTGGCGATGTCAAGAGACACCGCCAACGCCACTCCGCCCTCGGCGACGCTCTCCTGCGCGAAGGCCTTCACACTGCCGATCGCGTCGATGGTGGAAAGGCCCCCGCGAAAGCCGAACTGGCACGCGGCCAGGTCCGGGCCACCTACGCCGAGATGCCGGATGATGCGGGTAGCGAGCACGCGCTCAAAAAGCTTACCCGCCTCATCCAGCAACACGATGGGGCGGTAGGCAGAGGGAGACTCTGCCGGGCGCCCCGGCTTCTGAAGGAGAACAAGCCTGCCCTCCTTCCAAATCTGAGGGAAACTACCGGCGCGCAGACACGCGCTCAAGAGTCCTCTCAGGCGCTCCTCCAGCGGGCCCAGGGCGAGATCCCACACTCGCCCTGGGATGCCGTCCGGTCCCGGAGCGGTCTTTTTAGACCGCATCCGGAGGACGGCGGCCCCAAGTTCCCCCTCGGTTACTTGGGGGACCTCCTCCTCCCGTACCTCCTCTTCCTCGGAGTCGGAGTCGGAGCCCATCGGGGGTGGTACGTGCTCCGCTCTGGTCGGGAACAAAGCGGACACCACCCCCACGATGCGCTAACCTAACCTTTTTTTTTTTTTTTTTTTTTTTTTTTTTTTTTTTTTTTTTTTTTTTTTTTTTTTTTTTTTTTTTTTTTTGACCCTGGGAAAATACTTTATGTATCATCCTCCCGTGGGGGGACGGGAGGGATATGTGGGACTCTCCGGGAGAAGCCCGGCATACCCACTAAAAACCCAGGAGCACACCAGCGTCGCCATGTGAGGGGGGGTCTGGGAGACCGGGTGAACCTTTACGACCAGGACCCCCTCGGCTAGCCTGCCAAAGATGGCGGGCCATATCACGCCCCTCCCTGTGTCGGGGAGGGGTCTCGGGAACGGTCGTGTGCCAACCGTTCCCGTCCCGCGAAAGGTGAATAGTGTGCGGATGTAGGCGCCCCCGCGCCTACCACCCGCTATTCACCCCCGGGAGGGAGAAGGCGGTTGTATTGCCGTCTTCTCCTACCGACTCTACGTCGTCGAAGCGCAGGGGCGAGGGTATCTTCTCCTCCTCTCACGCTCTGCCGCCTCCTTTTGCGATATGACGCATTCGCAGAAGGAGGCCATCGCCGCCCATGTTTCCTCGCTCCCCAACATTGCGCGTACTACGCAGGGGAGTGAGAGATCTTGTCCGACCGCCGCGACAAGGTTCTGACGCGGCTCGGACCACGATGGGCACTCTTCGAGTGTGTGCCGCACCGTGTCCTCTGTCGCACCACAATGATGGCACGACGGGTTCTCCTCCCGCCCGATGCGGTGCAGGTACGACCCAAAACAACCGTGACCTGTCATCACCTGCACCAGACGGAAGGAGAGAAATCCGAATGGCCGCTCGAGCCAGGTCTGGAGGACCGGCCCGATTGCATCCAACGTCCGTCGCCAAAGACTGCAGCGGCGAGGTCGTCCGCCCAATGTAGGACGATGGCCTCCTTGGCCTCCTGCCGCACTGCTTCCCGGACCTCATGAGCCGGACGCTCTCCTCGCGCCCTCCGCTCCGCCGTCCACTCGTACACTTGGCGAGCACCCACGCTTCGAGCTCCCAAGGGGGAGTTCCCGCCAGTGCGCACGCCGCCGCAAAACCCACTGTGCGGTAGGCCCGCGCCACCCGCTGTGCGATAGCCCTTTGGGGCACGCGAAGGGCGGTGGTGTTCTCCCTCCTGCGCAGGGAGTCCGCCCAAACTGGAGCCCCATAAAGGGCCATGCTCCGTAGTATGCCGGCGTATAGACGCCGGCATCGCGCACTGGGCCCTCCCAGGTTTGGCATGAGCCACGAGAGGGCGTTCGCCGTCTTTAGGAGGCGCTTCGACAGATCGGCGAAGTGGGGGCCGAAGCGCCATCTGCTGTCTAGGATGAGACCCAGATATCTCATCTGACCCTCCACTGCAATTCTCTCGCCATCCACAAATATGTGGGCCTCAGGAGGAGGGCGCTGCCTCGGTCCGTGGAAGAACACGGCTTCGGTCTTGTGCAGCGCCACTGTCAGCCCCAAACGGCGGATCCTGTCGGCAACCAAGGAGCCACCCGCCGACGCCAGGCTGGCCGCCGTCGTGAAGGTCCCACGGGCAGTGAGGAGAGTGTCGTCTGCGTAACAGATGACACTCGTCCTGTGAAGAGCGTTCCCCGCAGGAGCCAGTCGAAGCCGACGTTCCATAGGAGGGGTCCTAACACCGACCCCTGCGGAACGCCGGTCTCCACAGCGTAGCGCCGAACCTCCCCGTCTCTATTTGCAAGGAGTACGGTCCTATCTTCCAAGTAGTTGGTCAGGAGGACCCGAAGGTATTGAGGCACTCCGTGGAATCGGAGCGCCTCTAGGATGAAAAAAAAAAAGGCTCTCGCTGAGTCTTTGGCGGCACCGATAGCTGACTTGAGGGCCGTCTTTGCCGCCACGTACGCTTCGTACAGACGGTCCTCGTCAGTTTCGTCTCGGCGCCGCCGACGACGGCTCCGCGTGAACTGGCGTTTAGCCGCCATGCATGCTGCCCGCAGTTGCGCTAACTCCTCCGACCACCAATACACAGCGCGGTTTGGCGGTGGGCGACGAGACCGAGGCATGCTGGAGTTGCACACTTCGGTCAGAGACCCTCTCAGTTGGGACGCTGCGGCGTCGACGTCTGCATTCAGGACGGCAGGGGGCGAAAGCCAGTCCTGCAGGAACGCGGCCTCCTTTGCAGCCTCCCGGTCTAGGCGGGTGAGAGCCCACCGAGGAAAGGGGGATCGGGCCGACGATGTAGAGTTCCCCCGACGGCTCTGGGTGGAGATTTCGAACCGCACGTATCGGTGGTCCGACAAGGTCTCCACCATGTCCACCCGCCAGTTCTCCACACGCGCGGCTAGCGATGGGGAGGCAAAGGTGACGTCCACTATAGACCCACCCTGCCGCCGCACGCATGTAGTAACTCTCCCCCTATTTAGAAGGGAGAGACCAGAGGAGGCTGCCCACGTCTCCAGCGCCCGCCCACGGGCGTCGGTAGCCGGGTTGCCCCAAGTTTCCGACTTGGCATTTAGGTCCCCCAGCACAGAGACCTGTCGGGGCGTCAATCTGCCGACGACAGCCGCAAGGACTCCGAGAAAGTCCTCGAAGTCTTGCAGCGAACGATTTGGGGAGAAATAAACGCCGACTACGGCTTATAAAGGTTCGATTCGGAGAGAAATAGAACACGTCCAGTTAGCAACGAATATGATTTATTACTCCCTATAATTGATACTTACATTATTTAATATACTCTTAGAATCTAGGAATAGCATGACATCATTTCATAGGTTCCACTATACGCCCAACAAAAACAGAAAAAAAAATTACGTTAAGTATGTTTTTTTTTTTATACATAACTATGTAGTATACAATATTTAATATAAATCTATTATCATTTAATATATAGTTTTGTCCTGTTTTTATGTATAATTTCGGCTTTATTATTTCGTAAAACTTTAACATTTGGATCAAGATCTTCTAAAACTTTGAAAGGGCCATGGTATACATTATCAAATTTATTTCCTGTTTCATTCTTAATTAATAATAAGTCACCTTTGTTATACATCACTGGTTTTAAATACTCATCAAATTTACATTTTCTTTTTAATTTACTTTTGATTAAATTTTGTCGTGCTTCACATTGCGCTTTTTGTAATTTAAATTTTAATTCTAAAGGGTAACTATCTATGTTATATAAAGGATCAACAGTACAATTTTGAAAATTACTAGGTATATTACATGACTTTCCGAATACTAGCTCGTAGGGAGTATACTTTGTTTCCGAGTGTACAGAGGTATTGTACGAGAAGCACCAATAAGGGAGCCATTCACTCCAATATCTACTGTTGTTGTCTGTCTGAATTCTCAAATAAGCGTTAAGTGACTTATGCGAGTTCTCAAGTGAACCTATCGATTCATGATGGTAAGCACTAGCAAATGTTTGTTTAATATTTAGCAACTTACATACCTCAGTCATAGTACTAGAGATGAACTCGGTTCCCCTGTCAGTCGCGATCTCACGAGGGATGCCATACCTGAGTATAAAGTTGTCTACAAATGTTCGTGCTACACTTACGCTATCCTTTCTTACTAATGGATATGCTTCTACATACTTACTTAACTCACATTGCAATGTGAGGATATATGAGTAACTATGATAATCCTTATCTAAGGGCCCAACTATATCTAAATATATTTTATCAAATGCTGACTGCGCAGTCGTGGTTATTACCATTGGTTGTTTTGTATGCAACGAATGCTTTTGTTTTTGACATTTGTCACATTTTTTCACAAATCCTATAATGTCTTCTACCATGTTTGGCCAAAAGTAATAACGCTTTATATTATTTGTCATACGTTTAATACCTGCATGCCCGCTAGTGGGAAGCAAGTGAAAATCATTTAATATTACCCGTTTATCGTCGTCATTTGTTATTCTTATTAAATTCTTCAATATTAAAATTCGTGGACCGGTCCAATCATAATTCCTAATATATTTGGTTAACCATTTTATATATTTCTCATTCATCTCATTTTTAATGATATAAACTTCATCAATTGATATTTTTTTACAGATAGATTCCAAATCTCTCACGAAAGCGTCTCGCGCTGAGCATGATCGAGAAATTGGGTCTAAATAAATTGTCAATTTAGATGGTACATAAATAAAGTCATTTACTTTAATATATTTACTGTTATGTTTTAGTATACACCGAGAAAATATTAATTCAGTGCAATTATTCGGCTTTTTAAGAATTTCAACGATTTTCGGTTGATCAGACCGACCATCTGTTTTGTTCTTATCGACCGAAGAATTGTCATCTAATGTCTTTTTTGCCATACTTCGTGTCATGACATTTAAGACATTCTGATTCATATTTTTTAATTCATCGGATGTAATCACGATGCGAGATAACGCGTCTGCAGCCACGTTATTCACACCCTTAACATATTCAACTTCGTAGTCGTACTCATCTAAGGTTAATCGAAACTTTATTAGTCTACTGGACGGGTTATTGAAACCAAATAAATAAAGTAAAGGTTTATGGTCTGTTTTGATCTTAAACTTTTTACCAAATAAATACGGCCTAAAATATTTAACGGACCAAACAATAGCAAGGAGTTCCTTTTCTATTGTTGGATAGTTTAACTCGGATTTATTGAGCGGCCGGCTTGCATAAGCAATCGGCATATCATTTTTATTACATAACACGGACCCTACAGCTACACCAGAAGCATCCGTGTGCAATATGAATTCATTATCGTTCTCAAAATTTGGATATTGTAAAATGGGTGGATTGGCTAAACATTGCTTTAACAGATTAAATGAACGCTCACATTCTGTATTCCAAATAAAATGAGTACCTTTCCTGCATAGTCTATTCAAAGGTATTGTTATATCAGCAAAGTGTGGAATAAATTTGCGATAGTAATTCGCGAAAGCAACGAAACGTCTCACTTCGTCACTATTTTTTGGCGTGGGGTAATTTTGTATTACTCGTGTTTTTGTAGGGTCAGGCGAAACTCCATTAGCAGATACAATGTGGCCTAGATACAGTAATTCTTTCTTCAAAAACTGACATTTTTCAGGGTTAATTTTTAGATTTACCCTTCTAAGCCGTTCAAAAATATCAATTAAATTCTTATTATGCGAATGTAAGTTGCGTCCTATACAAATAAGATCATCCAAATAGACCAGACATTTTTCATGATTTAAACCAGACATTGCTACCGTCATTAACCGACTAAAAGCACTTGGGCTGATTTTCAAGCCCATTGGGAGTCGCTTCATTTGATATTGTTTGCTTGTAGTAAATGCAGTGTATTTCCTACTTCTGGACATAATTCTAACTGATAATAACTTTGGCTAAGGTCTAAGTGGCTGAAATAAATTGCTCCTGATAAAGAATCCAGTATATCTGAAATATTTGGTAAAGGGAACTTATCGTCTTTAAGATTATTATTTAATTTCCGATAATCAATAACAATTCGCCATTTTTTATTACCGCTATTGTCACATTTTTTTGGCACTAAAAGAACAGGGCTAGACCATTCACTCGTACTTTCCTCGATAATGTCATTACGTAACATATCTTGGATTTGTTTATCAATCTCAGTTTTTTGACTTTTAGGGAGCCTATAGGACTTGGTGTACACTGGGTTAGTATTTTCTTTCAAATGAATTGACTGTTTATATAAATTGGTAACGCCTAATTTGTCGCCTGGTAAAAAAAATACATCTGAGTACTTTGCACAAATGTTTTCGATCGAAATTTGTTCTTCTTTATTTAAATGCTTTAAATTCAATACCGAAAATAATTGTTTCACACGATTCGCATTTAAGTTAAAACTTTCAAAAGAACATACAAAATATTCATTTAAAGGCACAATGTCGGGCGTGAAATAACTTAAGCATATGTCTGTCTCTCGGGTGTTTAAAAATGTTAATGGTATTTTACCATCTATAGGTTTTACTAAAACAGACGCTAAAAATACGCCTTCACTTAACTGTTTAGACATAACAACACCTTCATATTTTAAACTTGTCTCTACTAAGTAAGTAACTTCACATCTGGCCGGTATAGTCATGTAAGTATTGTTGCCGAGTTGCCCCATTTGTAATGGGATAACAATGGGTACGTCATGATTAATTGTCAATATATTTCGCTCAAAATCTAATATGCAATTAAACTACTCAAGAAATCTTGTCCTAATATACCATCTGTTCTACAAGTAAAGTTCTTAAATACATAAAACCTATGCTCGAACTCATATTATTATAATTCAATTTAAGATAAACAAAACCATCACAATACACATGACCACCTATACCGTTTATTTTAATGCGCTCTATATGGAAAGGAATGTGCAGGCTCTCTAACGCCTCCTGCCTAATTATGGACACTGACGCGCCGGTATCAAGTAACCAACTACGCGACACGTGGAATACATCTAAATTAATAGAGTTAATATTGTGGCAATAAAAATGTTCATGCACGAAAAAACAAGTTATTATTTTGATTTTCATTCTGCACTTCAGGATTTTCTTGTAAACGCTCACTACCACTCGACTCAGCTAGCCTAATTTGGTGTTGACGAGCCGGGCGACGAAACGTTGTGTGGCCACGAAAACCACCGCGACCGCGATAATTGGATGAATTATTAAAGTTACGTACACGATTGGAACCATTGTAATAACCACGACTGGGATTATTATAATTTTGAGAGTTAGAAAACACTCTAGACGCACCCCTGTTAAAACTATTATTATAATTACGATGACCGCGGTTTGACCTACCTCTATTATGATGAAAAACTCATCACTCGCTCTTCACCTCCACTCGATAGCTTCTCGTCCAATGCACCCTGGATCGCGTCCTTCAATGTGCTATAATTTCTAGCTGCAATTATTGTGCTAAGACGACTATTCCTCAGACCATCAGAAAATCGTTTTATAGCTATCCGCTCGTTTATTGGCTTCAAAGTTTGGTAAAGATCAGTGTTTCCGTTGGCCTGAGTAATTGTCAGATCGACGAATAACTGTTCTAATTCCTTACCGTAATTCTCGATACTCTTGTCGTTCTGTTTCATATGCTGCATCTTGCTGTGGATCGCAGTATCGGATTTTTTTGGCAGTAAGATACTACGCATGTCTAGAATCAAATCTGCAACAGACGAATAAGTATGACGCATGCGCAGCTTAGCGCTTTCAGATAGCCGTGACTTTATAACAAATTGAATGAGTTGCTTTTTACCCGTATCATCTATCATAGACTCATACATCTCGATGTTTGAAATTAATTGTTTGGTGATATTCTCATCACCCGTCATTACTGGTAACAAAGCAATCGCAGTTTTCAATTCGAACTTTTCCATGGTGCTTTTCGTATCCTCTGTACTATCAGAACAAAGTTGAATTATTTTCGAATACAATTTATTTATATTATCAAATAAGTTTGTAATTATCTGAATTTCACTATCACTAATCTCTTTATTTTTTATTCGAATTTCAATAGCTATTTGTAAGGAACAAAATTGTTTATATAAAATATTTACTTCAGTTTGTTTTGCTCGTCTTACATTAATTGACCTTCTACTTGGACCTAACTTTGTGAGGTAATCATTAATATACTTCAATTTATCAAATATTTCTTTAACTTCACTAGCCATAACATCATTACATAAAGTTACGTATAATTATTAATTTAATCATCATAATTACATACACACAAAAATATGACAAAATCATTTAAAATAACACACTAATATTACCTTATTTAATAAACTTTAAAATGCGAGTAAATATTTAACATATAAATGTTGTACCTTATACTTTTATCATTACCGTATCCATTTCCATGCCGTTTTACACTAATCGCACTTTCTTGGGTGACCGCACTTTTTATTATTTAATCACAACACTCACACCGGTGAAGGTCCTGTAGAAGTTGGAAAATTGGCCTCCCGTTGCTGATGACGGAACAAGCTCATCGACCTTCGCAGATTGAAGTCACGAACACCTCTCTCAATCCATTTTCCATGGCATTTCCTGTAGTAGCGCAATAGCCATATAACGCCTCCAATAATCAGTATAACGGCAATAGTGACCAACATATAAGTTATTACATGTGTATGCTGCAACATCTGTTCCATAGTAAATTTTCTGCGCCGTTCTGTGCTATTATAACTTCCTGGGTCTTAGATTGTTGTTTGCCCATTTTGAAACTTGATTTTTAATTGAGGAACACGGGAAAAGTCACAAATTAAGTTCACAGTACACGAATCGTCACTTCGTAAGGTAATGAATAAAATTAGAGCCATCGTAATAAGTCTTTAAAACTGTCCAGAGCACTCAATGTTTATAATAACGTCTCCTTTTATGGGACATTCCACTGCGCTGGCAGGGTCGCCATATAAAGGTTCGATTCGGGAGAGAAATAGAACACGTCCAGTTAGCAACGAATATGATTTATTACTCCCTATAATTGATACTTACATTATTTAATATACTCTTAGAATCTAGGAATAGCATGACATCATTTCATAGGTTCCACTATAGGCTAAGTCCCCCCACGCGACGGCCACGTATCCCGATCCTCTCTCTAAAAGCGAGAGGGGAGGAGAGTCTGACAAAGGCCGTGCCGCAACTGCCACGAGGCCGTCCCTGTCGCCCAACCAACGGTCGGGGATTGAGTAGGGCTCAGCGACTACCGCGACGTCCACCAACCAATCTGCCATAGACTGCACCAGCAGGTCTTGGGCCGCTCTGCAGTGGTTGGTGTTGGCCTGTAGGATGCGATGACTGGGCCCCATTATTCAATCATCGCATCACCCTCATCGGCTTCCGCGACCGGTGTGTCGGTGGCGGTAGCTGCAGCTGCAGGTCGCCTTGGCACCTGCATTTTACCCTTCTTAGTGGGGGGATTGCACTTCCTCCCAGCCATCACGTGGTTCGCCGGGCGACCACTAGCGGCACAGACTGCACAGTGCGGCGTGACAGCATCACAGGATGCCGCCATGTGTCCTTGCTTCCCGCAGCGGTAGCAGGTGTCCGCCCTCTCCACCGTGGACGGACACATTGTGCGGGTGTGCCCTATGCCGAAACACTTAAAGCAGCGTAGGGGTCGCTCTTCAAGTGCCCGGACCACAGCCGAGCTGAACCCAATCAGGAGCCGCCCCTTGGTTTTAACAAGGACGGCCTTGGCTGCGGTGACTGGACAGTCTACACGGGTTGTGCCCAGGCCACGCCGGCCAGTCCTGATGACTCGGCCTTGCACCGACTCGACAGGGCAACCTCCTGCTGCTGCAATGGCCGCCACCACTTCTTCCTTGGAGACGGAGTCATCCAAGTTGGCGATCTCTAAAGTCGCGGACTTGACTGGCCTGGCGACCTTTGCCACGTCCGCGATGCCCTCGCGCAATTTGGCTGCGAAGAGGTCCGCATTTTGCGAACCCAATGCCCCGGGAAACTCGAAGATTCGAGCTCCAGTTTGGGTACGGCGGCAAGTGACGGCCCCAATCCCCAACTGGGTGGGATCAGCATGGGCACGAGCCCGCGTCAATACGGACTCGTATGTTTCGCCCTTTTCGGCGGCCTCGGGGTGATGGTCACCGTAACCGCCGCCGTTTTGGGAGCCGCCAGTTTCCTCCCTTTGGCTGTGGGAACAGCAGGGGCCCTCTTGGCTGCGGAAGTAGCAGGGGCGGGCTTGGAGGCCGCTTTCCTTCCTTTCCCTCGCTTCACCACCTCCGTCCATGTTTCGGTGGGAGCAACGGCAGAAGACTCCAGCACGTCCCTTTTCGGACCCAGAGGAGCTGTTTGGGTCGTTTCCGGCTCAGCTTCACTCGTGCTGGATGTAGGTGGAGCCGCTGCCTTTGTGGTCTTGCCCCGTCCTTTGCCCTTAGAAGGCTTTGGGGCCTGGGGCAGTCCGCTGGTGGTTGCAGCTACTGGCGGTGCCAGTGCTGCAGATTGCGCTCTGTCCGCCGCGAGTGGAGGGCGGATGCGCTTCTCCGGCAACAGCCGGTCCTCAATGCCCGCAAAACAGGCTCTGGTGAAGGCCCTTTCCTCCATTATAACCTTTCGGATTATATCCTCAAAGTTGGAGGAGGAGAAAGAGGAAGGGCCTGTTGCCGTCGCGTTGCTGGCCGATGGAGCCGTGGCTTCAGCAAGTTTTTTGTGGAGGTCGCTGACCTCAGCTTGAAGGCGATCGACCCGCGCCTGCAGTTGCCGCGACTCCTCCGTCGCCGTGCGCTGCACCAGCTCCGCGATAATGCCGTGCATGCTGGCAGCACGACATTTGAGGGCTTTCTGGAAAGTCCCTTTCAAGTTTGAGGACTTAGAGGCGACCTCCACTATCTCCTCCTTGTCCTCCAACGCCATTTGTGCCAACTCGGCCACCGAATGGTCCGCGTACAGGACGTTGGACGCCCCGTAGCCGGCCCTGGACCTAGAAGCGCTTGTTGCGCGCTCTTTGGCAGCGACCTTCTCCTCCAGGTCCTTCTGCCCCTCCACCCGTCTGGTTTGCGCCAGAGACGCCCTTAATTGGCGTTGTGCCTCATCGAGTCCCACGTCGTGGGCGCTCGATTTGGCCTTAACCTTTCGTTTGGTCTTGCCAAACGACTCCAAAGAGTCGTCCGACTCGAGCCTAACATACGCCCGCTTTAGTTCATAGCGGCTGGTGGCCGCCTGCGACTCAGTTGTGGACTCCTCACAGTCCGACAACTCGTCCGCCCGACAAAACAAGCTAGCCGCAGATGGTGTGCGACTAGCTTCCGACAACGCGTCGTCGGTTTGGCCCTGAGAAGGGCCGTTTGGTTGGCCCTGAGAAGGGCCGTTGGGTTCGCCCTGAGAAGGGCGTTTTGTAAGGAAGCGCCCGTAGGCGTCCCGCAAAGGCTTCGACATTGAAACAGACGTATTCGTACTGCACCGCAAGGAAAACGTACGAATTCACAGCGCTCGTTAGCCGCCGGTCTGCCACTCCGTTACGGTGGTCAGACACGGCGTTGCCCGGGGATCACTACGAGGAAGTCAGCACTGTGGGGGGATCCCCAACCTAACCTAACCTTTTTTTTTTTTTTTTTTTTTTTTTCGCCCGGGGAAAATGCCGTGCATACCCGGCCTCGCGGGGCCGAGGCCGGGTTATGTGGGGCTCGAACCCACTAAAAAACCCCGGGGTGTGCCACTCACGCATGAGGGCGGGCCACAAGAACTGTACTTTCGCACTTCGTTCGCGACCCGCCCTGCGCCAGCCCGGCATGACGAAGCGCCGGGCTCCTTCTCCTGCGGGCGGCGCCCGCGCACACCGCGGATGCCGCCCCCTCTCGGGGCGCTGCGACGTGGGCGACCGGTTGCTCCGACCGGCCGCCCCCTGCCCCACTAGCTACTAGGGAGGAGGAAGGAGGCGGGCATACCCGCGCCTCCTCCGTCCCGTTCGCCGTCTTCGCGTCGGATGCGAGAGGGGATCGTCCTCCCTCTCGCGCTCCGACGCCTCCTTCTGCGACATGACTGCGTCGCAGAAGGAGACCATCGCCTCCCACGACCTCTGGCCGCCGACCATAGCACTGACTACGGCAGGCAGCGAGAGGTCGGCACCGACAACAGCCACCAGGCTCGCCCTCTCCGATGCCCACTGGGGGCACTCCGGCAGAGTGTGCTGCGCCGTATCTTCGACGCAGCCACACTCGTGGCAGACCGCCGTCGGCTCCCTCCCGGCAATACGGCACAGGTATTGACCGAAACACCCATGTCCGGTCAGCACCTGCACCAGCCGGAAGGTGAGCACCCCCCGTTTACGGTCCACCCATTTCCGAAGATGCGGGCGGACCGCCTCCACGAGCCTGACGCCCGCCGTGGGCGCCTGGAGGCGCCACTCCCAAACCTTTTTTTTTTTTTTTTTTTTTTTTTTTTTCCGCCCGGGGAAAATGCCGTGCATACCCGGCCTCGCGGGGCCGAGGCCGGGTTATGTGGGGCTCGAACCCACTAAAAACCCCGGGTGTGCCACTCACGCATGAGGGCGGGCCACAAGAACTGTTCTTTCGCACTTCGTTCGCGACCCGCCCTGCGCCAGCCCGGCATGACGAAGCGCCGGGCTCCTTCTCCTGCGGGCGGCGCCCGCGCACACCGCGGATGCCGCCCCCTCTCGGGGCGCTGCGACGTGGGCGACCGGTTGCTCCGACCGGCCGCCCCTGCCCCACTAGCTACTAGGGAGGAGGAAGGAGGCGGGCATACCCGCGCCTCCTCCGTCCCGTTCGCCGTCTTCGCGTCGGATGCGAGAGGGGATCGTCCTCCCTCTCGCGCTCCGACGCCTCCTTCTGCGACATGACTGCGTCGCAGAAGGAGACCATCGCCTCCCACGACCTCTGGCCGCCGACCATAGCACTGACTACGGCAGGCAGCGAGAGGTCGGCACCGACAACAGCCACCAGGCTCGCCCTCTCCGATGCCCACTGGGGGCACTCTGCCAGAGTGTGCTGCGCCGTATCTTCGACGCAGCCACACTCGTGGCAGACCGCCGTCGGCTCCCTCCCGGCAATACGGCACAGGTATTGACCGAAACACCCATGTCCGGTCAGCACCTGCACCAGCCGGAAGGTGAGCACCCCCCGTTTACGGTCCACCCATTTCCGAAGATGCGGGCGGACCGCCTCCACGAGCCTGACGCCCGCCGTGGGCGCCTGGAGGCGCCACTCCCACCGCACGAGGAGGGCCCGTCGCGCCTCACGCCGCCGCCACCGCTCGACCACCTCGAACGGGGCGGCCCGACCGCAGGCCCTGGTCTCCGCCTTCCTCGCGTAGACGACCGCGAGGACCTCCGCCTCGAGGTCCCACGGTGGAGACCCGGCCAAGAGGCAGGCCGCCTCGTGCCCCACCGTACGGTACCCCCGTATGACCCGCTGCGCCATGACCCTCTGCGGGCGGCGCAGCTGGGCCCTGTTCTGGGCCGACAGTGCGTCGACCCAGATGGGGGCACCGTAGAGAGCCATGGAGCGCACCACCCCCATATAGAGGCGGCGGCACCCCACATTCGGCCCTCCCACGTTCGGCAGGAGACTTCCGAGAGCGGCTGCCGTCCCGATGAGTTTCGGGGCGAGCAGTCGAAAATGCTCCCGGAAGTCCCACCGTCTGTCGAGGACGAGTCCAAGATATTTCATCCTGGACCCGACCTCGATCGCGGCTCCGTCCACCATAATGGTGGCCCCCGCTGGAGGCTTTTTTCGAGGCCCGTAAAAGCACAGGGCCTCGGTCTTCTCCAGCGCCACCTTCAGGCCCAACCGCCGGACCCGTGCCACCACCATTAGGGATCCGGCGGAGGCGAGCCGCGCCGCCTCCCGGTATTCCGCCCCCTTCGCTAGGATAAGCGTATCGTCCGCATAGCAGACGACACGCACACCCGGGGGCAGACTCCCCCTCAGCGCCCAGTCGTAGCCGATGTTCCACAGGAGCGGTCCTAAGACCGAACCCTGTGGAACACCGCACTGAGCCTCCCTCCGCCGGACAACACCGTCCCCGCCCCGATACAGGACGCATCTGCCCCGCAGGTACGTCCCGATAACCTGGCGTATATAGAGAGGCACTCGGTGGTATCGCAGCGCCGCCTCTATACACGTGAAGGGCAGAGTGTTAAACGCATTGGCGATGTCAAGAGACACCGCCAACGCCACTCCGCCCTCGGCCACGCTCTCCTGCGCGAAGGCCTTCACACTGCCGATCGCGTCGATGGTGGAAAGGCCCCCGCGAAAGCCGAACTGGCACGCGGCCAGGTCCGGGCCACCAACGCCGAGATGCCGGATGATGCGGGTCGCGAGCACGCGCTCAAAAAGCTTACCCGCCTCATCCAGCAACACGATGGGGCGGTAGGCAGAGGGAGACTCTGCCGGGCGCCCCGGCTTCTGAAGGAGGACAAGCCTGCCCTCCTTCCAAATCTGAGGGAAACTCCCGGCGCGCAGACACGCGCTCAAGAGTCCCCTCAGGCGCTCCTCCAGCGGGCCCAGGGCGAGATCCCACACTCGCCCTGGGATGCCATCCGGTCCCGGAGCGGTCTTTTTAGACCGCATCCGGAGGACGGCGGCCCCAAGTTCCCCCTCGGTTACTGGGGGGACCGCCACTCCCAAACCTAACCTAACCTTTTTTTTTTTTTTTTTTTTTTTTTTTTTTTTTTTTTTTTTGACCCTGGGAAAATACTTTATGTATCATCCTCCCGTGGGGGGACGGGAGGGATATGTGGGACTCTCCGGGAGAAGCCCGGCATACCCACTAAAAACCCAGGAGCACACCAGCGTCGCCATGTGAGGGGGGGTCTGGGAGACCGGGTGAACCTTTACGACCAGGACCCCCTCGGCTAGGCCTGCCAAAGATGGCGGGCCATATCACACCCCTCCCTGTGTCGGGGAGGGGTCTCGGGAACGGTCGTGTGCCAACCGTTCCCGTCCCGCGAAAGGTGAATAGTGCAATGCGGATGTAGGCGCCCCCGCGCCTACCACCCGCTATTCACCCCCGGGAGGGAGAAGGCGGTTGTATTGCCGTCTTCTCCTACCGACTCTACGTCGTCGAAGCGCAGGGGCGAGGGCATCTTCCTCCCTCTCACGCTCTGCCGCCTCCTTTTGCGATATGACGCATTCGCAGAAGGAGGCCATCGCCGCCCATGTTTCCTCGCTCCCCAACATTGCGCGTACTACGCAGGGGAGTGAGAGGTCTTGTCCGACCGCCGCGACAAGGTTCTGACGCGGCTCGGACCACGATGGGCACTCTTCGAGTGTGTGCCGCACCGTGTCCTCTGTCGCACCACAATGATGGCACGACGGGTTCTCCTCCCGCCCGATGCGGTGCAGGTACGACCCAAAACAACCGTGACCTGTCATCACCTGCACCAGACGGAAGGAGAGAAATCCGAATGGCCGCTCGAGCCAGGTCTGGAGGACCGGCCCGATTGCATCCAACGTCCGTCGCCCAAAGACTGCAGCGGTGAGGTCGTCCGCCCAATGTAGGACGATGGCCTCCTTGGCCTCCTGCCGCACTGCTTCCCGGACCTCATGAGCCGGACGCTCTCCTCGCGCCCTCCGCTCCGCCGTCCACTCGTACACTCTGGCGAGCACCCATGCTTCGAGCTCCCAAGGGGGAGTTCTCGCCAGTGCGCACGCCGCCGCAAAACCCACTGTGCGGTAGGCCCGCGCCACCCGCTGTGCGATAGCCCTTTGGGGCACACGAAGGGCGGTGGTGTTCTCCCTCCTGCGCAGGGAGTCCGCCCAAACTGGAGCCCCATAAAGGGCCATGCTCCGTAGTATGCCGGCATATAGACGCCGGCATCGCGCACTGGGCCCTCCCAAATTTGGCATAAGCCACGAGAGGGCGTTCGCCGTCTTTAGGAGGCGCTTCGACAGATCGGCGAAGTGCGGGCCGAAACGCCACCTGCTATCTAAGATTAGGCCTAGATACTTCATCTGGCCCTCCACTGCGATTCTCTCGCCATCTACAAATATGTGGGCGTCAGGAGGAGGGCGCTGCCTCGGTCCGTGGAAAACACGGCCTCGGTCTTGTGCAGCGCCACTGTCAGCCCCAAACGGCGGATCCTGTCGGCAACCAAGGAGCCACCCGCCGACGCCAGGCTGGCCGCCGTCGTGAAGGTCCCGCGGGCAGTGAGGAGAGTGTCGTCTGCGTAACAGATGACACTCGTCCTGTGAAGGAGCGTTCCCCGCAGGAGCCAGTCGAAGCCGACGTTCCATAGAGGGGTCCTAACACCGACCCCTGCGGAACGCCGGTCTCCACGGCGTAGCGCCGAACCTCCCCGTCTCTATCTGCAAGGAGTACGGTCCTATCCTCCAAGTAGTTGGTCAGGAGGACCCGAAGGTATTGAGGCACTCCGTGGAATCGGAGCGCCTCTAGGATGGTGGAATGGGGGACGGAGTTGAATGCGTTGGCTATGTCGAACGACACAGCCAACAGTCCTTCCCCTTCTTCTACGGCCTCCTGAACCTGGCCCTTGAGACGGGTTAAGGCGTCCACGGTCGACCGCTGAGCCCGAAAGCCGTACTGGGCGTCTGACAGATCCGGCCCCACACATGCCAAATGGCGGTTGAGGCGAGCAGCGATGATCCCCTCGAACATTTGCCGACCTCATCGAGCAGAACGATGGGCCGGTATGCCGAGGGGGAGTCAGCCGGACGTCCCTGTTTGCGGAGCAGGCACAACTGCCCCTCCTTCCAAGGTTTCGGGAACCGCCCCGTGCGAGACACGCGCTGAAAGGTCCCGAAACCGCTCCTCCATTTGGGAGGCAGCGATGGCCACCACCCTTGCAGGGACGCCGTCTGGGCCGGGGGCAGTTTTCTTTGCCCGGAGGCGGACCAACGCCGTGTGGATCTCGCTGTCCGTGACAGCGGGGGCCTGTTCCTCCTCTCCACTAGGGCCCTCCCCGAGGGGGATTCATCGCTGGAGGGGAAAACTCTGCGTTCCTGCGCGGAAATAGGGAGCGTACCACCTCATCCAGCAGGGAAGGCTCGAGGGTCTCTGTCACCGGGGGACCTGAGGGGCGCAATTTGTTTCGCGCCGCCTTGTATGGTCTCCCGAATGGATCGCCGTCGAGTGTCTCCAGCAGCTCGGCTCTCGCTGAGTCTTTGGCGGCACCGATAGCTGACTTGAGGGCCGTCTTTGCCGCCACGTACGCTTCGTACAGACGGTCCTCGTCAGTTTCGTCTCGGCGCCGCCGACGACGGCTCCGCGTGAACTGGCGTTTAGCCGCCATGCACGCTGCCCGCAGTTGCGCCAACTCCTCCGACCACCAATACACAGCGCGGTTTGGAGGTGGGCGACGAGACCGAGGCATGCTGGAGTTGCACACTTCGGTCAGAGACCCTCTCAGTTGAGACGCTGCGGCGTCGACGTCTGCATTCAGGACGGCAGGGGGCGAAAGCCAGTCCTGCAGGAACGCGGCCTCCTTTGCAGCCTCCCGGTCTAGGCGGGTGAGAGCCCACCGAGGAAAGGGGGATCGGGCCGACGATGTAGAGTTCCCCCGACGGCTCTGGGTGGAGATTTCGAACCGCACGTATCGGTGGTCCGACAAGGTCTCCACCATGTCCACCCGCCAGTTCTCCACACGCGCGGCTAGCGATGGGGATGCAAAGGTGACGTCCACTATGGACCCACCCTGCGCCGCACGCATGTTTGAACTCTCCCCCTATTTAGAAGGGAGAGACCAGAGGAGGCTGCCCACGCCTCGAGCGCCCGCCCACGGGCGTCGGTAGCCGGGTTGCCCCACGTCTCCGACTTGGCGTTCAGGTCCCCCAGCACAGAGACCTGTGGAGCGTCATCTGCCGACAACTGCCGCAAGGACTCCGAGGAAGTCCTCGAAGTCTTGCAAAGAGCGGTTTGGGGAGAAATAAACACCCACTAGGGCTAATTCCCCCCACGCGGCAGCCACGTATCCCGATCCTCTCTCTATAAGTGAGAGGGGAGGAGAGTCGGTCAAAGGCCGTGCCGCAACTGCTACGAGGCCGTCCCTGTCGCCCAACCAACGGTCGGGATTGATAGGGCTCAGCGACTACCGCGACGTCCACCAACCAATCTGCCATAGACTGCACCAGCAGGTCTTGGGCCGCTCTGCAGTGGTTGGTGTTGGCCTGTAGGATGCGATGACTGGGCCCCATTATTCAATCATCGCATCACCCTCATCGGCTTCCGCGACCGGTGTGTCGGTGGCGGTAGCAGCAGCAGCAGGTCGCCTTGGCACCTGCATTTTACCCTTCTTGGTGGGGGGATTGCACTTCCTCCCAGCCATCACGTGGTTCGCCGGGCGACCACTAGCGGCACAGACCGCACAGTGCGGCGTGACAGCATCACAGGATGCCGCCATGTGCCCTTGCTTTCCGCGCAGCGGTAGCAGGTGTCCGCCCTCTCCACCGTGGACGGACACATTGTGCGGGTGTGCCCTATGCCGAAACACTTAAAGCAGCGTAGGGGTCGCTCTTCAAGTGCCCGGACCACGGCTGAACTGAACCCAATCAGGAGCCGCCCCTTAGTTTTAACAAGGACGGCCTTGGCTGCAGTGACTGGACAGTCCACACGGGTTGTGCCCAGGCCACGCCGGCCAGTCCTGATGACTCGGCCTTGCACCGACTCGACAGGGCAACCTCCTGCTGCTGCAATGGCCGCCACCACTTCTTCCTTGGAGACGGAGTCATCCAAGTTGGTGACCTCTAAAGTCGCGGACTTGACTGGCCTGGCGACCTTTGCCACGTCCGCGATGCCCTCGCGCAATTTTGTTGCGAAGAGATCCGCATTTTGCGAACCCGATGCCCCGGGAAACTCGAAAATTCGAGCTCCGGTTTGGGTTCGGCGGCAAGTAACGGCCGCAATCCCCAGCTGGGTGGGATCGGCATGGGCACGAGCCCGCGTTAATACGGACTCGTATGTTTCGCCCCTTTCGGCGGCCTCGGGGGTGATGGTCACCGTAACCGCCGCCGTTTTGGGAGCCGCCAGTTTCCTCCCTTTTGCTGTGGGAACAGCAGGGGCCCTCTTGGCTGCGGAAGTAGCAGGGGCGGGCTTGGAGGCCGCTTTCCTTCCCTTCCCTCGCTTCACTACCTCCGTCCATGCTCGGTGGGAGCTACGACTGAAGACTCCAGTACGTCACTTTCCGACCCAGAGGAGCTGTTAGGGTCATTTCCGGCTCAGATATACTTGCACTGGATGTAGTTTGAGCCGCCGCCTTTGTGGTCTTGCCCCGTCCTTTGCCCTTAGAAGGCTTTGGGGCCTGGGGCAGTCCGCTTGTGGTTGCAGCTACTGGCGGTGGCAGTGCTGCAGATTGCGCTCTGTCCGCCGCGAGTGGAGGGCGGATGCGCTTCTCCGGCAATAGCCGGTCCTCAATGCCCGCAAAACAGGCTCTGGTGAAGGCCCTTTCCTCCATTATAACCTTTCGGATTATATCCTCAAAGTTGGAGGAGGAGAAAGAGGAAGGGCCTGTTGCCGTCGCGTTGCTGGCCGATGGAGCCGTGGCTTCAGCAAGTTTTTTGTGGAGGTCGCTGACCTCAGCTTGTAGGCGATCAACCCGCGCCTGCAGTTGCCGCGACTCCTCCGTTGCCGTGCGCTGCACCAGCTCCGCGATAATGCCGTGCATGCTAGCAGCACGGCATTTAAGGGCTTTTTGGAAGGTCCCCTTGAGGTTCGAGGACTTAGAGGCGACCTCCACTATCTCCTCTTTGTCCTCTTGAACCATTCGCGCCAACTCGGCCACCGAATGGTCCGCGTACAGGACGTTGGACGCCCCGTAGCCGGCCCTGGACCTAGAAGCGCTTGTTGCGCGCTCTTTGGCAGCGACCTTCTCCTCCAGGTCCTTCTGCCCCTCCGCCCGTCTGGTTTGCGCCAGAGACGCCCTTAATTGGCGTTGAGCCTCATCGAGCCCCACGTCGTGGGCACTCGATTTGCCTTCACCTTCCGCTTGGTTTTACCGAACGACTCCAAGGAGTCGTCCGACTCGAGCCTTACGTAGGCACGCTTTAGTTCATAGCGGCTGGTGGCCGCCTGCGACTCAGTTGTGGACTCCTCACAGTCCGACAACTCGTCCGCCCGACAAAACAAGCTAGCCGCAGATGGTGCGCGACTAGCCTCCGACAACGCGTCGTCGGTTTGGCCCTGAGAAGGGCCGTTTGGTTGGCCCTGAGAAGGGCCGTTGGGTTCGCCCTGAGAAGGGCGTTTTGACAGGAAGCGCCCGGAGGCGTCCCGCAGAGGCTTCGACATAGACGAAGACGACATATTCGCACAACCGCAAAGGAAAGAACGTACGAATTCACAGCGCTCGTTAGCCGCCGGTCTGCCACTCCGTTACGGTGGTCAGACACGGCGTTGCCCGGGGATCACTACGAGGAAGTCAGCACTGTGGGGGGATCCCCAACCTAACCTAACCTAACCTAACCTAACCTTTTTTTTTTTTTTTTTTTTTTTTTCGCCCGGGGAAAATGCCGTGCATACCCGGCCTCGCGGGGCCGAGGCCGGGTTATGTGGGGCTCGAACCCACTAAAAACCCCGGGGTGTGCCACTCACGCATGAGGGCGGGCCACAAGAACTGTTCTTTCGCACTTCGTTCGCGACCCGCCCTGCGCCAGCCCGGCATGACGAAGCGCCGGGCTCCTTCTCCTGCGGGCGGCGCCCGCGCACCGCGGATGCCGCCCCCTCTCGGGGCGCTGCGACGTGGGCGACCGGTTGCTCCGACCGGCCGCCCCCTGCCCCACTAGCTACTAGGGAGGAGGAAGGAGGCGGGCATACCCGCGCCTCCTCCGTCCCGTTCGCCGTCTTCGCGTCGGATGCGAGAGGGGATCGTCCTCCCTCTCGCGCTCCGACGCCTCCTTCTGCGACATGACTGCGTCGCAGAAGGAGACCATCGCCTCCCACGACCTCTGGCCGCCGACCATAGCACTGACTACGGCAGGCAGCGAGAGGTCGGCACCGACAACAGCCACCAGGCTCGCCCTCTCCGATGCCCACTGGGGGCACTCTGCCAGAGTGTGCTGCGCCGTATCTTCGACGCAGCCACACTCGTGGCAGACCGCCGTCGGCTCCCTCCCGGCAATACGGCACAGGTATTGACCGAAACACCCATGTCCGGTCAGCACCTGCACCAGCCGGAAGGTGAGCACCCCCCGTTTACGGTCCACCCATTTCCGAAGATGCGGGCGGACCGCCTCCACGAGCCTGAAACCTTTTTTTTTTTTTTTTTTCGCCCGGGGAAAATGCCGTGCATACCCGGCCTCGCGGGGCCGAGGCCGGGTTATGTGGGGCTCGAACCCACTAAAAACCCCGGGGTGTGCCACTCACGCATGAGGGCGGGCCACAAGAACTGTTCTTTCGCACTTCGTTCGCGACCCGCCCTGCGCCAGCCCGGCATGACGAAGCGCCGGGCTCCTTCTCCTGCGGGCGGCGCCCGCGCACACCGCGGATGCCGCCCCCTCTCGGGGCGCTGCGACGTGGGCGACCGGTTGCTCCGACCGGCCGCCCCCTGCCCCACTAGCTACTAGGGAGGAGGAAGGAGGCGGGCATACCCGCGCCTCCTCCGTCCCGTTCGCCGTCTTCGCGTCGGATGCGAGAGGGGATCGTCCTCCCTCTCGCGCTCCGACGCCTCCTTCTGCGACATGACTGCGTCGCAGAAGGAGACCATCGCCTCCCACGACCTCTGGCCGCCGACCATAGCACTGACTACGGCAGGCAGCGAGAGGTCGGCACCGACAACAGCCACCAGGCTCGCCCTCTCCGATGCCCACTGGGGGCACTCTGCCAGAGTGTGCTGCGCCGTATCTTCGACGCAGCCACACTCGTGGCAGACCGCCGTCGGCTCCCTCCCGGCAATACGGCACAGGTATTGACCGAAACACCCATGTCCGGTCAGCACCTGCACCAGCCGGAAGGTGAGCACCCCCCGTTTACGGTCCACCCATTTCCGAAGATGCGGGCGGACCGCCTCCACGAGCCTGACGCCCGCCGTGGGCGTCTGGAGGCGCCACTCCCACCGCACGAGGAGGGCCCGTCGCGCCTCACGCCTCCACCGCTCGACCACTTCGAACGGGGCGGCCCGACCGCAGGCCCTGGTCTCCGCCTTCCTCGCGTAGACGACCGCGAGGACCTCCGCCTCGAGGTCCCACGGTGGAGACCCGGCCAAGAGGCAGGCCGCCTCGTGCCCCACCGTACGGTACCCCCGTATGACCCGCTGCGCCATGACCCTCTGCGGGCGGCGCAGCTGGGCCCTGTTCTGGGCCGACAGTGCGTCGACCCAGATGGGGGCACCGTAGAGAGCCATGGAGCGCACCACCCCCATATAGAGGCGGCGGCACCCCACATTCGGCCCTCCCACGTTCGGCAGGAGACTTCCGAGAGCGGCTGCCGTCCCGATGAGTTTCGGGGCGAGCAGTCGAAAATGCTCCCGGAAGTCCCATCGTCTGTCGAGGACGAGTCCAAGATACTTCATCCTGGACCCGACCTCGATCGCGGCTCCGTCCACCATAATGGTGGCCCCCGCTGGAGGCTTTTTTCGAGGCCCGTAAAAGCACAGGGCCTCGGTCTTCTCCAGCGCCACCTTCAGGCCCAACCGCCGGACCCGTGCCACCACCATTAGGGATCCGGCGGAGGCGAGCCGCGCCGCCTCCCGGTATTCCGCCCCCTTTGCTAGGATAAGCGTATCGTCCGCATAGCAGACGACACGCACACCCGGGGGCAGACTCCCCCTCAGCGCCCAGTCGTAGCCGATGTTCCACAGGAGCGGTCCTAAGACCGAACCCTGTGGAACACCGCACTGAGCCTCCCTCCGCCGGACAACACCGTCCCCGCCCCGATACAGGACGCATCTGCCCCGCAGGTACGTCCCGATAACCTGGCGTATATAGAGAGGCACCCGGTGGTATTGCAGCGCCGCCTCTATACACGTGAAGGGCAGAGTGTTAAACGCATTGGCGATGTCAAGGGACACCGCCAACGCCACTCCGCCCTCGGCCACGCTCTCCTGCGCGAAGGCCTTCACACTGCCGATCGCGTCGATGGTGGAAAGGCCCCCGCGAAAGCCGAACTGGCACGCGGCCAGGTCCGGGCCACCAACGCCGAGATGCCGAATGATGCGGGTCGCGAGCACGCGCTCAAAAAGCTTACCCGCCTCATCCAGCAACACGATGGGGCGGTAGGCAGAGGGAGACTCTGCCGGGCGCCCCGGCTTCTGAAGGAGGACAAGCCTGCCCTCCTTCCAAATCTGAGGGAAACTCCCGGCGCGCAGACACGCGCTCAAGAGTCCCCTCAGGCGCTCCTCCAGCGGGCCCAAGGCGAGATCCCACACTCGCCCTGGGATGCCATCCGGTCCCGGAGCGGTCTTTTTAGACCGCATCCGGAGGACGGCGGCCCCAAGTTCCCCCTCGGTTACTGGGGGGACCTCTTCCTCCCGTACCTCCTCTTCCTCGGAGTCGGAGTCGGGGCCCATCGGGGGCGGTACGTGCTCCGCTCTGGTCGGGAACAAAGCGGACACCACTTCCTCCAGCAGCGCCGGCTGCAGGGACTCAACCACCGGCGGTCCTTGCCCCCGCATTTTGCCCCGTACAGAGCGGTAGGGTCGCCCCCACGGGTCCCTATCGAGGTGCGCGAGCATCTCCCCGCGCGCCGTCTTCTTGGCCCGGGATATTGCCATCTGCAGAGTCCTCCGCGCTTCGCGGTATGACTCGTACAGTTCCCGGGCCACGTCCGCCTCCTTTTTTTTTTTTTTTTTTTTTTTTTTTTTTTTTTTTTTTCGCCCGGGGAAAATGCCGTGCATACCCGGCCTCGCGGGGCCGAGGCCGGGTTATGTGGGGCTCGAACCCACTAAAAACCCCGGGGTGTGCCACTCACGCATGAGGGCGGGCCACAAGAACTGTTCTTTCGCACTTCGTTCGCGACCCGCCCTGCGCCAGCCCGGCATGACGAAGCGCCGGGCTCCTTCTCCTGCGGGCGGCGCCCGCGCACACCGCGGATGCCGCCCCCTCTCGGGGCGCTGCGACGTGGGCGACCGGTTGCTCCGACCGGCCGCCCCCTGCCCCACTAGCTACTAGGGAGGAGGAAGGAGGCGGGCATACCCGCGCCTCCTCCGTCCCGTTCGCCGTCTTCGCGTCGGATGCGAGAGGGGATCGTCCTCCCTCTCGCGCTCCGACGCCTCCTTCTGCGACATGACTGCGTCGCAGAAGGAGACCATCGCCTCCCACGACCTCTGGCCGCCGACCATAGCACTGACTACGGCAGGCAGCGAGAGGTCGGCACCGACAACAGCCACCAGGCTCGCCCTCTCCGATGCCCACTGGGGGCACTCTGCCAGAGTGTGCTGCGCCGTATCTTCGACGCAGCCACACTCGTGGCAGACCGCCGTCGGCTCCCTCCCGGCAATACGGCACAGGTATTGACCGAAACACCCATGTCCGGTCAGCACCTGCACCAGCCGGAAGGTGAGCACCCCCCGTTTACGGTCCACCCATTTCCGAAGATGCGGGCGGACCGCCTCCACGAGCCTGACGCCCGCCGTGGGCGCCTGGAGGCGCCACTCCCACCGCACGAGGAGTGCCCGTCGCGCCTCACGCCGCCACCGCTCGACCACTTCGAACGGGGCGGCCCGACCGCAGGCCCTGGTCTCCGCCTTCCTCGCGTAGACGACCGCGAGGACCTCCGCCTCGAGGTCCCACGGTGGAGACCCGGCCAAGAGGCAGGCCGCCTCGTGCCCCACCGTACGGTACCCCCGTATGACCCGCTGCGCCATGACCCTCTGCGGGCGGCGCAGCTGGGCCCTGTTCTGGGCCGACAATGCGTCGACCCAGATGGGGGCACCGTAGAGGGCCATGGAGCGCACCACCCCCATATAGAGGCGGCGGCACCCCACATTCGGCCCTCCCACGTTCGGCAGGAGACTTCCGAGAGCGGCTGCCGTCCCGATGAGTTTCGGGGCGAGCAGTCGAAAATGCTCCCGGAAGTCCCACCGTCTGTCGAGGACGAGTCCAAGATACTTCATCCTGGACCCGACCTCGATCGCGGCTCCGTCCACCATAATGGTGGCCCCCGCTGGAGGCCTTTTTCGAGGCCCGTAGAAGCACAGGGCCTCGGTCTTCTCCAGCGCCACCTTCAGGCCCAACCGCCGGACCCGTGCCACCACCATTAGGGATCCGGCGGAGGCGAGCCGCGCCGCCTCCCGGTATTCCGCCCCCTTTGCTAGGATAAGCGTATCGTCCGCATAGCAGACGACACGCACACCCGGGGGCAGACTCCCCCTCAGCGCCCAGTCGTAGCCGATGTTCCACAGGAGCGGTCCTAAGACCGAACCCTGTGGAACACCGCACTGAGCCTCCCTCCGCCGGACAACACCGTCCCCGCCCTGATACAGGACGCATCTGCCCCGCAGGTACGTCCCGATAACCCGGCGTATATAGAGGGGCACGCGGTGGTATCGCAGCGCCGCCTCTATACACGTAAAGGGCAGAGTGTTAAACGCATTGGCGATGTCAAGAGACACCGCCAACGCCACTCCGCCCTCGGCGACGCTCTCCTGCGCGAAGGCCTTCACACTGCCGATCGCGTCGATGGTGGAAAGGCCCCCGCGAAAGCCGAACTGGCACGCGGCCAGGTCCGGGCCACCTACGCCGAGATGCCGGATGATGCGGGTAGCGAGCACGCGCTCAAAAAGCTTACCCGCCTCATCCAGCAACACGATGGGGCGGTAGGCAGAGGGAGACTCTGCCGGGCGCCCCGGCTTCTGAAGGAGAACAAGCCTGCCCTCCTTCCAAATCTGAGGGAAACTACCGGCGCGCAGACACGCGCTCAAGAGTCCTCTCAGGCGCTCCTCCAGCGGGCCCAGGGCGAGATCCCACACTCGCCCTGGGATGCCGTCCGGTCCCGGAGCGGTCTTTTTAGACCGCATCCGGAGGACGGCGGCCCCAAGTTCCCCCTCGGTTACTTGGGGGACCTCCTCCTCCCGTACCTCCTCTTCCTCGGAGTCGGAGTCGGAGCCCATCGGGGGTGGTACGTGCTCCGCTCTGGTCGGGAACAAAGCGGACACCACCCCCACGATGCGCTAACCTAACCTTTTTTTTTTTTTTTTTTTTTTTTTTTTTTTTTTTTTTTTTTTTTTTTTTTTTTTTTTTTTTTTTTTTTTTTTGACCCTGGGAAAATACTTTATGTATCATCCTCCCGTGGGGGGACGGGAGGGATATGTGGGACTCTCCGGGAGAAGCCCGGCATACCCACTAAAAAAAAAACCCAGGAGCACACCAGCGTCGCCATGTGAGGGGGGGTCTGGGAGACCGGGTGAACCTTTACGACCAGGACCCCCGGCTAGGCCTGCCAAAGATGGCGGGCCATATCACGCCCCTCCCTGTGTCGGGGAGGGGTCTCGGGAACGGTCGTGTGCCAACCGTTCCCGTCCCGCGAAAGGTGAATAGTGTAATGCGGATGTAGGCGCCCCCGCGCCTACCACCCGCTATTCACCCCCGGGAGGGAGAAGGCGGTTGTATTGCCGTCTTCTCCTACCGACTCTACGTCGTCGAAGCGCAGGGGCGAGGGTATCTTCCTCCCTCTCACGCTCTGCCGCCTCCTTTTGCGATATGACGCATTCGCAGAAGGAGGCCATCGCCGCCCATGTTTCCTCGCTCCCCAACATTGCGCGTACTACGCAGGGGAGTGAGAGATCTTGTCCGACCGCCGCGACAAGGTTCTGACGCGGCTCGGACCACGATGGGCACTCTTCGAGTGTGTGCCGCACCGTGTCCTCTGTCGCACCACAATGATGGCACGACGGGTTCTCCTCCCGCCCGATGCGGTGCAGGTACGACCCAAAACAACCGTGACCTGTCATCACCTGCACCAGACGGAAGGAGAGAAATCCGAATGGCCGCTCGAGCCAGGTCTGGAGGACCGGCCCGATTGCATCCAACGTCCGTCGTCCAAAGACTGCAGCGGCGAGGTCGTCCGCCCAATGTAGGACGATGGCCTCCTTGGCCTCCTGCCGCACTGCTTCCCGGACCTCATGAGCCGGACGCTCTCCTCGCGCCCTCCGCTCCGCCGTCCACTCGTACACTTTGGCGAGCACCCACGCTTCGAGCTCCCAAGGGGGAGTTCCCGCCAGTGCACACGCCGCCGCAAAACCCACTGTGCGGCAGGCCCGCGCCACCCGCTGTGCGATAGCCCTTTGGGGCACGCGAAGGGCGGTGGTGTTCTCCCTCCTGCGCAGGGAGTCCGCCCAAACTGGAGCCCCATAAAGGGCCATGCTCCGTAGTATGCCGGCGTATAGACGCCGGCATCGCGCACTGGGCCCTCCCAGGTTTGGCATGAGCCACGAGAGGGCGTTCGCCGTCTTTAGGAGGCGCTTCGACAGATCGGCGAAGTGGGGGCCGAAGCGCCATCTGCTGTCTAGGATGAGACCCAGATATCTCATCTGACCCTCCACTGCAATTCTCTCGCCATCCACAAATATGTGGGCCTCAGGAGGAGGGCGCTGCCTCGGTCCGTGGAAGAACACGGCTTCGGTCTTGTGCAGCGCCACTGTCAGCCCCAAACGGCGGATCCTGTCGGCAACCAAGGAGCCACCCGCCGACGCCAGGCTGGCCGCCGTCGTGAAGGTCCCACGGGCAGTGAGGAGAGTGTCGTCTGCGTAACAGATGACACTCGTCCTGTGAAGAAGCGTTCCCCGCAGGAGCCAGTCGAAGCCGACGTTCCATAGGAGGGGTCCTAACACCGACCCCTGCGGAACGCCGGTCTCCACAGCGTAGCGCCGAACCTCCCCGTCTCTATTTGCAAGGAGTACGGTCCTATCTTCCAAGTAGTTGGTCAGGAGGACCCGAAGGTATTGAGGCACTCCGTGGAATCGGAGCGCCTCTAGGATGAAAAAAAAAAGGCTCTCGCTGAGTCTTTGGCGGCACCGATAGCTGACTTGAGGGCCGTCTTTGCCGCCACGTACGCTTCGTACAGACGGTCCTCGTCAGTTTCGTCTCGGCGCCGCCGACGACGGCTCCGCGTGAACTGGCGTTTAGCCGCCATGCATGCTGCCCGCAGTTGCGCTAACTCCTCCGACCACCAATACACAGCGCGGTTTGGCGGTGGGCGACGAGACCGAGGCATGCTGGAGTTGCACACTTCGGTCAGAGACCCTCTCAGTTGGGACGCTGCGGCGTCGACGTCTGCATTCAGGACGGCAGGGGGCGAAAGCCAGTCCTGCAGGAACGCGGCCTCCTTTGCAGCCTCCCGGTCTAGGCGGGTGAGAGCCCACCGAGGAAAGGGGGATCGGGCCGACGATGTAGAGTTCCCCCGACGGCTCTGGGTGGAGATTTCGAACCGCACGTATCGGTGGTCCGACAAGGTCTCCACCATGTCCACCCGCCAGTTCTCCACACGCGCGGCTAGCGATGGGGAGGCAAAGGTGACGTCCACTATAGACCCACCCTGCCGCCGCACGCATGTAGTAACTCTCCCCCTATTTAGAAGGGAGAGACCAGAGGAGGCTGCCCACGTCTCCAGCGCCCGCCCACGGGCGTCGGTAGCCGGGTTGCCCCAAGTTTCCGACTTGGCATTTAGGTCCCCCAGCACAGAGACCTGTCGGGGCGTCAATCTGCCGACGACAGCCGCAAGGACTCCGAGAAAGTCCTCGAAGTCTTGCAGCGAACGATTTGGGGAGAAATAAACGCCGACTACGGCTTATAAAGGTTCGATTCGGGAGAGAAATAGAACACGTCCAGTTAGCAACGAATATGATTTATTACTCCCTATAATTGATACTTACATTATTTAATATACTCTTAGAATCTAGGAATAGCATGACATCATTTCATAGGTTCCACTATACGCCCAACAAAAACAGAAAAAAAAATTACGTTAAGTATGTTTTTTTTTTATACATAACTATGTAGTATACAATATTTAATATAAATCTATTATCATTTAATATATAGTTTTGTCCTGTTTTTATGTATAATTTCGGCTTTATTATTTCGTAAAACTTTAACATTTGGATCAAGATCTTCTAAAACTTTGAAAGGGCCATGGTATACATTATCAAATTTATTTCCTGTTTCATTCTTAATTAATAATAAGTCACCTTTGTTATACATCACTGGTTTTAAATACTCATCAAATTTACATTTTCTTTTTAATTTACTTTTGATTAAATTTTGTCGTGCTTCACATTGCGCTTTTTGTAATTTAAATTTTAATTCTAAAGGGTAACTATCTATGTTATATAAAGGATCAACAGTACAATTTTGAAAATTACTAGGTATATTACATGACTTTCCGAATACTAGCTCGTAGGGAGTATACTTTGTTTCCGAGTGTACAGAGGTATTGTACGAGAAGCACCAATAAGGGAGCCATTCACTCCAATATCTACTGTTGTTGTCTGTCTGAATTCTCAAATAAGCGTTAAGTGACTTATGCGAGTTCTCAAGTGAACCTATCGATTCATGATGGTAAGCACTAGCAAATGTTTGTTTAATATTTAGCAACTTACATACCTCAGTCATAGTACTAGAGATGAACTCGGTTCCCCTGTCAGTCGCGATCTCACGAGGGATGCCATACCTGAGTATAAAGTTGTCTACAAATGTTCGTGCTACACTTACGCTATCCTTTCTTACTAATGGATATGCTTCTACATACTTACTTAACTCACATTGCAATGTGAGGATATATGAGTAACTATGATAATCCTTATCTAAGGGCCCAACTATATCTAAATATATTTTATCAAATGCTGACTGCGCAGTCGTGGTTATTACCATTGGTTGTTTTGTATGCAACGAATGCTTTTGTTTTTGACATTTGTCACATTTTTTCACAAATCCTATAATGTCTTCTACCATGTTTGGCCAAAAGTAATAACGCTTTATATTATTTGTCATACGTTTAATACCTGCATGCCCGCTAGTGGGAAGCAAGTGAAAATCATTTAATATTACCCGTTTATCGTCGTCATTTGTTATTCTTATTAAATTCTTCAATATTAAAATTCGTGGACCGGTCCAATCATAATTCCTAATATATTTGGTTAACCATTTTATATATTTCTCATTCATCTCATTTTTAATGATATAAACTTCATCAATTGATATTTTTTTACAGATAGATTCCAAATCTCTCACGAAAGCGTCTCGCGCTGAGCATGATCGAGAAATTGGGTCTAAATAAATTGTCAATTTAGATGGTACATAAATAAAGTCATTTACTTTAATATATTTACTGTTATGTTTTAGTATACACCGAGAAAATATTAATTCAGTGCAATTATTCGGCTTTTTAAGAATTTCAACGATTTTCGGTTGATCAGACCGACCATCTGTTTTGTTCTTATCGACCGAAGAATTGTCATCTAATGTCTTTTTTGCCATACTTCGTGTCATGACATTTAAGACATTCTGATTCATATTTTTTAATTCATCGGATGTAATCACGATGCGAGATAACGCGTCTGCAGCCACGTTATTCACACCCTTAACATATTCAACTTCGTAGTCGTACTCATCTAAGGTTAATCGAAACTTTATTAGTCTACTGGACGGGTTATTGAAACCAAATAAATAAAGTAAAGGTTTATGGTCTGTTTTGATCTTAAACTTTTTACCAAATAAATACGGCCTAAAATATTTAACGGACCAAACAATAGCAAGGAGTTCCTTTTCTATTGTTGGATAGTTTAACTCGGATTTATTGAGCGGCCGGCTTGCATAAGCAATCGGCATATCATTTTTATTACATAACACGGACCCTACAGCTACACCAGAAGCATCCGTGTGCAATATGAATTCATTATCGTTCTCAAAATTTGGATATTGTAAAATGGGTGGATTGGCTAAACATTGCTTTAACAGATTAAATGAACGCTCACATTCTGTATTCCAAATAAAATGAGTACCTTTCCTGCATAGTCTATTCAAAGGTATTGTTATATCAGCAAAGTGTGGAATAAATTTGCGATAGTAATTCGCGAAAGCAACGAAACGTCTCACTTCGTCACTATTTTTTGGCGTGGGGTAATTTTGTATTACTCGTGTTTTTTGTAGGGTCAGGCGAAACTCCATTAGCAGATACAATGTGGCCTAGATACAGTAATTCTTTCTTCAAAAACTGACATTTTTCAGGGTTAATTTTTAGATTTACCCTTCTAAGCCGTTCAAAAATATCAATTAAATTCTTATTATGCGAATGTAAGTTGCGTCCTATACAAATAAGATCATCCAAATAGACCAGACATTTTTCATGATTTAAACCAGACATTGCTACCGTCATTAACCGACTAAAAGCACTTGGGCTGATTTTCAAGCCCATTGGGAGTCGCTTCATTTGATATTGTTTGCTTGTAGTAAATGCAGTGTATTTCCTACTTTCTGGACATAATTCTAACTGATAATAACTTTGGCTAAGGTCTAAGTGGCTGAAATAAATTGCTCCTGATAAAGAATCCAGTATATCTGAAATATTTGGTAAAGGGAACTTATCGTCTTTAAGATTATTATTTAATTTCCGATAATCAATAACAATTCGCCATTTTTTATTACCGCTATTGTCACATTTTTTTGGCACTAAAAGAACAGGGCTAGACCATTCACTCGTACTTTCCTCGATAATGTCATTACGTAACATATCTTGGATTTGTTTATCAATCTCAGTTTTTTGACTTTTAGGGAGCCTATAGGACTTGGTGTACACTGGGTTAGTATTTTCTTTCAAATGAATTGACTGTTTATATAAATTGGTAACGCCTAATTTGTCGCCTGGTAAAAAAAATACATCTGAGTACTTTGCACAAATGTTTTCGATCGAAATTTGTTCTTCTTTATTTAAATGCTTTAAATTCAATACCGAAAATAATTGTTTCACACGATTCGCATTTAAGTTAAAACTTTCAAAAGAACATACAAAATATTCATTTAAAGGCACAATGTCGGGCGTGAAATAACTTAAGCATATGTCTGTCTCTCGGGTGTTTAAAAATGTTAATGGTATTTTACCATCTATAGGTTTTACTAAAACAGACGCTAAAAATACGCCTTCACTTAACTGTTTAGACATAACAACACCTTCATATTTTAAACTTGTCTCTACTAAGTAAGTAACTTCACATCTGGCCGGTATAGTCATGTAAGTATTGTTGCCGAGTTGCCCCATTTGTAATGGGATAACAATGGGTACGTCATGATTAATTGTCAATATATTTCGCTCAAAATCTAATATGCAATTAAATCTACTCAAGAAATCTTGTCCTAATATACCATCTGTTCTACAAGTAAAGTTCTTAAATACATAAAACCTATGCTCGAACTCATAATTATTATAATTCAATTTAAGATAAACAAAACCATCACAATACACATGACCACCTATACCGTTTATTTTAATGCGCTCTATATGGAAAGGAATGTGCAGGCTCTCTAACGCCTCCTGCCTAATTATGGACACTGACGCGCCGGTATCAAGTAACCAACTACGCGACACGTGGAATACATCTAAATTAATAGAGTTAATATTGTGGCAATAAAAATGTTCATGCACGAAAAAACAAGTTATTATTTTGATTTTCATTCTGCACTTCAGGATTTTCTTGTAAACGCTCACTACCACTCGACTCAGCTAGCCTAATTTGGTGTTGACGAGCCGGGCGACGAAACGTTGTGTGGCCACGAAAACCACCGCGACCGCGATAATTGGATGAATTATTAAAGTTACGTACACGATTGGAACCATTGTAATAACCACGACTGGGATTATTATAATTTTGAGAGTTAGAAAACACTCTAGACGCACCCCTGTTAAAACTATTATTATAATTACGATGACCGCGGTTTGACCTACCTCTATTATGATGAAAACTCATCACTCGCTCTTCACCTCCACTCGATAGCTTCTCGTCCAATGCACCCTGGATCGCGTCCTTCAATGTGCTATAATTTCTAGCTGCAATTATTGTGCTAAGACGACTATTCCTCAGACCATCAGAAAATCGTTTTATAGCTATCCGCTCGTTTATTGGCTTCAAAGTTTGGTAAAGATCAGTGTTTCCGTTGGCCTGAGTAATTGTCAGATCGACGAATAACTGTTCTAATTCCTTACCGTAATTCTCGATACTCTTGTCGTTCTGTTTCATATGCTGCATCTTGCTGTGGATCGCAGTATCGGATTTTTTTGGCAGTAAGATACTACGCATGTCTAGAATCAAATCTGCAACAGACGAATAAGTATGACGCATGCGCAGCTTAGCGCTTTCAGATAGCCGTGACTTTATAACAAATTGAATGAGTTGCTTTTTACCCGTATCATCTATCATAGACTCATACATCTCGATGTTTGAAATTAATTGTTTGGTGATATTCTCATCACCCGTCATTACTGGTAACAAAGCAATCGCAGTTTTCAATTCGAACTTTTCCATGGTGCTTTTCGTATCCTCTGTACTATCAGAACAAAGTTGAATTATTTTCGAATACAATTTATTTATATTATCAAATAAGTTTGTAATTATCTGAATTTCACTATCACTAATCTCTTTATTTTTTATTCGAATTTCAATAGCTATTTGTAAGGAACAAAATTGTTTATATAAAATATTTACTTCAGTTTGTTTTGCTCGTCTTACATTAATTGACCTTCTACTTGGACCTAACTTTGTGAGGTAATCATTAATATACTTCAATTTATCAAATATTTCTTTAACTTCACTAGCCATAACATCATTACATAAAGTTACGTATAATTATTATTATATTAATCATCATAATTACATACACACAAAAATATGACAAAATCATTTAAAATAACACACTAATATTACCTTATTTAATAAACTTTAAAATGCGAGTAAATATTTAACATATAAATGTTGTACCTTATACTTTTATCATTACCGTATCCATTTCCATGCCGTTTTACACTAATCGCACTTTATCTTGGGTGACCGCACTTTTTATTATTTAATCACAACACTCACACCGGTGAAGGTCCTGTAGAAGTTGGAAAATTGGCCTCCCGTTGCTGATGACGGAACAAGCTCATCGACCTTCGCAGATTGAAGTCACGAACACCTCTCTCAATCCATTTTCCATGGCATTTCCTGTAGTAGCGCAATAGCCATATAACGCCTCCAATAATCAGTATAACGGCAATAGTGACCAACATATAAGTTATTACATGTGTATGCTGCAACATCTGTTCCATAGTAAATTTTCTGCGCCGTTCTGTGCTATTATAACTTCCTGGGTCTTAGATTGTTGTTTGCCCATTTTGAAACTTGATTTTTAATTGAGGAACACGGGAAAAGTCACAAATTAAGTTCACAGTACACGAATCGTCACTTCGTAAGGTAATGAATAAAATTAGAGCCATCGTAATAAGTCTTTAAAACTGTCCAGAGCACTCAATGTTTATAATAACGTCTCCTTTTATGGGACATTCCACTGCGCTGGCAGGGTCGCCATATAAAGGTTCGATTCGGGAGAGAAATAGAACACGTCCAGTTAGCAACGAATATGATTTATTACTCCCTATAATTGATACTTACATTATTTAATATACTCTTAGAATCTAGGAATAGCATGACATCATTTCATAGGTTCCACTATAGGCTAAGTCCCCCCACGCGACGGCCACGTATCCCGATCCTCTCTCTAAAAGCGAGAGGGGAGGAGAGTCTGACAAAGGCCGTGCCGCAACTGCCACGAGGCCGTCCCTGTCGCCCAACCAACGGTCGGGGATTGAGTAGGGCTCAGCGACTACCGCGACGTCCACCAACCAATCTGCCATAGACTGCACCAGCAGGTCTTGGGCCGCTCTGCAGTGGTTGGTGTTGGCCTGTAGGATGCGATGACTGGGCCCCATTATTCAATCATCGCATCACCCTCATCGGCTTCCGCGACCGGTGTGTCGGTGGCGGTAGCTGCAGCTGCAGGTCGCCTTGGCACCTGCATTTTACCCTTCTTAGTGGGGGGATTGCACTTCCTCCCAGCCATCACGTGGTTCGCCGGGCGACCACTAGCGGCACAGACTGCACAGTGCGGCGTGACAGCATCACAGGATGCCGCCATGTGTCCTTGCTTCCCGCAGCGGTAGCAGGTGTCCGCCCTCTCCACCGTGGACGGACACATTGTGCGGGTGTGCCCTATGCCGAAACACTTAAAGCAGCGTAGGGGTCGCTCTTCAAGTGCCCGGACCACAGCCGAGCTGAACCCAATCAGGAGCCGCCCCTTGGTTTTAACAAGGACGGCCTTGGCTGCGGTGACTGGACAGTCTACACGGGTTGTGCCCAGGCCACGCCGGCCAGTCCTGATGACTCGGCCTTGCACCGACTCGACAGGGCAACCTCCTGCTGCTGCAATGGCCGCCACCACTTCTTCCTTGGAGACGGAGTCATCCAAGTTGGCGATCTCTAAAGTCGCGGACTTGACTGGCCTGGCGACCTTTGCCACGTCCGCGATGCCCTCGCGCAATTTGGCTGCGAAGAGGTCCGCATTTTGCGAACCCAATGCCCCGGGAAACTCGAAGATTCGAGCTCCAGTTTGGGTACGGCGGCAAGTGACGGCCCCAATCCCCAACTGGGTGGGATCAGCATGGGCACGAGCCCGCGTCAATACGGACTCGTATGTTTCGCCCTTTTCGGCGGCCTCGGGGGTGATGGTCACCGTAACCGCCGCCGTTTTGGGAGCCGCCAGTTTCCTCCCTTTGGCTGTGGGAACAGCAGGGGCCCTCTTGGCTGCGGAAGTAGCAGGGGCGGGCTTGGAGGCCGCTTTCCTTCCTTTCCCTCGCTTCACCACCTCCGTCCATGTTTCGGTGGGAGCAACGGCAGAAGACTCCAGCACGTCCCTTTTCGGACCCAGAGGAGCTGTTTGGGTCGTTTCCGGCTCAGCTTCACTCGTGCTGGATGTAGGTGGAGCCGCTGCCTTTGTGGTCTTGCCCCGTCCTTTGCCCTTAGAAGGCTTTGGGGCCTGGGGCAGTCCGCTGGTGGTTGCAGCTACTGGCGGTGCCAGTGCTGCAGATTGCGCTCTGTCCGCCGCGAGTGGAGGGCGGATGCGCTTCTCCGGCAACAGCCGGTCCTCAATGCCCGCAAAACAGGCTCTGGTGAAGGCCCTTTCCTCCATTATAACCTTTCGGATTATATCCTCAAAGTTGGAGGAGGAGAAAGAGGAAGGGCCTGTTGCCGTCGCGTTGCTGGCCGATGGAGCCGTGGCTTCAGCAAGTTTTTTGTGGAGGTCGCTGACCTCAGCTTGAAGGCGATCGACCCGCGCCTGCAGTTGCCGCGACTCCTCCGTCGCCGTGCGCTGCACCAGCTCCGCGATAATGCCGTGCATGCTGGCAGCACGACATTTGAGGGCTTTCTGGAAAGTCCCTTTCAAGTTTGAGGACTTAGAGGCGACCTCCACTATCTCCTCCTTGTCCTCCAACGCCATTTGTGCCAACTCGGCCACCGAATGGTCCGCGTACAGGACGTTGGACGCCCCGTAGCCGGCCCTGGACCTAGAAGCGCTTGTTGCGCGCTCTTTGGCAGCGACCTTCTCCTCCAGGTCCTTCTGCCCCTCCACCCGTCTGGTTTGCGCCAGAGACGCCCTTAATTGGCGTTGTGCCTCATCGAGTCCCACGTCGTGGGCGCTCGATTTGGCCTTAACCTTTCGTTTGGTCTTGCCAAACGACTCCAAAGAGTCGTCCGACTCGAGCCTAACATACGCCCGCTTTAGTTCATAGCGGCTGGTGGCCGCCTGCGACTCAGTTGTGGACTCCTCACAGTCCGACAACTCGTCCGCCCGACAAAACAAGCTAGCCGCAGATGGTGCGACTAGCTCCGACAACGCGTCGTCGGTTTGGCCCTGAGAAGGGCCGTTTGGTTGGCCCTGAGAAGGGCCGTTGGGTTCGCCCTGAGAAGGGCGTTTTGTAAGGAAGCGCCCGTAGGCGTCCCGCAAAGGCTTCGACATTGAAACAGACGTATTCGTACTGCACCGCAAGGAAAACGTACGAATTCACAGCGCTCGTTAGCCGCCGGTCTGCCACTCCGTTACGGTGGTCAGACACGGCGTTGCCCGGGGATCACTACGAGGAAGTCAGCACTGTGGGGGGATCCCCAACCTAACCTAACCTTTTTTTTTTTTTTTTTTTTTTTTTCGCCCGGGGAAAATGCCGTGCATACCCGGCCTCGCGGGGCCGAGGCCGGGTATGTGGGGCTCGAACCCACTAAAAACCCCGGGGTGTGCCACTCACGCATGAGGGCGGGCCACAAGAACTGTACTTTCGCACTTCGTTCGCGACCCGCCCTGCGCCAGCCCGGCATGACGAAGCGCCGGGCTCCTTCTCCTGCGGGCGGCGCCCGCGCACACCGCGGATGCCGCCCCCTCTCGGGGCGCTGCGACGTGGGCGACCGGTTGCTCCGACCGGCCGCCCCCTGCCCCACTAGCTACTAGGGAGGAGGAAGGAGGCGGGCATACCCGCGCCTCCTCCGTCCCGTTCGCCGTCTTCGCGTCGGATGCGAGAGGGGATCGTCCTCCCTCTCGCGCTCCGACGCCTCCTTCTGCGACATGACTGCGTCGCAGAAGGAGACCATCGCCTCCCACGACCTCTGGCCGCCGACCATAGCACTGACTACGGCAGGCAGCGAGAGGTCGGCACCGACAACAGCCACCAGGCTCGCCCTCTCCGATGCCCACTGGGGGCACTCCGGCAGAGTGTGCTGCGCCGTATCTTCGACGCAGCCACACTCGTGGCAGACCGCCGTCGGCTCCCTCCCGGCAATACGGCACAGGTATTGACCGAAACACCCATGTCCGGTCAGCACCTGCACCAGCCGGAAGGTGAGCACCCCCCGTTTACGGTCCACCCATTTCCGAAGATGCGGGCGGACCGCCTCCACGAGCCTGACGCCCGCCGTGGGCGCCTGGAGGCGCCACTCCCAAACCTTTTTTTTTTTTTTTTTTTTTTTTTTTCCGCCCGGGGAAAATGCCGTGCATACCCGGCCTCGCGGGGCCGAGGCCGGGTTATGTGGGGCTCGAACCCACTAAAAACCCCGGGTGTGCCACTCACGCATGAGGGCGGGCCACAAGAACTGTTCTTTCGCACTTCGTTCGCGACCCGCCCTGCGCCAGCCCGGCATGACGAAGCGCCGGGCTCCTTCTCCTGCGGGCGGCGCCCGCGCACACCGCGGATGCCGCCCCCTCTCGGGGCGCTGCGACGTGGGCGACCGGTTGCTCCGACCGGCCGCCCCTGCCCCACTAGCTACTAGGGAGGAGGAAGGAGGCGGGCATACCCGCGCCTCCTCCGTCCCGTTCGCCGTCTTCGCGTCGGATGCGAGAGGGGATCGTCCTCCCTCTCGCGCTCCGACGCCTCCTTCTGCGACATGACTGCGTCGCAGAAGGAGACCATCGCCTCCCACGACCTCTGGCCGCCGACCATAGCACTGACTACGGCAGGCAGCGAGAGGTCGGCACCGACAACAGCCACCAGGCTCGCCCTCTCCGATGCCCACTGGGGGCACTCTGCCAGAGTGTGCTGCGCCGTATCTTCGACGCAGCCACACTCGTGGCAGACCGCCGTCGGCTCCCTCCCGGCAATACGGCACAGGTATTGACCGAAACACCCATGTCCGGTCAGCACCTGCACCAGCCGGAAGGTGAGCACCCCCCGTTTACGGTCCACCCCATTTCCGAAGATGCGGGCGGACCGCCTCCACGAGCCTGACGCCCGCCGTGGGCGCCTGGAGGCGCCACTCCCACCGCACGAGGAGGGCCCGTCGCGCCTCACGCCGCCACCGCTCGACCACCTCGAACGGGGCGGCCCGACCGCAGGCCCTGGTCTCCGCCTTCCTCGCGTAGACGACCGCGAGGACCTCCGCCTCGAGGTCCCACGGTGGAGACCCGGCCAAGAGGCAGGCCGCCTCGTGCCCCACCGTACGGTACCCCCGTATGACCCGCTGCGCCATGACCCTCTGCGGGCGGCGCAGCTGGGCCCTGTTCTGGGCCGACAGTGCGTCGACCCAGATGGGGGCACCGTAGAGAGCCATGGAGCGCACCACCCCCATATAGAGGCGGCGGCACCCCACATTCGGCCCTCCCACGTTCGGCAGGAGACTTCCGAGAGCGGCTGCCGTCCCGATGAGTTTCGGGGCGAGCAGTCGAAAATGCTCCCGGAAGTCCCACCGTCTGTCGAGGACGAGTCCAAGATATTTCATCCTGGACCCGACCTCGATCGCGGCTCCGTCCACCATAATGGTGGCCCCCGCTGGAGGCTTTTTTCGAGGCCCGTAAAAGCACAGGGCCTCGGTCTTCTCCAGCGCCACCTTCAGGCCCAACCGCCGGACCCGTGCCACCACCATTAGGGATCCGGCGGAGGCGAGCCGCGCCGCCTCCCGGTATTCCGCCCCCTTCGCTAGGATAAGCGTATCGTCCGCATAGCAGACGACACGCACACCCGGGGCAGACTCCCCCTCAGCGCCCAGTCGTAGCCGATGTTCCACAGGAGCGGTCCTAAGACCGAACCCTGTGGAACACCGCACTGAGCCTCCCTCCGCCGGACAACACCGTCCCCGCCCCGATACAGGACGCATCTGCCCCGCAGGTACGTCCCGATAACCTGGCGTATATAGAGAGGCACTCGGTGGTATCGCAGCGCCGCCTCTATACACGTGAAGGGCAGAGTGTTAAACGCATTGGCGATGTCAAGAGACACCGCCAACGCCACTCCGCCCTCGGCCACGCTCTCCTGCGCGAAGGCCTTCACACTGCCGATCGCGTCGATGGTGGAAAGGCCCCCGCGAAAGCCGAACTGGCACGCGGCCAGGTCCGGGCCACCAACGCCGAGATGCCGGATGATGCGGGTCGCGAGCACGCGCTCAAAAAGCTTACCCGCCTCATCCAGCAACACGATGGGGCGGTAGGCAGAGGGAGACTCTGCCGGGCGCCCCGGCTTCTGAAGGAGGACAAGCCTGCCCTCCTTCCAAATCTGAGGGAAACTCCCGGCGCGCAGACACGCGCTCAAGAGTCCCCTCAGGCGCTCCTCCAGCGGGCCCAGGGCGAGATCCCACACTCGCCCTGGGATGCCATCCGGTCCCGGAGCGGTCTTTTTAGACCGCATCCGGAGGACGGCGGCCCCAAGTTCCCCCTCGGTTACTGGGGGGACCGCCACTCCCAAACCTAACCTAACCTTTTTTTTTTTTTTTTTTTTTTTTTTTTTTTTTTTTTTTTTTTTTGACCCTGGGAAAATACTTTATGTATCATCCTCCCGTGGGGGGACGGGAGGGATATGTGGGACTCTCCGGGAGAAGCCCGGCATACCCACTAAAAACCCAGGAGCACACCAGCGTCGCCATGTGAGGGGGGGTCTGGGAGACCGGGTGAACCTTTACGACCAGGACCCCCTCGGCTAGGCCTGCCAAAGATGGCGGGCCATATCACCCCTCCCTGTGTCGGGGAGGGGTCTCGGGAACGGTCGTGTGCCAACCGTTCCCGTCCCGCGAAAGGTGAATAGTGCAATGCGGATGTAGGCGCCCCCGCGCCTACCACCCGCTATTCACCCCCGGGAGGGAGAAGGCGGTTGTATTGCCGTCTTCTCCTACCGACTCTACGTCGTCGAAGCGCAGGGGCGAGGGCATCTTCCTCCCTCTCACGCTCTGCCGCCTCCTTTTGCGATATGACGCATTCGCAGAAGGAGGCCATCGCCGCCCATGTTTCCTCGCTCCCCAACATTGCGCGTACTACGCAGGGGAGTGAGAGGTCTTGTCCGACCGCCGCGACAAGGTTCTGACGCGGCTCGGACCACGATGGGCACTCTTCGAGTGTGTGCCGCACCGTGTCCTCTGTCGCACCACAATGATGGCACGACGGGTTCTCCTCCCGCCCGATGCGGTGCAGGTACGACCCAAAACAACCGTGACCTGTCATCACCTGCACCAGACGGAAGGAGAGAAATCCGAATGGCCGCTCGAGCCAGGTCTGGAGGACCGGCCCGATTGCATCCAACGTCCGTCGCCCAAAGACTGCAGCGGTGAGGTCGTCCGCCCAATGTAGGACGATGGCCTCCTTGGCCTCCTGCCGCACTGCTTCCCGGACCTCATGAGCCGGACGCTCTCCTCGCGCCCTCCGCTCCGCCGTCCACTCGTACACTCTGGCGAGCACCCACGCTTCGAGCTCCCAAGGGGGAGTTCCGCCAGTGCGCACGCCGCCGCAAAACCCACTGTGCGGTAGGCCCGCGCCACCCGCTGTGCGATAGCCCTTTGGGGCACACGAAGGGCGGTGGTGTTCTCCCTCCTGCGCAGGGAGTCCGCCCAAACTGGAGCCCCATAAAGGGCCATGCTCCGTAGTATGCCGGCATATAGACGCCGGCATCGCGCACTGGGCCCTCCCAAATTTGGCATAAGCCACGAGAGGGCGTTCGCCGTCTTTAGGAGGCGCTTCGACAGATCGGCGAAGTGCGGGCCGAAACGCCACCTGCTATCTAAGATTAGGCCTAGATACTTCATCTGGCCCTCCACTGCGATTCTCTCGCCATCTACAAATATGTGGGCGTCAGGAGGAGGGCGCTGCCTCGGTCCGTGGAAGAACACGGCCTCGGTCTTGTGCAGCGCCACTGTCAGCCCCAAACGGCGGATCCTGTCGGCAACCAAGGAGCCACCCGCCGACGCCAGGCTGGCCGCCGTCGTGAAGGTCCCACGGGCAGTGAGGAGAGTGTCGTCTGCGTAACAGATGACACTCGTCCTGTGAAGGAGCGTTCCCCGCAGGAGCCAGTCGAATCCGACGTTCCATAGAGGGGTCCTAACACCGACCCCTGCGGAACGCCGGTCTCCACGGCGTAGCGCCGAACCTCCCCGTCTCTATCTGCAAGGAGTACGGTCCTATCCTCCAAGTAGTTGGTCAGGAGAACCCGAAGGTATTGAGGCACTCCGTGGAATCGGAGCGCCTCTAGGATGGTGGAATGGGGGACGGAGTTGAATGCGTTGGCTATATCGAACGACACAGCCAACAGTCCTTCCCCTTCTTCTACGGCCTCCTGAACCTGGCCCTTGAGACGGGTTAAGGCGTCCACGGTCGACCGCTGAGCCCGAAAGCCGTACTGGGCGTCTGACAGATCCGGCCCCACACATGCCAAATGGCGGTTGAGGCGAGCAGCGATGATCCCCTCGAACATTTTGCCGACCTCATCGAGCAGAACGATGGGCCGGTATGCCGAGGGGGAGTCAGCCGGACGTCCCTGTTTGCGGAGCAGGCACAACTGCCCCTCCTTCCAAGGTTTCGGGAACCGCCCTGTCGCGAGACACGCGCTGAAAGGCCCCGAAACCGCTCCTCCATTTGAGAGGCAGCGATGGCCACCACCCTTGCAGGGACGCCGTCTGGGCCGGGAGCAGTTTTCTTTGCCCGGAGGCGGACCAACGCCGTGTGGATCTCGCTGTCCGTGACAGCGGGGGCCTGTTCCTCCTCTCCACTAGGGCCCTTCCCCGAGGGGATTCATCGCTGGAGGGGAAAACTCTGCGTTCCTGCACGGAAATAGGGAGCGTACCACCTCATCCAGCAGGGAAGGCTCGAGGGTCTCTGTCACCGGGGGACCTGAGGGGCGCAATTTGTTTCGCGCCGCCTTGTATGGTCTCCCGAATGGATCGCCGTCGAGTGTCTCCAGCAGCTCGGCTCTCGCTGAGTCTTTGGCGGCACCGATAGCTGACTTGAGGGCCGTCTTTGCCGCCACGTACGCTTCGTACAGACGGTCCTCGTCAGTTTCGTCTCGGCGCCGCCGACGACGGCTCCGCGTGAACTGGCGTTTAGCCGCCATGCACGCTGCCCGCAGTTGCGCCAACTCCTCCGACCACCAATACACAGCGCGGTTTGGAGGTGGGCGACGAGACCGAGGCATGCTGGAGTTGCACACTTCGGTCAGAGACCCTCTCAGTTGAGACGCTGCGGCGTCGACGTCTGCATTCAGGACGGCAGGGGGCGAAAGCCAGTCCTGCAGGAACGCGGCCTCCTTTGCAGCCTCCCGGTCTAGGCGGGTGAGAGCCCACCGAGGAAAGGGGGATCGGGCCGACGATGTAGAGTTCCCCCGACGGCTCTGGGTGGAGATTTCGAACCGCACGTATCTGTGGTCCGACAAGGTCTCCACCATGTCCACCCGCCAGTTCTCCACACGCGCGGCTAGCGATGGGGATGCAAAGGTGACGTCCACTATGGACCCACCCTGCGCCGCACGCATGTTTGAACTCTCCCCCTATTTAGAAGGGAGAGACCAGAGGAGGCTGCCCACGCCTCGAGCGCCCGCCCACGAGCGTCGGTAGCCGGGTTGCCCCACGTCTCCGACTTGGCGTTGAGGTCCCCCAGCACAGAGACCTGTTGGAGCGTCATTCTGCCGACAACTGCAGCAAGGACTCCGAGGAAGTCCTCGAAGTCTTGCAAAGAGCGGTTTGGGGAGAAATAAACACCCACTAGGGCTAATTCCCCCCACGCGGCAGCCACGTATCCCGATCCTCTCTCTATAAGTGAGAGGGGAGGAGAGTCGGTCAAAGGCCGTGCCGCAACTGCTACGAGGCCGTCCCTGTCGCCCAACCAACGGTCGGGGATTGAATAGGGCTCAGCGACTACCGCGACGTCCACCAACCAATCTGCCATTGACTGCACCAGCAGGTCTTGGGCCGCTCTGCAATGGTTGGTGTTGGCCTGTAGGATGCGATGACTGGGCCCCATTATTCAATCATCGCATCACCCTCATCGGCTTCCGCGACCGGTGTGTCGGTGGCGGTAGCAGCAGCAGCAGGTCGCCTTGGCACCTGCATTTTACCCTTCTTGGTGGGGGGATTGCACTTCCTCCCAGCCATCACGTGGTTCGCCGGGCGACCACTAGCGGCACAGACCGCACAGTGCGGCGTGACAGCATCACAGGATGCCGCCATGTGCCCTTGCTTTCCGCAGCGGTAGCAGGTGTCCGCCCTCTCCACCGTGGACGGACACATTGTGCGGGTGTGCCCTATGCCGAAACACTTAAAGCAGCGTAGGGGTCGCTCTTCAAGTGCCCGGACCACGGCTGAACTGAACCCGATCAGGAGCCGCCCCTTAGTTTTAACAAGGACGGCCTTGGCTGCAGTGACTGGACAGTCCACACGGGTTGTGCCCAGGCCACGCCGGCCAGTCCTGATGACTCGGCCTTGCACCGACTCGACAGGGCAACCTCCTGCTGCTGCAATGGCCGCCACCACTTCTTCCTTGGAGACGGAGTCATCCAAGTTGGTGACCTCTAAAGTCGCGGACTTGACTGGCCTGGCGACCTTTGCCACGTCCGCGATGCCCTCGCGCAATTTTGTTGCAAAGAGATCCGCATTTTGCGAACCCGATGCCCCGGGAAACTCGAAAATTCGAGCTCCGGTTTGGGTTCGGCGGCAAGTAACGGCCGCAATCCCCAGCTGGGTGGGATCGGCATGGGCACGAGCCCGCGTTAATACGGACTCGTATGTTTCGCCCCTTTCGGCGGCCTCGGGGGTGATGGTCACCGTAACCGCCGCCGTTTTGGGAGCCGCCAGTTTCCTCCCTTTTGCTGTGGGAACAGCAGGGGCCCTCTTGGCTGCGGAAGTAGCAGGGGCGGGCTTGGAGGCCGCTTTCCTTCCCTTCCCTCGCTTCACTACCTCCGTCCACATTTCGGAGGGAGGAGTGACTGCAGATTGCCCAATGTCATCCTCTCGACTCATGGGAGCTGCTTGAGTTATTTCTGGCTCAGCTGGTGCAGCTGCACATGCGCTGGGCGTTGGTGAGGCCGACGACTTTGAGGTTTTGCCCCGTCCTTTGCCCTTAGAAGGCTTTGGGGCCTGGGGCAGTCCGCTGGTGGTTGCAGCTACTGGCGGTGGCAGTGCTGCAGATTGCGCTCTGTCCGCCGCGAGTGGAGGGCGGATGCGCTTCTCCGGCAACAGCCGGTCCTCAATGCCCGCAAAGCAGGCTCTGGTGAAGGCCCTTTCCTCCATTATAACCTTCCGGATTATATCCTCAAGGTTGGACGAGGAGAAAGAGGAAGGGCCTGTTGCCACCGCGTTGCTGGCCGATGGAGCTGTGGCTTCAGCCAGTTTTTTGTGGAGGTCGCTGACCTCAGCTTGAAGGCGATCGACCCGCGCCTGTAGTTGCCGCGACTCCTCCGTCGCCGTGCGCTGCACCAGCTCCGCGATAATGCCGTGCATGCTGGCAGCACGACATTTGAGGGCTTTCTGGAAGGTCCCTTTCAAGTTTGAGGACTTAGAGGCGACCTCCACGATCTCCTCCTTGTCCTCCAACGCCATTTGTGCCAATTCAGCAACCGAATGGTCCGCGTACAGGACGTTGGACGCCCCGTAGCCGGCCCTGGACCTCGTGGCGCTTGTTGCGCGCTCCTTGGCAGCGACCTTCTCCTCCAGGTCCTTTTGCCCCTCCAGTCGTCTGGCTTGGGCCAGAGACGCCCTCAGTTGGCGTTGAGCCTCATCGATCCCCACGTCGTGGGCACTGGATTTGGCCTTCACCTTCCGTTTAGTCTTACCGAACGACTCCAATGAGTCGTCCGACTCGAGCCTTACGTAGGCCCGCTTTAGTTCATAGCGGCTGGTGGCCGCCTGCGACTCAGTTGTGGACTCCTCACAGTCCGACAACTCGTCCGCCCGACAAAACAAGCTAGCCGCAGATGGTGCGCGACTAGCCTCCGACAACGCGTCGTCGGTTTGGCCCTGAGAAGGGCCGTTGGGTTGGCCCTGAGAAGGGCCGTTGGGTTCGCCCTGAGAAGGGCGTTTTGTAAGGAAGCGCCCGGAGGCGTCCCGCAAAGGCTTCGACATTGAAACAGACGTATTCGTACTGCACCGCAAGGAAAACGTACGAATTCACAGCGCTCGTTAGCCGCCGGTCTGCCACTCCGTTACGGTGGTCAGACACGGCGTTGCCCGGGGATCACTACGAGGAAGTCAGCACTGTGGGGGATCCCCAACCTAACCTTTTTTTTTTTTTTTTTTTTTTTTTTTTTTCGCCCGGGGAAAATGCCGTGCATACCCGGCCTCGCGGGGCCAAGGCCGGGTTATGTGGGGCTCGAACCCACTAAAAACCCCGGGGTGTGCCACTCACGCATGAGGGCGGGCCACAAGAACTGTACTTTCGCACTTCGTTCGCGACCCGCCCTGCGCCAGCCCGGCATGACGAAGCGCCGGGCTCCTTCTCCTGCGGGCGGCGCCCGCGCACACCGCGGATGCCGCCCCCTCTCGGGGCGCTGCGACGTGGGCGACCGGTTGCTCCGACCGGCCGCCCCCTGCCCCACTAGCTACTAGGGAGGAGGAAGGAGGCGGGCATACCCGCGCCTCCTCCGTCCCGTTCGCCGTCTTCGCGTCGGATGCGAGAGGGGATCGTCCTCCCTCTCGCGCTCCGACGCCTCCTTCTGCGACATGACTGCGTCGCAGAAGGAGACCATCGCCTCCCACGACCTCTGGCCGCCGACCATAGCACTGACTACGGCAGGCAGCGAGAGGTCGGCACCGACAACAGCCACCAGGCTCGCCCTCTCCGATGCCCACTGGGGGCACTCTGCCAGAGTGTGCTGCGCCGTATCTTCGACGCAGCCACACTCGTGGCAGACCGCCGTCGGCTCCCTCCCGGCAATACGGCACAGGTATTGACCGAAACACCCATGTCCGGTCAGCACCTGCACCAGCCGGAAGGTGAGCACCCCCCGTTTACGGTCCACCCATTTCCGAAGATGCGGGCGGACCGCCTCCACGAGCCTGACGCCCGCCGTGGGCGCCTGGAGGCGCCACTCCCACCGCACGAGGAGGGCCCGTCGCGCCTCACGCCGCCACCGCTCGACCACTCGAACGGGGCGGCCCGACCGCAGGCCCTGGTCTCCGCCTTCCTCGCGTAGACGACCGCGAGGACCTCCGCCTCGAGGTCCCACGGTGGAGACCCGGCCAAGAGGCAGGCCGCCTCGTGCCCCACCGTACGGTACCCCCGTATGACCCGCTGCGCCATGACCCTCTGCGGGCGGCGCAGCTGGGCCCTGTTCTGGGCCGACAGTGCGTCGACCCAGATGGGGGCACCGTAGAGAGCCATGGAGCGCACCACCCCCATATAGAGGCGGCGGCACCCCACATTCGGCCCTCCCACGTTCGGCAGGAGACTTCCGAGAGCGGCTGCCGTCCCGATGAGTTTCGGGGCGAGCAGTCGAAAATGCTCCCGGAAGTCCCACCGTCTGTCGAGGACGAGTCCAAGATACTTCATCCTGGACCCGACCTCGATCGCGGCTCCGTCCACCATAATGGTGGCCCCCGCTGGAGGCTTTTTTCGAGGCCCGTAAAAGCACAGGGCCTCGGTCTTCTCCAGCGCCACCTTCAGGCCCAACCGCCGGACCCGTGCCACCACCATTAGGGATCCGGCGGAGGCGAGCCGCGCCGCCTCCCGGTATTCCGCCCCCTTCGCTAGGATAAGCGTATCGTCCGCATAGCAGACGACACGCACACCCGGGGGCAGACTCCCCCTCAGCGCCCAGTCGTAGCCGATGTTCCACAGGAGCGGTCCTAAGACCGAACCCTGTGGAACACCGCACTGAGCCTCCCTCCGCCGGACAACACCGTCCCCGCCCCGATACAGGACGCATCTGCCCCGCAGGTACGTCCCGATAACCTGGCGTATATAGAGAGGCACCGGTGGTATCGCAGCGCCGCCTCTATACACGTGAAGGGCAGAGTGTTAAACGCATTGGCGATGTCAAGAGACACCGCCAACGCCACTCCGCCCTCGGCCACGCTCTCCTGCGCGAAGGCCTTCACACTGCCATCGCGTCGATGGTGGAAAGGCCCCCGCGAAAGCCGAACTGGCACGCGGCCAGGTCCGGGCCACCAACGCCGAGATGCCGGATGATGCGGGTCGCGAGCACGCGCTCAAAAAGCTTACCCGCCTCATCCAGCAACACGATGGGGCGGTAGGCAGAGGGAGACTCTGCCGGGCGCCCCGGCTTCTGAAGGAGGACAAGCCTGCCCTCCTTCCAAATCTGAGGGAAACTCCCGGCGCGCAGACACGCGCTCAAGAGTCCCCTCAGGCGCTCCTCCAGCGGGCCCAGGGCGAGATCCCACACTCGCCCTGGGATGCCATCCGGTCCCGGAGCGGTCTTTTTAGACCGCATCCGGAGGACGGCGGCCCCAAGTTCCCCCTCGGTTACTGGGGGGACCTCTTCCTCCCGTACCTCCTCTTCCTCGGAGTCGGAGTCGGGGCCCATCGGGGGCGGTACGTGCTCCGCTCTGGTCGGGAACAAAGCGGACACCACTTCCTCCAGCAGCGCCGGCTGCAGGGACTCAACCACCGGCGGTCCTTGCCCCCGCATTTTGCCCCGTACAGAGCGGTAGGGTCGCCCCCACGGGTCCCTATCGAGGTGCGCGAGCATCTCCCCGCGCGCCGTCTTCTTGGCCCGGGATATTGCCATCTGCAGAGTCCTCCGCGCTTCGCGGTATGACTCGTACAGTTCCCGGGCCACGTCCGCCTCCTGCACTCTCCGCCTGCGGTAATTGGTGTGCGCTCGACGCGCAGCTACGCAGGCTTGCCTAAGGCCTGCGAGCTCCTGCGACCACCAATATACCGCACGCTTCGTAGGACGACTCTTGACGCGGGGCATTGCGGAATCGCAGATACCCGTCATCGCACCTCGCAGGGCTACCGCCTCCTCCTCCAGGGTCCCCAGCTCCGCCGGCGCCGCAAACCACGCCTGGACGATGGCCGCCTCTTCGGCGACCTCTCGATCCAGGCGCGACAATGCCCACCTGGGGAAGGTGTCCCCGTTAAGCTGGCGAGTCCGCCCCCCGTGGCTGCTGGAAGTGGAGATCTCAAATCGGATATATAGATGGTCCGATAGGGTCTCCACCTCCTGCATCACCCGCCAGTTGCGAACGCGTGCTTCAACAGCGGGGGTGGCCAATGTCAAATCGACTATCGACCCCCCCGTCTGGCGCACGCATGTGTTCGCGGAGCCTCGGTTGCAGATACCGAGGCCCACCGCCGCTGCCCATTCCAAAGGACGTCGCCCCTGGCGTCCGTCGCCGGGGAACCCCAAGCCGTAGATTTGGCATTGAAGTCCCCCATCACGACCAGCTGCCTCGCATCTAGTCGCCGGATCGAGGCCTCCAAATGATCGAGGAAGACCTCGAACTCCGGTAGGTTCCGATTGGGAGAGAAGTAAACACCTATGAAGGTGATCTCCCCCCACACGGCCGCGACATATCCCGGACCCCTCTCTTTAAACGAGAGGGGTGGGGAACGCGGGGCCGCGGAACCTATGATCGCCACAGAGCCGTCACTGTCACCCACCCAATTCGGGCGGGTGGGGATGAAGTACGGCTCCGCGACCACGGCTACGTCGACCGACCACCCCGCCATGGTTTGTAGGAGCAAGTCCTGCGCACCGGAGCAGTGGTTCAGGTTCGCCTGAAGAAGGTTACAATTACGGACCCGATCCATGTTATTCCGTAATCATAACCTCCTGCGACGCCTCTAGTCGCACCGGCTCCGGAACAGCAGCGGTCCCGGCGGCCGAGGGCTTGGCGGCCGCGCGCTGCTTTCTGGGGGCGTTGCACCCCTTACCACCCACGAGGTGGTCCGCCGGCAACTTGGCGTGCGAGCAGAGCGGGCAGTGGGGGGCGCCGGAACACGACGCCGCATTATGCCCGGGCTGCCCGCAGCGGAAGCATAAACCGCTGCAGTCGACATGGGCGGAGCATTGCTGCCCCGTGTGCCCCTGTCCCATGCAGCGGTAGCACCGCATGGGGCGCGGCTCGAGCACCTGTACTCGGGCCGAGCTCCACCCCACTTGGAGGCGGCCTGCCGCCATAAGGGCCTTGGCCGCCACCACCGGACAGCTTGCCCAGACGGAGCCAGAACCCCTGGCCCCGACTGTTTTCCGACCCACTCGGACCTGGTCCGGAGGGCAGCTTGCCCTAGCGGCAATCGCCGCCCGGACGTCCGCCTCAGACGCGGAGTCGTCGAGGCCCACGATGCGCAGTTCTGCGCATTTCGTCGGCCGATTGACACGGACGCCGTCGTCGGCGAGTGCCGCCCGCAGGGAAGCCGCGAGCAGGTCTGCCTTCGGGCCGCTCCGCGCGCCGGGCAGCTCGATGATCCGAGCGCCAGTCACGGCCGTCCTGAACCGGCAGCCCCCAGTGATGCCGAGCTCCTCCAGGTTGACCCGCTCGCGCGCCTTTGTTAAGACGCTCGAGTAGGTCAACCCCGACTCGGCGGCCTCCGGCTGCAGGGTCAAGACCACCGCAGCAGATTTCGGCACGCGCAGCTTTGGTGCTTTTTTCCGCCGCGGAGGCCCCGACGCGTTCGCGGCCGCCGACTTTTTGGTTTTCTTCTTCGGCTTCTTCTTCTTGCCTACAACCGTGGTCCACCCCTCTCCCGAGGAGGTGGTGGGACCAGCCGAACGCCGCGGGGGGCGCGGTGCTCGCCGGAGCGCCGGCAGGGCCGGCAGGAGGAGGTGCCGCTCGTGCGTTCCTTGCGGGCTGCGGGGCCGGCAGGCTCGGGCAGCCTTTGCCGGGCGATTTGCCGGCTTGGGAGCAGGGCCGGCCGCCGGGCCAGCCGCCACCGCGACATAGGACGGCCTTGATGTGGCCGCCAGCGGTGGACGCATGATCCTTGCGGGCATGAGGCGATCCTCAATACCCGCGAACCTGGCGTCCAACATCTTGCCCACCCGGTCGATGACACTACGTGTCACCGCCTCTAGGTGAGTCTCCTCCGAGGCCGACGAGGCGGATGGAGCCGCCCGGACCCTCTCCAACTCGGAGTTTAGAGCCTCCGTATTCCTACGGAGGACTGCTACCTCCGCCCTCATCCTGTTGAGGTCAGCCTGCAATTGGAGCGTCTCCTCCGTGACGCTCCTTCGCGCGAGGCCCTCCACTGCCGTGCGCACGCACTCCACAGCCTCCTTGATGGCCTTTGTGCAGGTCCCCTTGATGTTCTTGGACTTGCGAATCACGTCCAAGACAACATCGAGGCCCTGCACGGCCTTCGTCTCGAGGACACTTGTGGTGTCCTCGGAAGTAGCGGACCTCTCACCAGAGGCCGCGATGATTTCGGCGCAGACTTGTCGCGCCTGCGCCATATCATCGGCTCTTAAGGCCAGCTCGTCGTCCTGCGCGAGATCAAGAGCCTCGCGCTCCTGCATCTGCCTTCTGGCGTCCGACAGACCAAAAGACGTGCGGCCACCCGACGGGATCTTTGCTTGGGGAGGCTCGTTACTTGAGCTCTCCCCGCTCTCCCCCGAATCCACGCGGCGATCCCTTTTTGCGGGTCTCACCGCTGCCGCCGCCGCCGCCTTCGAGCTCGAGCTCGCGCCAGACGGACTGGCGTTCGACGGCCTTATTCCTGATGCGTCAGAAGTGTCTGACTCGTCAGAAACCTGCGCCGGAGGTTGGCCCTGAGAAGGGCCTTTTTTAAGGAAACGCCCTTTGGCGTCCCTAACTGGCAAGCCAGCAGACATGATATGTCACCTCTCTGTTCGCCCCAAGTAAATCCGTGAACACTTGGTCACCTGCCTGCCACTCCGTTACGGTGGTCAGGTCAGGGTCCAGGGCGCACGACGAGGACGTGGTTGCACGGACCGGTTTAAAACACAACTTGGGGCACGCCCCAACCTAACCTAACCTAACCTAACCTAACCTAACCTGTTCGGATCACTGCGCCCTTCAGACGAGGTACAAGATAATTAGTGCTCAGCTTCATTTTAAGCTGCGCAAACTTAAACACATGGCAAGTGCATGGCTGCAGTGGTCCGGACGCCGATTAGTATCCACTTTGGACGCTGTCACCTCGAATAGGGTCGAGTGCCACAGATGGTGCCGAAAACCGCTTACGGCAGCCACAAAGCCCAGTTACAAAAAGACGTGGTCAGAACACAGAACGGGGAACAATGACAATGCTCTTCTCTGGGCGAGCATAGGTTTTTGGCAGTTCAGACCATCACGTCGAAAGTCCTAAAAGGCCACGCAAACGTCTCTAAAAGCCATGTTACACATGGTGGAGCGTTTGCGTGAAAATGGCACGACGATGACGGAGAACACCAAACCTCAACGTGGCGAAACTGGTGAAGAGTAGAAATGTAATTGGCGCTAAGTACGCATATTGACATAATATATAGACAGTAGCGTCAACTTATTTATTTATGTATTTTAGTATATTTTCATATATTATAAGAATATTTATATTTACAAAAAGTATTTATTATCCAGATATATAATTATCATAAATGGTTCCCAAAATAAATGGCAAAAACAAATTGATAAAGAAGGTCTCTGATCACGTCAGAGGAGCACTTTGGCACAGCAGGAGGGGTTTTAGCCGGTAAGAGTCGAAAGCCGAAAAGACGTGGTCAGAGACCAAACAAATGGAAACAAAGACGATGTCCTTCACTTGTCGAACACAGGTGTAGGCAGCTTAGACCATCTCGTCGAAAGTCCTGGAAGGCCACGCAAACGTCTCTAAAAGACATGTTACACATGGTGGAGCGTTTGCGTGATTACGGGACGACGACGACGGAAAGCACCAAACCTCAAGAAATGTACCAAGTGAAGGACAGAAATACGAGGTGCTTAGTATTTATATTGAAATAATATATGACAGTAGTGCCAAACTATGTATACCTCTATATTTACGTCTATACCCCTATATTACATGTATTATTATATTATATTAACTCTCTATAAATGTCAAAATTATTATTTTTTTTATATATATTTACATATTTAAAAGGTTTTCATTAAAAAGCCAAAAAATATATGTTAATTCAGGTCTTTGATCACGTCAGAGGAGCAATTCGGCACAGCAGGAGTAGGTTTTAGCCGATAAGAGTCCGGCAGTACTCACACCTCCCTACTCGTGAGGAGGTGTGAGTCTCCATAAGGATTTCCCCTCCTGCTGTATTTCAGTTTTTATCGTCTCCTCTAAGCTCCCAATAACCATTTCGGTACTTTTTGTAGTCAAGGGTTCAACCCCTGAATTAATTTCCACCCCTAAAGTTACTTTGGACCAAAATATTTCAATCAAAAATTTTTTACTATTTTTGTATTAGACCTAGGGCGACAAAATTTTTAATTTACCTTCAGCAACTTATAGTCTACGATTTAGACGACGACGTTTCACGAGAAATCGCTATAATTGACCAAAATTTGGTGAAAAAACTGGTTTTTCACTGATTATTCCAAATTTTTTTAGCAAACCGACCCAATATACAATACTATAGGGATAGGGACAAGAAAGGCTTTTCTCGATCGAAAAAATTTGATCCTCTCGATATCGAGAGGATCAAGTTTTTCATTGTGTCCGCTTTGTCCGGTACTTGGCTTGGACGGAGTTCCTAATCTAAGTCTGCTTTTACTTATATACATACTCAATCTGATTATAATTATTTTATTTGACCAATTATTATTTACCGTTTTTACTCATTTATTTATTTGACAATTTATTTATGATTTGACTATATTATAATCTTGTTCCCCCCTTTACAGGGCCAATTATTTGTTGAAATTTTATCATAGACAGTCCCCTCTTTACAGGGAAAATATTATTTCTGACATCTGTATCCCCTCTTTACAGGGATACAGCATGTAGAGCCAGGTGCTCCCTTTATCCTGCTTGCCTTCCCCTGCTAATAAGTGCGACACCACTCCCGAGTCGCCGGCTCCTCCCAATGCGATACGGTGTCTGTTTCCCGACACCGTAAAGACGCCAGCAAGCAAACAGCGCGGTGCGGTCCCGCCGAATTGCGTCCAGCGCAACCTGGCTCCCGCCAAACCGCGAGAGCGTAGGTCCTCGGGGCTCGCACCCTCACCCAATTCCCCTCAGCCAACTTGAACATTCGAGAACCGGACGGTGGAGGCGCGGTACTGGCTGAAACAGGCCAAGTGTCAACTGGGTCTCGCAAGAAACCTAAAAACGGAGATCAAGACCCAGGCGACACTAGCCATTGAGCGCCTCTACCAACTGGTTAAAGAGTCCGAACACCAGCGGCTGCCTGAGATTGGAGAGATTGCGGGTCTGGAGGCCCCTAAAATGGTGCACAGAGAGGACAAACTCCTCACAAAAATGGCGGAGCACGGCGAACTGCTTAAAGCAGCCGCTGTGCAAATGGGGGAACTAAAGGCAGCCTTAAATGACCAGCGGAGGATGGAAACGGCACCTGTCGTCGAGGGGCGCAACGGCCAGAGCACAGAGATCCTTACAGAAATGCAAGAGCTCAGCTCAGCGGAATCCACTCGTAATTGTCCGGGACCTTCTGGCCTACAATACAGACGAGGATATAAAGTAAAAATACCAAAACACAAGCCTGGTACGCCGGGGTTTAAAAAAAAATACGCCTGTAAATAGTTAAGTACGTTATTATTTATTTATTTACAACGTATGCGACATTTTTATGAGTTGCTTTTTATGAATCATAACAGTATGAGTAACGTGTGCCTCAGGAGGCGGGCAGGAGGCGCTGCAGTGCGTGCTGGAGGTGGCGCTGCAGGCGCCGCGCGCACGCCCCGCTCGCCCAGCCCAGCGCGCCGCAGCTCGCGCGCGCCGCCCACTGCAGCCGCGAGCCGCCGCCAGCGCCCGACACCACGGCTCGCAGCTCTGTCTCATCTGCACAGACGTGTCGGTGGCTGGTACATATCGAACCACTACTTCGTGGTAGTCGGCTACTTTTACAATAGTTAAGTAAAATGCGTACCACAAAGCTGCGGCCAGGGCAGCAGCGGCAGCGCAGAGCAGTCGCGGCGCACGACCGACACGTGGTGAGCGCGCGCGGCGCGGCCGTGCTGCGGCGCGGCGCCGACTGGCTCGTCCGCCGCCAGCACCGCCCCGCGGCCCCGGCACCATGTCCCGCACCAGAACGACACTGAGTAGCGCCACGTCGTATAATTGCTGTGGTCTTCTTCCACCCGCCAAGAAGAGCTGTGTTTGAACAGACAATAATAAAACGCCAGTATCGTTGCATAAGGGTAATCCTCGCAATCAGCCGCAATCCGAATCACATGGAGATCGGCAAATCCTGGCCTCTACAGACAAAAATGTATATGAGGGAGGGCCATGTTTCGGCACGAATGGGCCGGCTAGACCGGTGTGATACCACGACCGAGCAGAAAACCGACGTGAAGCAGCGCCTGCGCCGTATTTCATCGTGTGAGGTTACCGGAGGCCTAATTACCTTCTCCTTCCCCAATCCTTAAATTCGTAATCCTGAAAAGGCCGGTATCACACTTGTAGCGCCTCTTGTGTTTCAAATGTCCATGGGCGACGCCGATCGTTTCATGTGGTACGTCTGCTCATTTATCCCATAAAAAAATTAAATACCTTCTGTTGATTTTCAAGGACTTATGTCAGTACTCAGCCCTGTCTAATTAGTTTTTTTTTTTATATAGGAGATTTCAAATATTTTAGTTATTAGTGAAGAATTTCTCCTTCCATTTGTTCCTGCGCTTAAGAGCAACAGTTCCTGCTCTTACGATTATGAGTAGTAAACCTACAGTGGGTATTTCAGTTTTGTCTGTCGAGGCAAGGATTTTCATTTTATTTTACTTCATTCAGGAAACAGACCAGTATGAAATAAATAAATGATTTGATCATGATCAATACAGTGTGATCATAAAACAAAAAGGTACTGTTTTAAGAGGTTCTTAAGGAAAATGTTGTCACTTGTGTATATTGTTGTATCAGAAGGTACTGAAAATAATGTTGGCAAGCGGGAACCATGGTGGGGTGCTCTGACATATATTCTTTCTAATAGTGGGGGGGACTAGCAATGACATATTGTGATATCTTAACGAGATCTCATAACACACCTCGGCCTCGTGAGGTGCGGTCAAACTCCAAGTCGACTGCCACCGTAATGACTACTATCGTTTGCGCTGCAGCACTTATACACACATGCACACGTATATTTATCCGCGTGAGTGATGTTCACACGGCTGTGCGTAAGTAATTCATTATATAAATGTAAATAAAAATGAGGGTAAAGATCTAAACAATATGTAACAAACATTGAATATATCAAATAATGAACCATCGAGCTTACTATGTATTTTCATACCAATAAATACAATATAGTTTTGAATGACATCAAATATTTCACGATCCCTTGCAGTTGCAAGCTTGGCGTAATGGTTTTCATATGTGATATACGACGACGGGTCGCAGGTTTGATCTCAGCAATCTTCCTTTTGTGTTTATTAAATATTTTTAAACATGCAAAATTTCTAATTGTTCAATACCTAAGTAGGTATCAAGTTTTCAATGTTCGAGGTAACCACGGAACTCTCAGGTTATTTTATTTGATCCGTTTATGAAGTAACTACCGACAATATAAAATAATTTTTCAAACAACCCACATTATAAAAAGATTGTGTTCTTAGTTGTCATTCTACGAGTATCTATTAATATTATCCGCTACATATTGTCAACCTTATTTATACAGTGATAACTTTTATATTTGTTAATCAATGTGAACAAAAAGTTTTGTAATATCTAAATAATGATGTTGCAATTCGCTTTTTACCATTAATAGAAGTATTTTATTGTTTTATTTTACAGAAAACAGTAGCTGTAGCCAAATGCCATTTAGCGCGTGTCTACTTGTAGAATAGAAAACCAAAATATATGGGTTTGACGTAAATTTTGACACTTGTCAGTGTCATCCCCATACATTTAGGTCCCTTTTCACCAAGCTCTGTAAAAACTCAGTTACACGTAACCTAAGTTTAAAGTAACCTAAGTTCTGTGTTCTGTGTTTTCTGTACTGAGTTCCGTGTAAACTAGTTTCTGTTTGTTGCGGTGAAATGTATGTATGTGTTTTCTACTCTCTCGGTAGACAAGCGCTAAAGTGGCGTTTGGTTAAAGGCACAGAAAAAAACATACCAATACAAAATAGGGATAGGTGTGCGTTCGAATCTAAAGTTGGTCTTTAAATAATATATGTATAAAAAAATAGTAAGTATATATAAATAAATAGTAAAAATAAATAGTAAGTATATAAGCATCAGCATATACACATACAGTGTAAGAAATATATAAAGGTATATATTATTTATTTTATATTTCACATACAACGATTTTGCGATAAGCTTATATTGTATCGGTATATGCAACTCTGCCTACCCTACAGGTTATGTTGTAAATCGTCGTAGGGAGAGGGATACATACATATCGGGCTGGTTGGAGAAGTCGGCGAGCGAGTGCGCGAGCTGGGCGGGCTCGGGGCCGGGCAGGCGCAGGTCGGCGGCGCGCTCGGCCGGCACGCGCACGCACAGCGCGCCCAGCGCCGCCGCCGCCAGCGCCAGCGCCCGCGCCGCCAGCCCGCGCCGCCAGCCCGCCCGCCACCACTGCCGCGCCGCCATTCGTACTATTCAATACGCCTCTGGATAAAAGTTGGTTTTGTCTCGTTACGGGTGGGGTGAGAATCTTCTCCTATGTGTAACACTTTTCTCAAAACCGTATTAAAATCTGTTCGAATCTCGAGATAATCGTGCACAAACACATATATGTATATGCAGGTCAAACTGAGAACCGCCTTTTTGTCTTTTTGAAATCGGTTATATACCGCATTCGAATCGGATAAGTATTTTATGTGATTTGTATACAAACATATCAAAAATCAAAATCAAAAATTAAATACAAACATAGACAGAAAAAAGACCACATTCTTGGATTGTACATGGATGTAGTAACACCCTTCGATAAATTTTATTATTTTTGATGCACCTACGGAATTTTCATTCTAGGTTTATTGTGTAATGAATAAATTTATAATAATAAGTACCTACATATAAAATCATATCCCGAAGACAATGTGATAAAAATAAAACCTAAACCTAAGATTGAGAACTATAATATTATGCTTACAATTAAATGAGCTTTACTTCAAAAGAAGCCGTTGGGCTTGCAAGCAGGTGACGCAGGCGCGCACGACTAGTAAGTAAGTAGTCACTCGTCCGGTCCGGCCAGGGCCGCGGCGCGTACTGCGGCACAGGAACAACATGGCGGCGGCAGGCGGCCGGAAACTCCAGATAACAGAGGCGCCATATTTAGCTGCACTGACAACGCCGCCATACACGTTAGAGCTCTGTCTCTCTCTGTACGCGGAGATAAGTGGGGCACAGCGACGTCCTGGAACGTGGAACTGTGCTGTGCTGGAAGACAGGGTGGCGCTAGTATCGCCGACGAGTAATAAAATACACGAGCTTCGCGATCTTAAAACTCCGAGCTAAAACGACATCACGTATTCAAATCGTCATCATAATTAACACACTGATTATGTGATAATTTATTGTTGAAATTGTGTTTTATCTAGAAGTGCTAGCACAGCGAGGTACCGTTTGTCTCGTTCATGTACACATTGCCTGCTTGTAGGGAGGAAATGAAAATAAATTCAGTTCAAATTGTTCAAATTTATTTGCTTACTAATTATTAATTTCACATTTCAATCGACATTCACACAGCTTCAGCATCTATCATATTCATAATACAAATAATATTCATTTCACTATTAAATTAATAATTATTAGTTCATTTATAAAATCATACAAAACGCTAGACTGAGGCGGTCGGCGTGGCGAGTACCTACGCCCACAATACACGGCCCGACACCGAGCCGGGACTTTGTTCGACAAAACCTGCGCACCGCACCCGGCTCGCGGAGCCGCGCGATAATAATGCTACAATGTTCCACGTCATCAACGTCCGTCCATAGATCCGTCATAACACTCTGCGTCTCGGAGACCGTCAGAAGCGCTCAGGTCGTGGTCTGCGACGCCCGACGCGCGCGGCGACGGTGGCCGGGCGTCGGGCTCGGGCTACCTGCGGCGGCGCCGGCCCTTGCGGTAGCCCTTGCCGTACCAGCCGCCGTCGTCCGCGTCGGCGCGCGGCGCGTCCGGGCCGCCGCAGCACGCGCACAGGTAGCGCCGGCCGCGCGCGCGCCGCCACACGCGCGCCGCCGCCGCCGGCTCGCGCGGCGGCCCGTACCACAGGCAGCGCCGCGCCGCGTAGTGCCGCGCGCACCACGCGCACTCGGGCGGCGGCGCGGCGGGCGGCGCGATGATGGTGTGCAGCCCCGGGTACAGCGAGGCGCGACACAGCAGCACGGCGCGCCGGATGATGGCGGCCGCCAGCGAGCCCGCCGACTCCGACGTGCTCGCCTCCTCCTTGGGCTCGTCCTTGACGCGCGCCTCGTCCTTGACGCGCGCCTCGTCCCCCTCCAGCTTCGGCCGGAGTTCTGACTCGGCGGGCTTGTCGTCGTCGGCGTCGCGCTGTATGCGCGGCTCGTACTCGAGCAGACGGCGCAGACGGGAGTGCGCAGGCGCGACGCGAGGCATGCGGAAGCGGCGCAGGCGCAGTAGCTCCAGGTCGGGCGCGGCGTGCTCGGCGCGTAGTAATATCGTAGCCTCGCCGGAGTGCATGCTCACCTGAAACAAAACTGTTATTGTTAACAAAAATGACACTAATAATAATTTTGTAATACCTCGCACTAGTAGATTGAGATATATCTATAAATATTGGGTGCAAGCAACATCAACAATATTGAACTGTGTTGTGGTTGTAAGCACTGATTTAAAGTACAGAAGGCCGGAAGCACTCACCTGAAAGGAGTGCAAGCAGTCTGTCGGGGCAGGGGCAGAGACGAGTGCGGACGGGGGCGGAGTGGCGGACGGGGGCGGAGGGGCAGCCGCGAGTGTCGAGGCCGGGGCGGGGGCGGGCCTTTGGCCGAGGTGGGTGCGGACTCGGCCTCGGCCGCCTCCGCCCGCAGCCGCGCCGCCAAGTGGCGCAGCGGCAGCTCCTCGTCCGAGTCGGAGGCCGAGGGCGAGGACGGCTCCCAGTGGTCGGCGCGCGGCTCGAGGTCGCGCGGCACCTGCAGCGGCACGCGGCGCGTGGTGTGCGCCTCGGCCTCGTCCAGCGGCTCGGCGTGCGCCAGCACGGGGTCCAGCGCGGCGCGGTAGCGGGGCACGCGCAGCCGCAGCCGCCGCGCCACCTGCTGCATCACCGCGTCGCAGCGCGCGTTGATCTTCAGCGCCGCCACCGAGTCCTTGGGCGTCCACTGCAGGTTGACGATGTAGAGCGCGGGCCGCGCGCGCGGCGCGCTCTGCATGCGCCACAGACGCGGGTAGCGGCGCAGCACCTTGAGGCTGGAGCCCAGACACAGGACTACGTCGGCGCGCGCGGCGTGGCGCAGTGCGCCGGCCCAGTTGAGCGGCCAGGCGGCGCGGCCGCGCTCCCCGAAGTGCACGATGGAGTCGCGCAGCTCGGCGCCGCACGCGTGGCACAGACGGCGCGTGCCGTGCGCGTGGCGCGCCGTGCGCTCCGTGGTGTCGAAGGCGCGCAGGTAGACGCGGCGGCAGGGCGCGCACAGCTCCGCGAACATGTCGCCGTGCAGCTCGGCCAGGGCGCGGCGCGGCAGACCGGCACGCAGGTGCAGGCCGTCGCAGTTCTGCGACACCACGAACTTGAGCGCGCCCCGCGCCCACAGCGCCGTCAGCGCCATGTGCGTAAAAGTGGGCTGCGCGCGCGACACCTCCACCCGCCTGCAACCGAGCCGTGCGTCCACTACTGCCTCGCTCACACACACGCGCTCTCTCAGTCACTCACTCACTCACCCGACAGTCTCGCCGCGCTGCAGCCGCGTCCAGACACCGTGCGGCCCGCGGTAGTCAGGAATGTCGGCGGCCGTGCTGATACCCGCTCCCGTATACACCTAACATATTTATTATTTATATGCTTTTCCCATTAAAAGAGAACCAGTCACTTCGTCCGCCTTGGGTGAGGCGAGAGAAAGTGTCAAACTCTTACTGACTAATAACCGCCCTATTCTATTCCTACTCCTCCAGCTCGGAAAGTTCCACCATTATTAGTGAAGAAAATAACTACAGTGATGTATGAGTGAATTGCAGTGAAGTAAAATAGTGCTGTATGATTCACTATAATTATTCTACTAGAAGCCGACTTCCTTATATTGTTTTACTAGAGTCACAATTGTATCCTTGAAGCTTTGGCTTTAACCCCTAGAGCGTCGTTATGAGCACCCGGTGGATCATAAGAAAAATGCTCCAAATCTCGCGTGTACACCCGTTGGATCATAAGGAATCGGTTACTATTGTATGTCATTTTTCGACGTTTATTCACATGTTGCAACATAATTTGGCTATAATAATTCTTAAGTGCTTAGAACCTCACATGATACCATATGCGGACTATGTGGGCTCAAATTTCCTTTTTATGCATGATAATGCAAGAGCCCAAGCGGCCGGCATCCTCAGGAAATATGTTCGGGATGTAAACATCACAGTTTTGGACTGGCCAGCCAGAAGCCCAGACATGAACCCCATTGAGCACATGTGGGACGAGCTAATAAGACGTGTTAGGGCTCGTCAGCTAGTTGACCAGACAATGCAGGAGTTGAAAACTGCTATAGAAGAGGAATGGATCCCTCAAAATTTCATAGAGCAGTTGATAAACCCTATGCCTAATCGTATGAGAGCTGTGGTAGATGCCCATGGAGGCAACATGCGTTATTAAATTAAACCTTTATTTGATAAAACATGATTTTTATTCAAAAATGCGCCTTGCCTTTAACAAGGCGCATATCCGATTTGTTAGGCGTAGCTTAATGTCGTATGGTATTCTGAATTTAAATTTAAAACAATACAATCGACAAAGATGGTAAAATGTATCAGGTTTAAAACTACATCAACAGTTTTTGTTCAATCTAGCAATCATATTTCGGTAGGGGCCATCGAAACCTAGACTCTAAGGTGGCCCACCTTAGAGTTTAGGTGAATAGATGTGTCCAGAAGTGTATTTAAGCAGTAACCACCATCTAGTGACATTTTTTAATTGTGACAGAAATTCACACACTACCAGTTTCACAACCCGATCTTGGGATTAATTTTAGGAGAGCTATTATTTGTGGCCTTAAGATCGTGTAGGTACGATCACAAACGTATTTGGCTGCACCAAATTAACTGTAAAATCTAACACTAGTTAATTACTTCAATGCCTGCTCACCACCAAGTGTTTAGCATTCCGGAGAGCCCGTGCGAGACGGCGACACTTATCTCGAAGCACCCGTGGGCTGTCCTCAACCTCCGCAGCGCGCTCAGCAGCACGCGCGCGTCGCTGAGCGGCCGCCGCCGTCGTGGACACCGGCCGGCCGCGGCCCTGTGGAGCAGTACGGGCTGCAGCGGAGGCTGCTATGGCCGCTGTACTCTCACCGCTGAGCCGAGCACTGGACCGCACTCCCCCACGGTCCGACATATCCCCGGCTAGTGGCCGCACTCGTTCTTAAACTGATTCCCCCGGTAACGCCAGCAGCTCATCAACCCCGACCTTTTATACATTTCGTTCGAACCCGACAAACAATCGTGTTTCTCGTAAACAATGCTACATAGGTACAACAACTGGGAGCCTGTCGCTCATTTCGTTTTCTTTCGTCAGACGACAGACGGACAGACAGATAGAAGAACCACAGAAAAGACATGAAATATCATGTGCACAGAATAAAAATTTCTTACTCCCAAGCCCGTGAGTCCCTGGGTCTATAAATATACCATAAACTAAAGTCAGAGACGCAATTGTATGTCATGGCGTAACGTACGTAGCACTGTGGCGATCAAACGGGTGTAACTTATAGTATGGATACCAACCGGGTCAGCCATTGTCAGGCGATCTTCAAATCTTGATTATTAGGGCCATTAAGGCATTATCACAATTAAAGATTTATATAACTCCATTCTGAATTTTACGTGGAATACTTACATTGTTTCTGCAGGTGCCATAGTCATCCATAGTTCCCAACCTTTCTTTTTTCCATTATTCACAATAGCTCTACACTAACTGGGGACTTCCCTTGGGTGCATTTTCATAGTGCACACAGGTATAGTCGCCGGTTTGTGTGTCTCCATCACATTTAAATTAAAGTTTTCTAGGGCCTCTGCGCAGTTGGCTTCAGCCCCTCGTATGCCTCCGAAATGACCGGGACCCTGTCTTGCCGTGAATGGTAAACACATAGGTACATAGTGTTTTACAACTTTATATTAATAATTTTATAATAACAAAAATAATCACAAGTATTCTGTATTAAGTGTTCAATTGTTTCAGTCAACAGGTGCCTAATTACGTTAGGTACGATTATCTTGGTTGTAATCCCACACAAAGTATATAGTTCGACTCTATTGAATTTCTAATTTAATTTAATTTAATTCATATTTAATTTAATTAACTGATCGCAACTTTTATGTTATGTTGCTTGATCTTGTTCGAATGTTATATTTTTTTTATGTAACATATTTTAACCGTTTTATGTGCATGCTTTGTTAAAAAGGAAGTTGATACTTTGTTACTTACAGTTACTAAATTATTATTTGTAATTATATAATGAATGTATGAGTGTAAATAACTGTAGGTTAACATAAATAACTGCCAGCCTTCTGGGTACTTTCCCCACTGACGTCGATGCGGACGAATTTTTCGACGCTTTATGTAAATAGTTGTTTTTGTTTTTTTCTTATAATTAATTTTAACCTAATAAATAAATAAAAATAATAAAAAAAATGTGTTTTCTTGCTTCACAAATTTTAGCTAATGCTTCAAATAAATCAAATCAAAAATGTTATTATTAGCTAACATACGGTACATACGGTGCAATATTCTTCCAGCGTACCCTGCTATATATTGCGTGCAAATTTATTATTAAAATTACACTATCTAGATTCTATCGACTTATCTTCTAAATAGTCCTTAATACTATAGTAACTCGTTGATAGCAAAAGTTTTAAATGATTAAGCTTTGTCTGCTTCTTCTTGTATGTCTGTGTCAAGTACTAATTTCAAGTAACTACTAAAATCTATGTATCTCTTTCTATATTACGCCAGTTGATGGAGACAAGAGAACAGAGTATATTTTGTCTCTTCGATTCATAATTCCATGGTATTTTCTCTTTATATTTTTGTATAGTACATTTTTAGCCGAAATATCCACAGGTTCATGAATCTTACTTATCTACTTATCTTAGTCAGTAATAAATCAGTTTTACGTTTTCTGTTAATTTGTTATGATTGAAGTTAAATAACTACATAAATATTTACAACTTAAAATAGTAAAAGAAAACAACAAAAATTATACCCTTAATTTAGGCGTCAAAGTATTCGTCCGCATCACTATCACAGGGGAAAGTTCCCAATAATAAAGAAATAAATTCCTAGTAATAAATTGTCAATGTCAATATTCACTGTCAAATCTGACGTCTATTCAAACGTCAAACTTGAAGTTCCGTCATTAGTTTGTTCTTTTAGTTGTTTGACAGGTAAGCTGAGTTTGTATTTTTGGGAAGATTAAGTAAAATCCGAATTAATCATCTTAAGTAGTTAGATTTTCTAAATATTTTTGAATTACTAGTACACATACGTTAGTTTTACATTACTTACAAGTGATATTTTACGTTATTTATTACTTTTATATCATTTTTCAGTTCTACAAGGAACGTTGTCTTCATCATGGTAAGTAAACAGTGAGTTATATGAAAGAACGTCTATCCTACTTATTTATTTATTAATTACCTACATAGCATATCGCAGAATATCCGTTATATCGTATTAGTGATTGACTAATGTTAAAGTTTATTAAATTGGTAATCACATCCATTCTGTAGTAGAGGACTAGCCAGTGAAGGATGACCCATTGATCTTTCCTCCGGGAAGCCTTTGACCGCCTCTGTTCATCTTTGCATATCTTCCACACCAGGCTTATGACAAATAATGTTGATATAAAGTGTAAACGATACAAGCGTATCTCATGATGTTGACTAGGTATTATGAAACGAAGTTATAGTGTCACCTGGTTTCACAGGTATATTTTAATAAGCCGACAATTTATTGTATAAAAAAAATATCCTTCAAAACAAGCATTCAATTATTTTGTCATAAGAACTAGATGTGTTTAATCATGTTCCTGGAAGTAAATGAATTATGCTTTTATATAAATTCTTGAAAGGAAATTGGCATATCTTAGCCATGACAGACGAAAATGAAATACAGTTCAAAGATCATATTCAACCCTGTGCGATAAGTTTTTTGAGAGAACTGAAGATACTTCCAAATATTTCAGTTAGTAGTCAAGAAATCCTCCTAACATTTGTTTTTATCTTATGACTGATTTGAGGTTAGTGATTTTAAAATAAGGTAGAACTTACAGTATATTGAATTTACTTATCTGGGATATTGAAAAAAAAATACGAAATTTATTGGTGGGGTCTTGATTTACTTTGGAAGTTTGCTGGTCTCCTTTAATACAATTTAGTTAAATATAAAATATTCTTAGGAAATAGAAATGTTTCCATTTTCTAGGAAAATAAAATCTTCAATTGCTTAATGAATAAATGTTTATTAATTGAATGAATATCAAATAGAGTATTTGATAAAGACATGGTAAAAACATTGTTGAGTGTGGCCTTGAATGTATGGATAACATTAGCTGGTTCATAAACCAGCTTGAGTAGCAGTAGCACTGACAGTTCTTAAATGGATTTTGTTTTGTTTTCGTTACAGCCACGTGAAATTAAAGACATCAAGGACTTCCTTCTGAAGGCACGCAGGAAAGATGCTAAATGTGAGTGATTCAGTCTGTTTGGTATACTATTATATAGAGCCGAAGAGTTATCTCAGGAACTACTAGTTTCATGTGATGTATTATTCTTTTAGTGTTGGATAGTCTTTATTGAAGGAATAGGCTGTACAACATGCTACAACCAATTTACATTCAAGAGTCAAGGGCAGCACCATCTAAAATTATTTCATGTTAACATTAAGGGCTGCTCCTCTTAATTGCTTGAAGTAGAAATGATTTGGAAAAACTGACTACATAATTTTTAGATAGAACAATGGATGAGGACCTGTTAATATCTTTGAACTTCGAAAATTACAATGTAATTAGTAATTTTAGTAGAAAGATGTTACTCAGGGGATCTTTAGTATTAGGTAAAAACACTTACTAACATATTTGTAAAGATATAATAATATCATATTTTTGATTTTGTTACTAACAAAGTGGAGCTTTGATGTCTTAAATAAATGGTTATTATAATAACAGTATTAACCCATACATCTCCAAGCGGTCACTGGTGACTGCTCTCCACTAACTAGGTACATTATAGACCTTATTTCCGGTGTTTAGGGACTACTTTTATGAACAAATTTAGGGGATGATTTTCAACAGGTTAAATTGAAAAATATGAATTGTTGTCCTGTGCAGCTAGGTAAGCCTGTTGTAGTTTGTATATGTTTTATTACATATAGACCATCTAATTACCAGAATCGTGCATTCTTTGATTCTGTCATGGAGGATGTTCTGATGAAGGTTTGATCTGGCAATAAATCTGTACTTGTATGTGGTGATTTTAATATAAATTTATTAGATAACATCACAAAGCATAGAGCTATTAAAATGATTATTAGATTCATTTAAAACTAAATTTGTTCATACTAAAGTAGTATTGGATGAAATAAGGACTATATTGTAGTTAGTGGAGAGCGGTCACCGGTGACCGCCTGGGGATATACAGATTAAGTACTCCCAACTATACATTATTATACTTACATACATTATTATCCCAACTATACATGCAAAATCGAAAAAAAATATGTAATCTGCATAGGAGTTTGGTATTTGTAATAATTTATTGTGCTTATGTTACAGCTGTCAAGATAAAGAAAAACCCAGAGAATGTCAAGTTCAAGGTACGGTGCTCACGGTTTCTGTACACACTGGTTATCACAGACAAAGAGAAGGCAGAGAAACTGAAACAGAGCTTACCACCAGGTATCTTATCTATCTTGTACTATATTCAATCTCTCGCATTGACTCTTTCTTTATTTGATGGATAACTTTGTCAGTGTCAGCCATACTTTTTTTTTATTTATTTTTTTATTTATTTATTTTTTCCACTTACATTCATCTTTACAGGTTAATGCCCAATGCGATAAATGTGCTCATCTTAATATCTACCTATAGCATATTACATATAATGCATTCCTTGTGAATTCACCCAGAGTACAACAAAATAGGTCAATTTCATTAGAAATCAGGTTGAGCGTGCGAAGTGCACGCGTCAGCGGCGCTTCCCTTAACAGGTTGGTCCGACCGCGGGGTTCTGCCAGCAGTGGCGGTCGCCGGCGTCGCCACACGTACCTATCCGGAACACATAGATTCAGCTGTCCTAAAATGACTGCATTGTGCAGCTTTCCTCTTAATATTTTAAACAAATGTGAGGTGAGTGCAAAATCCCGTCTTACCCTTAACTCATTGTACCCCACCATGCCTAAAATAAATAATGTGGGATACATCAATGGGTAAAACGGATAGACCCCATAGTACCTCAAATATAAATATCTAATAAATTTATTTTGAATTCTCTCCAGCATGAGACTATATTTAGCTTCATGCGGAGACCAGATGACTGCGTTACATTCTAACTGGCTCCTAACTAGTGCGTTATATAGTGTGATGATGGCTTTTATGTTAGTAAATCCACGGACCGTTCGGGGCATGAAGCCTAAGTTTCTAAAAGCCTTTTTACAACAACCCATGATGTGTTCACGGAATGTCAGACCGGTGTTAAATCTTACTCCCAAATCCTTGACTTCCCCGACTCGCGCCAAAGGCTTCCCCTCAATGTGATAGCAGCCCTCAATAGGATTATGTGCACGCGAAAACGCAATTGTAACACATTTCGAACTATTGAATTGTAGGAGATTTTCTTTACTCCAGCTCACCACTCTATCAATGTCCCTCTGTAACCTGACACAATCCTCCTCAGTTCTTACTGCAAGAGATAATTTGAGATCGTCAGCAAACAACAGACAATTAGCATCTTGGACTACTTCTGGCAAGTCATTTACCACCAGAAGGAAACTCAAAGGTCCAAGATTACTACCTTGACTCACTCCTGATCTGGTGAAATATGGATCCGACACATGTCCCGCATATTCAACATATTGTTGCCTATCCCTTAAATAGCTGGCAAAAAACTGAAGTGTGTGTGGGGTGAAACCAAAGCTAGCGAACTTCGTTAGCAACACGTCATTATCGACAAGGTCGAATGCTTTTCGGAAATCGAAATAAGCAGCATCAGTCTCCCCCCACCATCCACTGTTGGTATCAAATGAGCCATGTGACAGAGAAGATTACTGGTGGTGCTCCTTCCCGGTCGAAACCCATGCTGAGCATCTGAGAGCTGCGCGCGCACTTGTACATATATGCTCTTATGGATAGCGGTCTCTAATACTTTTGCCGGTGTCGACAATACGCTACTGGCCGAAACCCATCTACAGATTCTGCAGATACCCCTTCGGAACCGGAACAACGCGAGTCACTTTCCACCTCTCAGGGAACATGGCAGTTTGCAGACACTGATTATAAATATGAAGTAGTGGCTTTGCTAGCGCTGAACGACAGTCCTTAAAAATATAAGGGGGAATGCCATCAGGCCCTGCGGATCGCTTCGGCTTCAGATCTTGTAGCGCTTGAGACACATCTGCCAGCGTTAATTGGTCAAAGTGTACTCGCGCCGCTCCGTTTCCACTACCTGCTCTTGCTACAGCCGCGTCAACGTCCAGCGCTGGTGGTTCTGCCCTATAAACAGAGTAAAAATACTGCGCAAACTCTTCAACACAACGCTGACCAGACAAAACCTCTCCATCTTTCAAAATCTCCTGCGGTCCCCTCCTACCCCTCTTGGATTTGGTGTAAATCCAAAATGATTTAGGGTTACTCAGCATTTGACTCTGGACACGGTCACGATATTGTTTCTGCGCGACTACCATCATCTTTTTAACGCGAGCCCTACATACAGCAAAAGCATCGTAGTCCACTTTCGACCCACTCGCCTTGTACTGCTTATGCAGAAAAGCCTTTAATTTTATGTCGCGAATTATCTCACTCGTGTACCACTCAGGGTAAATGTACCTTGAGTTTACACGACTTCGCTTTTTTTTCGGAACGCAGTCATCTATAACAGAATTAATAACATTGTAAAAATAATCTAAACCTAATTCTACGTCTAAGTCATACAAAGTAGTCCAGTCTATGGTTGAGATTAAGGAATATAATGTTGGAAAATCGGCTTTGTTAAAGTTCCAACTTGTTTCGGGTGCCGAGCTCGCTGTGCAGGGCGCAGCCGGGGCTACTGAGCTGACGCTCCGGCGTCGGCGCGAGCAAGTACTTACCTTGATCTCAAGCGGCGGGTGGTACGCGTCCACTGGTACCAGCGGCGTCTCGGCCGCACGCACACTCACACGCCCTCCCTCAGTCAATGCACTCAACACCAAATCCAAACAACGATCATTACAATTTCCCACTGTGTTACTCTGAGTGAATCCACAAAAAGCACGAAAGTATTCATAATAATCACTTATGGCTGAAGAACACGAATACAAGTTAAAGTCTCCTATAATCACCACATTCTCGTATTTACCACAATAATGTTCAATGATGCGAAATAATGACATATATTCAGTATCATTACTACTTGGCGGTATGTAAACAACACAAATAAAAAATAGAAATCTTTTATGTAGGTACACAGTAGCACAAACTATTTCGAACACCTGATTGTCCACGCTGACGTCATCGGGCAGCGGCACTCGCCGCAACTCAAAACGCGGTGTGGCCACGAGACACGCGCCGCCCTGCTTACGCCCGTCCGTTCGATCACACCGAAAAATGGTGTACCCTGGTGGAATTATTTCTGCGTCATAGATGGAATCATTACATCCTGTTTCCGTCATGGCAAACAAGTCTACACTACCGGTGGATATACTTGTGTGACATTCTTCTAACTTTGTTCGCAGCCCTCGAACGTTTTGGTACAATATTTCCACCGAGTTATGTAGGATATCCGGGGTTGTTTGCTCTCCGAAACCACACCCATTCCGCAAATTCAATGTTAACTGCCCAATTTTCTGATTGGCATAACTGTTCATATTTACTTTCAGGAACTCCTATTATAAAGGAAGCATAATCTCTTTCTGTCTTGTGCTTAATTTGTTCTACCTTAACGGGTACTTCTTCCGCATATATCTTCTTGACATGCTTTTCTACGCTTTCCGCTGTCGTTCCCTTCTGCAATCGCCATACATGTAAATATTTCTTCCTTTCCGTTCCTTGTATATCAATAACAGGACTAGTATTCCCGCCCTTCTTCACTTCCTTATTCGTAAATCTGTTTTTTTTTCCTGGTAACGGTAGTCCACTGTCCCTCCTTTTCAGGATGTTCCCTGTCCCCGCTTACAATAGTTTTAGTCTTCCCATTATTTCTTACTTTTGTCTGCTCTTTATTTAATGACACTGTCACCGATTTCGTGGCCACACACTCATTTACTTCATCATTTCCATCTACCTGCTTTTCTTTGACAACTTTAGCAAATGATTTTTTTATGTCTTTAGAGCCTTGTTCTGCCTGGATTTGGCCCTGACTTTTCTTCAAACTTGCTTCCAGTTTCTCATTTTCTCCCATAAGAACCCTTATTCTTGTTTCTAGCATCTCGACTTTATTTGCCTTTTGTTGCACTACCTTCAAAATTTGTTTCAACTCTTTCAACTCAGTTTCTGTATTTATAAATTTATTTTTCAACTGAATAAACTCACTTCGTTGCTCTTCCAGCTGCTTCTTAACTTCCCCACGAAACTCTCGTATTTCATTGAGAAGTTGAATCTCCGTGTTGAGTATTATTTCACCGGTTTTTCGATGACTGCCTCGATCAGCGGTATTCACGCTGCTGCACTGTGAAACCGACTTGTTGGTGCTTGTAGTTCCTCGAACAGGCGTGTTAGTATTACCACGCTTCGGCATAGTGCAGACACATTCTGGACAACTCCACTTAACTTTATATTCTCGCGTAAATGCGTTGAATTTTTCCTCAGTCAATGCCAGACACTTGAGATCAAATTTCTTCTTGCATTTTTCTTGTGAGCACTCCATAAAAAATGAAGTATTCAAAGCAGCATCACAGCCGCTACATTTCGTATCCATTTATAACGTAAAACAGCGAAATATTTTATTTTATTTATTACACAATACACTCCGGCTACGTAACACGTCCGCACACGTCAAAATCGAGCGGTTTTATTTTTATGTGTTGCTCAACTTTTCTCCTGTGTAGTGGGTATGTTTACAAACATACAATCTCATATACATGTGACACCCAGACCCGAAATAACAATTTGTGGACGACGCAGTAGACAATGTAAATGTGGGGAAAGGAAACCATTGAAAAAAAGACAAGTGCAAAATCGATGTTTACTCTCTGCACCAATTACTTTCACTCAAGCTACAATTGTAGGCAAATATAAAAGAGAACTTATTATTAAAATTAGCTAGTCTACATAACTTAAAATATGATACTAAATATAGTATTATAATTACAAACTCTAAAAAGAAATTATTGATGATAACATAATTTTTTTGAGGAATACAAATGTTCTTGTGTTTCTTCATTATGTTAACCCTTTAACCGCCATGTCATAATACGCGTGGAGTGCATCTAGCGCCAGCAAACTTTAGGTACAATTTTGCATAATGTTGTAAAATATAGTTATCGATAAACAAACTAATGAAAAAAATAAAACTTACTCATTTTTAATTAAAGGTTTATTTTCTTAAGAATTATATTAAGAACAATTAAAATAACTAAATCAACTTTAATTTTTCTTTAATACAAAATAAATACGTAAATACACATATTATTGTTTGCTAGCTGTCTTTTTAACTTTAGGATAAATAAACAGACTAGAAAAACAAAATTTACCGATTCATTATCACTATCTGTTAAACTGCTACCACTACTAATATCATTGTTTGATGGTTGCAATATCGTTAATAATTTTTCGTCGTTGTATAACATCATCGACCACTTCTCGTCACTAGCCTAGACCTAATAATATAAAAGCACGTCTTATCACGGCGATGGCGTTAGCGCAACTGACGCTTATTTAAAACTAGCTTCTGCCCGCGACTTCGTACGCGCAATCCCATTTTCCCCCGTTCCCGTTCGTGATTTTCGGTAAAAAGTAAAAAAAAAGTAGTGTATAAAAATTATCCTATGTCCGTCTCCTGGTTCTAAGGTACCTCCCTGCCAATTTTCATCTAAATCAATTGAGGCGTTCTTGAGTTATAAATAGTGTAACTAACACGACTTTCTTTTATATATATAGATATGACTTTAGTTGACCTTGAGCCGTACGTAAAATTAAGGCGCCGGCGTTCGCGGATCGCACAGTATTCCAAAATTGCTTGGGATCGGACATTTTTAACTGACCCCAAAGATTGACATATCTTGCTATGCTGAACAATTGACTGAAAGAAACCCCTATTCAAATATGGATAGTTTTCGAGAAAAAAATTTTTAAAGTATGCTCTTCGGAAGGGTTTGAAAAATAAAAAAATAATAATATTTCTTTTGTTGTTGGTTCCTTTCCAGCGATTTGTTTTGAGTATATTGGCCATGAAATTATGAGCTAATTACGCTTTTTAAAAAACGAAAGTTGTAAATAGTTTCGAAGAAACTAAAAATAAAACGATTTTTGATAAAGATTTTTTTTCTCAAAAAGCGTACAGTTTCCGCACGAATTATTTTAAACTTCTAATTCCTTAGCTTTATATCTATATATGAAAAAAAAACCAGCTCAGGATCTCGCGTCTAACTGGAGATATTCGCGATTTTATTTTAGGTGAAAGTGCCTGGCATATTGAACATAGCAAAGTTGCATTGAAGATTTTGCTTTACAGTTTTTAAGTGAAATTTAATTTTTTATTTTTGTTTTTAACAAGCTTTTATCTAGGTAAACTTTAACTTCACTTGTAACTAAGTAAATATATAAGTATGTAATAATGTACGTATGTAAGAAAATCTTGAATTGTTAATTTGACCGACTTCCCAAAGTAGGAAACTGTAAAGCAAAATATTTCAATGCAACTTTGCTATGTTAAATATGCCAGGCACTGATACCCAAAATAAAATCGCGAATATCTCCAGTTAGACGCGAGATCCCGAGCTGGTTTTTTTTTCATATATAGATATAAAGCTGAGGAATTAGAAGTTTAAAATAATTCGTGCGGAAACCGCACGCTTTTTGAGAAAAAAAATCTTTATCAAAAATCTTTTTATTTTTAATTTCTTCGAAACTATTTACAACTTTCGTTTTTTAAAAAGCGTAATTAGCTCATAATTTCATGGCCAATATACTTAAAACAAATCGCTAGAAAGGAACCAACAACAAAAGAAATATTATTATTTTTTTATTTTTCAAACCCTTCCGAAGAGCGTACTTTAAGATTTTTTTTCTCGAAAACTATCCATATTTGAATAGGGGTTTCTTTCAGTCAATTGTTCAGCATAGCAAGATATGTCAATCTTTGGGGTCAGTTAAAAATGTCCGATTCCAAGCAATTTTGGAATACTGTGGATCGCCTGCACTAGTGACGTTCTGGAACAAGTCGGTAATTTTTATTGCTTTGTTGATTCTACATATTATAACACTTAAGCTTGGGTTTTTTATAAATAATAAAATCGTTAATAAATATGAAATTAGAATAGGTAAATATTTAGTTGATAATTTGATAAAAAACAGGATGTTTTTTATTAATTTAGCATCAGGAACTTCATATGTGGTACAACACTAGTCTGCGTGAAATCACGGGTTTGGCGAAGTAGGTTGATATTTATATGTATCGTGAACTGAGAATCATTAGTTATTTCATTCAATTAGCTAAAATATATATCTAGTACTGTTAAAAATAAAGTAATAACACGAAATATACTAAGATTTAGTAAGTAAATTCAACATTTATTTAACATCTTTCAAATGATAGGACTTTTACGCAATATTCCGTCTTGGCGAGTGGGGTAATATGCTTACAATACGTAATATTAAGGTGATGGCGGTTAAAGGGTTAAATAAATACATTTACTCAAACTTCTATACTACTACTACTTACTATTGGGGCTTTAATTTTAGTAGCTAATATTCAACGGTGTTCAGTACCTGACAGGAATGCTACAAACTCAGACAACACTTTTATTTGTGTCTTGTAAAGATTCCATAACAAATTACTCAGCCCAAAATTACTTCCAACCTTTTTCCCAGTTAGATTAGGGTACATATGTATGTGATGGCACCGGGGTTATACATCAAACAAGAAAATATTACCGCTTTTCATTATAATTTAATATTATACTTTTTTTTCTCCTTTATTGTTGTAAGGAGTTTTTGTCCATATGGATATGTCAACCCCCATCATACCTTATCAAATTTAATAACATGAATAAATATACTCTATGTAAATGAAAGGGAATCATTATCAAGGTTTAGATTGCAGAAAATTTGTCACCCTCACCAGTTCACACGACCCTTTTGCAATCTTTGTTTTAGGATATGCTAAAATGTTTTAAACTGTCTCCAACATCTAATTTATTCAACTTATATTTTCTAATGAACGATTCCCTTTCATTATTGTCCCTAGCACATTCCATCAGCAAATGTTGCATGTCTTTTACTTTATTGCATAATTCGCGATTAGATGATGCAATTTTCCGCATAAGAAAAGCAAATTTTGTCGATGGATAGTGCCCAGAATGCAACATTAAAGCTAACTTAATATAATTTCCTTCATCCTCAAACTATTTTATAATATAAATATGTACACAGGAAAGTAAAGCAGTCTAGTGTGCTGCAGTTTGTTAAATACACAAATTTGTTTGTTGCAGGTCTCCAGGTTAAGGAAGTGAAGTAATGTGACTAGACTTATAAAATAAAAAAATATACAAAATTATTGCATTTTACTACAAATACAAATAATCCACACTCATCTATACCCATAACAAAATATATCTTAGGTAATGGTCACAGGTATATTAATCCATAATAAAATTGTAAGCAGCTTAATAATGTAAGGTATCTATCAAGGTTTTAACCCATTGAAAATCATTCCATAAAGGGCATTGACTAAAATTGATGCCTTTTTTTTGGCGGCAGTCGATGATTTATGGAAAATATTAACTAGAATGACATTACAAACGAAATTGTCTATGGACTCATATATAGAAATCTCAGTCTGAGCGTTGAAAGGAGCTGGAGTCAAATCTTTTACTTTATTCAAATTATTCATATTTTTGTCACAATTCCTAACTTCAAATTTCACGCCGGGACACAGGAACACCGTATCACACCACAATAAATTCATATTGCCAGGCACTAATTTTTATTACCTATTTTCTCTCAGTCGATAATTTGTGGGATGCTTCTAGAAGTTGTGTCAGGAAGCTTCATGAGCGTCAGCTGTGGTACCCATGGTGGGTCGATTAGTGGTAGCCGTCCAAATATCTAATAAAGTATTATACTTTTGCCATTGACTCCTGGTGGAAGAACTTTAAAACTTTGCCTTTGAATAAATCATCTGGTGAAGACAAGATCTCAAATAATGATAATAGAAGCATGTAAATCCGTGGCTGATGCGATCCTAACTGTATTCAACCGTTATATCGGGGTAGGTGTCTTTCCTCGTGTATTGTGTTATCATGTGTGTGTATTCATTCGCATACTAATCCCCAATTATGGAAACAAACCCCCCGATGACCCTAAGTCATACCGACCTATCACCACGCTTTTACCATCTTTAGGGAAATTGCGTGAGCGACTTATCGTTCCTCGTTTACTGCCAGGTGGACCAAAATACCACAGCAATCAATTTGGTTTCACTGTAGGAAACTCTACTGTCGACGCGGCTCTCTCTGTCCGATCCATAGTAAATTCGTCTGAGCACAAGTAGGTACATAGCACAAAACAATTATCGCGATCAATGGCACTGGCAACTCCCAAGGCGGCGGCGCTTGGGCTTGCTGCCATCGCAGCGGTAAGTCCTCTCTTTGAGGAATGGCTTGAGAGACGCTACGGCGTCCTCACCTACCGCCTGACGCAGGTCCTCACCGAACATGGAAGTTTCGGGAGGTACCTGTGTCTGATGGGGCGGGAGGAAACGCCCGGGTGTCATCACTGCGAGGACCGCCCTGAGGACACGGTGGAACACACAGGAGAATGCCCTGCGTGGGCTGAGCGCCGCCGTGCCCTCAGGGAAGTGGTCGGCGATGGCGACCTCTCGCGTCCGGGCCTAGTGCAGGCCATGATGCGGAGCGAGGGGGATTGGAATGCCGTCTCCTCCTTTTGCGAAGCAGTCATGCTAGCTAAGGAGGAGGCGGGACGCGTGAGGCAGCGAAGCGCTGCCTCCTCGCAACCGGCGTCGGGGATCGCGGGACGATCTCCGGCCACCGTAAGCGCGGGCCTGCGGACGGCGAACATCCCCGACCCCATTCCCCGTCCGACCAGAAACAGACCCGAGCGTACGGTGCGTCGCGTTCCGCGCGCGCCTCAAAGAGCCATCAGACCACCACAGATGGGGCCCAATAGGGCCGATGCCGATTCGGAGTCGCGGAGAACCTAACGGGTAACCGGGGCTCCGGCTCGACGTGCAGGAGAAGGAACGGGGTGGTTTTTAGTCAGTAAGAGTCTGACACTCCCTTCCGCCTCACCCAGGCGGGAGCAGTCATTCGATGACTTTCACACCTTAAAAAAAAAAGCTGTTATTCCTCCGTCTGACTTGTATCACGTCTAAATATTTAAAAATGTCAAAACGTAACAAAGTGGTATTATCGCTTAAAGACAAAAAAATATTATTGATTCATTAAAAAAAGGAGAAACCGGTCGTAAGTTAGCTGCTCAGTATAGTGTAGGTACATCCACGATTAGTGATATTAAGAAGAATATTGATTCAATTTTGTTGTACATCTGCAAATTAGATTTAATATTACTCTAAGCGTACAAAATATTAGAAAAACTTCATTGGTTTATGAGCTCCCCAAAAATACTAAAATATTTATAAAATTCTCAAAACTGAATTAATAACTTGATGACAAGTAAAGTGTATAAGAAAACGAGCAATTTCAAAAACATCATTATTAACCGACTTCAAAAAAGGAAGAGGTTATACGTTCGGCCGGTATGATGCTTTATTTTTTTTGTATGTATGTACGCGCATAACTCTGAGATGCGTAAAGCGATTTGCAAAATTCTTGTTTTGTTTGAAAGGGTATACTCCCGAGATGGTCCCATTTCCATGAGGTCAGGATCTGATGATGGGATCCTAGGGAAACCGAGGGGAACTTTCGAAAATTCTATGGGAGAGTAATGCGTCTATTATGTTTTTCGATTACGATTTTAAAACACTACAATTTGATAAGGGTCTGGAGTCGACCTGATGATGGAGTCGACAGACAGTCGAGGGAACTCCTCAGCGGTTCAAATTAACTACCTTGTGTTTGGGCTTGATTAATTTGTATTGATGAGGACTTTACACCTAGATAGAGTGGGGCTGTCATTAAGGGTCTGATGATGAAGAAGTGTAATTGTTAAGGGAACTCCTTAACGGTATACAATAACTACCTTGTGTTTAGGCTTGATTAATTTGTATTGATGAGGACTTTACACCTAGATAGAGTGGGGCTGTCATTAAGGGGCTGATGATGAAGAAGTGTAATTGTTAAGGGAACTCCTTAACGGTATACAGTAACTACCTTGTGTTTGGGCTTGATTAATTTGTACTGATGATGACTTTGCACCTATTTATATTATAAGTAACAAAACGGGTATATGTAGCTTTACACTGAAAATGATAAAATAAAAACTGCGTTTAAAAAACCGACTTCAAAAAACCAAAAATTAACCTATCAGTAATAGTTATTTTTTGCTTTTTAGTTTTGACATTTTGTTTGTTATTAATTTTTGGTTTTTTGAAGTCGGTTTTTTAAACGCATTTTTTATTTTATTTGCAAAACTTTGTTCAAAGTGACCTTACCTATGATGAATACATGCCCGCACTCACTGTGACGGTCACTCTTTTGAACTGAATGTGCGTCTGGTTCTGAGGGCCTAATGAAGTTTGTCTTACGTTAACTCAATCGATAAGTTTATAAGTATGACGTTCGGCGCAACGACTGGACTGTTCCACTCAACCAACAAAATGGCGAGCTAAACACGATAATGTTTTGATCGCGTTAACGGAAAATAAACTCTCACTTGAAATAGAATAAAAGTAACGGAAAGAAAGATGGTTAAAAAAAAACTACACCAAAGTTGTTAAAACAATATATTACCTACTATTAGTATTACCTACTGCAGTAATTAGGTACGTAGTTTTGCCAGGAATGTTGAAAATTGACAATTTTCTAGAATTTCATGTAATCATTCCGATTTACATTTTGCAATTGATAATCGTACGTGGGCCACTCGCGCCCTTATTTTGAAAAAATAGCCGCTAACAGTTTTTTACTTTTCCTATGCATTTTACAAGAAAAACGTTGACTACAAAATTATAATACCTATGTACTCACTATTTTGTACAAGTTAGGTTAGGTTAGTAAAAGCTGTCTACACATGTAGACAGCTTTTTGTAAAATAAGTAGTTTTAGCGCCAGAGCACTGCAAATGTTAATTAATGTGCATTTATGAAAGAAAAATAAATTCACATCACGCTGAGGTAGAGCAAGCGGTGCATTTTTTATAGTGTAGTCCTTATAAGGCCAAAGGGCTATCATACTAGCGGTTTGGAAACGGCAGCGAATGCATCGCTAACGCGCCGCGACTGTACTTACTGCCGTACACACTCATAACATAACATAACATCACGCCTTTTATCCCCGAAGGGGTAGGCAGAGGTGCACATTATGCCACTGTACAATGTAACACCCACTTTTCACTATTTATGTTATGAGTCCCATGTAATAGGGGGTGAGCCTATTGCCATATACCGGGCACAATTCCAGACTCCGTGCTACTACTGAGAATTTTTCAAAAACCCAGTAATACTTTGCCCGACCCGGGAATCGAACCCGAGACCCCTTGCCCGGCAGTCGCACTTGCGACCGCTCGGCCAACGAGGCAGTCGTAATTTCCTACCCTTCCTACCCTGTTTTGGGATGATCCATGATGATGAAATCGCGACTTCTGGATCATCGGAAACAGTTATGGCCAGGAGATTAACTATACCAAGTTTCAAAAATATTCGCAACCACACGTGAAGGCCTATATAGGGCTACACTATAAAAAAAAAATACGCCGCTTCTTCACGTGGTATGGAATTTAATTTTTCTCGTAAATGCTCATTGAAACTTACTTTGCGGTGCTCTGGCGTATTTTTTTATAAAAAGCTGTCTAAGTATGAATTATCCAAAATTGTAGACAACGTTTATCTTTTTTTTTTAAGAAGCCGCCTTTTTTTAAGATTGCGAAACGAGCGTAGCACGTACGATGTTGCAAATGGATATCGGAATGATACGTAAAAATCTAAAAAATTGCCAATTTTCGACACTCCCGGACAACATTCGAGGCAACCCCTATAATCAGGGTTAGGGTCCTCACCCACATCACCCCAAGTGCACATTAAAGTGACATAATAATTTATTCCATATATCGTTATATATTGTATCGCGTTATTCCATAGATCCATTATTTTGCCCAAAAGGCGGCAAATATTGTTTTGGCTGAAGCGGCCAAATAGGTAGCTGGCTCGGGCCCTGGTACTTATGGATAGACAACGGACTTTGTATGCCGCAGGCCTCATTGACAGTTTATACTTAGGTGAGGCTAATTAAAATTCACATTATGTAGGTCGGCTTCTGACATATTCATTTTGTGTTTAGCGACAGTAATGTAATCAGTTGCATTGGTGGTGGTCTGCGAGAAGGTGGGTGCAGTCATGTCGTTTGTGTTGCCAGTAGTTGTGGACATGAGGGGGTCCAGGCAGAGCAGGTGGTCCCGCAAGTCACTCCAGCCTCCGTTGCCCCAGGGAGGAGGCTTCACACCTGCGTTCACTCGGCCGGTACTACTGTACAGCATTACTGCCTTTACATTCAAAGGAAACATCCTGGCGCCAACTAGCCACATTGCAATTTGTTGCATGGCCGCGCGCCCGCTAGGGAATGTGCTGGTGGACAGCACACGTGGCATCAGAGTGGCCACCATATCCACATGTCCCTCATTGAACTTTCTAAAAGCGTTGAGCAGCGAGTAGCCCCAACTGAGATCGTCATATAAGCAGTAATACGAAGAAACTGCACTTATCTTCTGCCACAAGCTCTTATTAAACGCCAGACCTTTGTCAAAGGGAGGATGCCACGAGGACACTGAAAGTAAGTCAAAATCTAAACCTTTTGCGTGTGGCCTTCCAAAGGACAGTAGGTGGAGTCCTGGAAGGTAGGCCTGCGACCGCGTCATAAACCGCAGCATATGCACTAAATCTGGCAAAACGTAATCGTCTTCTTGTAAGAAAACGACAGTGCCTTTGAATGTATCGGACCAGTCGAGATTGTTGAAGATGAAATTAACTTTCCACCACCAGTGATGCTTGTGCTCCGTGAGGCGGCCGTCGCGGCTGCTACAAAACTGTTTCCTCCTCCCGGCTGCACTCACACAGTCATCGGGGTCTATGCCCGGGAACTTGTTTGGATACAGCTGAAGCGAGTAAGGATAAAATATCTGCATGGACCTACAGAACGTGATGCTGGATACTAGTTTGTTGATTCTGTCGTCATAATAACTGTGTGAGAAGACAAGCAGAACGGACTCGATATCACGAACCTGCGCCAACGACACGATCAGGTACTGCAACCGCTCCACGTCACGGTGCACCTGTACCACTAGCATGTTCGTCTTGCTGGTCACTGTGCCGTACTTTTGTGTCTGTAACACTGTGCGCTCGTAGTTCAGCAGTTCGATGGTGCTGGCTAACTCGCTGAGCTCTGCGCTCTGCAGCTCACGAGGTGGGAACATGAATTTTTCATTAAACTCGACATATTGCTGTAGGTGTTTCGGAACATAATCAGAGTACTCCAACTTTGGGTAAAAAAACTGCTTGTACAACACATATAACAATAACAAGAAACAACAATACACCGGGACTCCTCTAACTCTCGCCCTATATATAAGTACTTTTAAATTCATTTCAAAAATGTGACAACTTCATAAACATTGGTCAAACTAAGTAAGTATCTATGTACTTGGCACTATTTTGACGATATACAGGTTGTCCCATGGTTGTCATGGTTGTCCCCAAAGACTATAATAAGTATTGTCCCGATTCTCAGAGTATTTAATCATTAAGGTGGATGGATGATGATCTCAAATGCCATTTTGTCGCTAGATGGCGTAACTTCCACAATTTGGAACATTTTCACGTTTTACGCCTAACTTCGAAATCTTTAATAGATAACTTTATTGTTCGCGAAACCTAGGGCATTAACTTGATTTTTTAGATAGTCGTTGTGCTTGTTATCTGGTCTCATACAAAGATTACTACAAAATAAAGATTTAGCCGCTTCACTTTACTGTTTACACACACATGCAAAGTAAATAGTAGTAACTTTCGACACCACCAGATGTCGTTATACTATAAAAATATTAATTTACATACTTGAAATTATGTTCCCATCTATTTCTTATTAGTATAATAATTGGTCTAAGTATACTTTTGTTTCTAGACTCGATATCTAGCAAATTATTCATAAAATTTATTTTAGGTAAAATAGGTACCTACACTGTACACTATATACTATACCCCTAGACCCTACACCTGTCGCGGAGAACCTAACGGGTAACCGGGGCTCCGGCTCGACGTGCAGGAAAAGGAACGGGGTGGTTTTTAGTCAGTAAGAGTCTGACACTCCCTTCCGCCTCACCCAGGCGGGAGCAGTCATTCGATGATTTTCCCCCCTTAAAAAAAAAAAAGACCCTACACCTAAAAAATTGTTGTAATGTGACTGAACCTAAATTGTAATGTGTAAATAGTGACTTTACTAAATAAATAAATGAAAGACTATTTATTCCATTGTAAAGCTTTTTATTGTACCTTACTATAAATTAATAATATTTATTTAGTAAAACTAAGTTAACATTTTCATAAAATAATCGTTTTATTTACTCTCACTACATTTACTTAGATAGTTTCCATCTGAATTCAAACCATGGAGTCATACCACCATACAAAGATAACATAATTTTTTAATTGTTTTGATATTTACTTAGTTTTATAATTTTAAATTTAGTATTAGAAAGAATTATTATGTATGTAGATCACAATATAAATAACATCATAAGTATATATAACGGCACATGTAAGTTTGCAAGTATCTTACATTTATTTATTTCAATTAATTAGTATAACATTACAGTCATAAAACCAACAACAAGTGGTTGCTAGCTAACCATAACATTTATTTATGTTTCAAGAATACATGTTTATTATACAATTTTGAACTTAAATAAATAATGTTTTACAATTGAATTGTTAGGCTGGTACCATTTGTGAGCATGAGGCAAACTTATATACACAGAAAAATCTTATGGACTAACAAAATAACACAAACTATACATCGCACAAGTGGTTGCTAGCTAACCATAACATTTATTTATGTTTCAAGAATACCTATTTATTTTACAATTTTGAACTTCAATAAATATTGTTTTACAATTGAATTGTTAGGCTGGTACCTAAATGCATGAGGCAAACTTATCTACACAGAAAAATCTTATGGACTAACAAAATAACACAAACTTACATAGCTACGTGCAAAAATAGCTTATTAATTATTCTATAATGTTCACACTGCTGAGAATCAGGCTACACAAAGCAAAGTGCCGGCTGGATTCGAACAATCAACTCGTACCACCATACAAAGATTCTTATATATATTATAATAAAATATCTTCTTTTTGCAGTCACCGCCGCCACCGCCGCGCCATATCAGTCTTCTGTTTATCGCTTTTTACTTCCATTTATAATTTCCGTGCAATCTGAATCAAATGCTGGAAGACGCAGTTTTCGCTGCAACAAATGAATTTACACAGTTTTGTTAGACTATTCTTACTGAACCCACACCTCAGAGCCCTGAGAAATAAGTTAGGAAATGAATAAGACTTATATTTTTATACCTTTTAATTCCTTGATGTCCAGACATTTAGCATTTTTCTCAACTCTTCTCAAAATAATTTCCGGCAGTGTGTACTGCCGGAAATTATTTTACTTTTAAAAACTGTCACCAACTTCGGCATCATAGTACTGATAAATTCCTCATTCTGGTTAACTTCTATGACAGTCAATGGTTGGGTGACTGATATATAGCAAATGAAGTAACATTTATTCATTTTGGTAATTCGCAATTGACCCTGGACCTAGAATCAAAATAATAATAGCTGTTAAAAAAGAAACATCAAGAAATACATTATTTTTATACACACATACCAAGAAATAATGATATTTGATAATAATGAAATAATAATAATGATATTTGATAATAATGATATACTTACTTGATAATAGTAGTTATGCTTTTTGTTCATAACTAAAACATCATTTTCCAAATGAATAGGAAAATTTCTATTTTCTGATGCTTATCGAATATTTTGAATATCTGTAAAAAAGAAAAGTTTTTAGGCTTACGCTACTGAACCCTATTTAAAATATTCACGCGACAAAAACTAGTTATTTGTATATTTTTATTATCGAATAATTTTACCATCAGGGCTAGCTACTAAGAATCCAAATTCTTCATTAATGAAAAGTCCTGATGGCCTGACTATTTGCCATATTATTGCATAAACATGCTCTATGCAACATGTTCATTTTGTTTTCCATACATCATATCTTTAGTACAAATATTATTTTTATAGAGAATGCATTTCACATGATTGTGACATGGTGTGGCATTGGTTGGAGTGTAGCAAAGGGTGTGCAAGGAGTTTAGGACTTTTAATTATTTTTTCATCAAAAATGATAATTCTTATAAGTGGCTCGGTTTTTCATTTCTATCGTTTAGTATACCTAAAAATAAGATGACTATTATCTGGGCACTTTTTATCTACTTCAGGTTCGCCTGAAATTGAGCCCTAAAGGTCAGTTGGGGGAGTATGTAAAACACTTTTTGGGCACCCCAACACATTTGGTTAGGTTAGGTTAGAACTGTGACCCTCATAAGGCCTAGATAAAAGGTGTCCAAATGATTTTCGCTTTATTATTAGGTATACTAATCAGTGAAAATGAAAAACTAGCCATTTATAAGAATTTTCATTCTTGATGAAAATGAAAAATAAAGTCCTAAACTCCTTGCACACCCTTTGCTACGCTCTGACCGTGGCAATACGACGTTTGCATACCTAAAATGAACAAAGTGACAATCATTATTCTGCAATTTGTTAAAACTTTCTCAATACATAATAGGTACTAACCTTATCGAGCATAACGACCTTTTCTAGAACATAAACCAATGAGTATCAAATAAACTTCACTCACGTAAATCTGATTTGAAATCCTATAGTAATCTGATTTCTTCACTATAGATCACTAAAAGAACTTTCATGATGTCTTATGAATGCGGCTTGCACCTTTTTCCTTGAATTTTGCGGCCCTGAATACATAGTATGTCGTATACACGCAAGTTTATTAGTCGGGTTCATTTTAGGCAGTTCAGTTGCAATTCAATCTCAACATCAAATGTATCTTATTTATGAAATGTTTCAAGAAATTTGTAATAGCAGATCTAATCTAACACCACCATCAAGTTGTCAAGTGCAGTCAAGTTCTATTAAGCAGTGTTGCCAATTGCCAACACGACTAATACAAAATCTGGGAGACTGCTACTGAATTAAAATGTCAAAATTATTCTAAATACTATAAAACTATGCTAAAATACTGTGCTAACATTCTTCAGTGTGAAATAAAACATCTTTTAATTTGAATCTTTAATAATCAAGAAAATTCGAGTAAGAAGCATTAAGAAACATTATAATACAAGTATCCGTACTTGTTGTTATATGTACTAGTGTTTATTAATATATTTTTTTTAAGTAATAATAAACATGGTAAATATCCCGTTTAAGTTGTAATGATACTGGTGTTTATTGTTTCGTGTGGATTTCATGACAAAGTCTCTTCCGAGCCCCTTTTCTTTAGTAAATAAAGCTCGTAGTAAAGTTTCGTTGCTAAATTGGTGTACGGATTCTTAAATATTATACCAAAAGGTTAAATTTTGCGTTGAAGTTATAGTAATACCACATTCTATTGCCATTTATTTTTTAATTCAAAGTACGATCTTTTAAAATGTATGGTACAATCTTCCAAAAAAATAAAGTTGGCAACCCTGCTTGACGCACTTTGTGTATGTGTATACATGCTAATAATACTAGTAAAATAAGCAATTAAGAAAAATTTAAATGGTTTGTCTGTATATTCACTAATGTTGCTGGTTTCACATGATTTAAATATGATTTAATCAATAGATGTACGTAGTACCTACGTTTCATTATTGTGTAGGTAGCTTCGCTAATCACCTGATTTATAACTTACTTATACATCAAATTCTATTCTCTGATTTTATTCAACCCAAACCAATGGATTAGTACCTAAGAGTATCAGAAAATGTGTTATCAGTATCTACTTACATACATTACAAAGATTTTTGAATCTGCAGTCAAGGAATGTTAGTGTGTACTAGTACAGGCAGGCTGCAATCACGGCGTCCTGACCTATCGGTTGACGCAGGTCCTCACCAGACCAAGGACACATCGCAGAGATATTTTTTTCACTTTATGTAAAGCATTAATTCTCATCCCATTATAAAAAACATTTTATCAATCGTTAATGTTAACTCCGTGGGTAAACCCGCGCGCCCGGTGCTAACTTGCTAGAAACACAATATTCTGGAAATGATTCGCAAGTTGTCAAGATTCAAGACATCACGCATGGACGGAATGGCAACAGCGCACGCGCTGCTTCTTGAACGGCAACGTCGCATTCCCGCACGCGTCACGTCACATTGATGCTTGTTCGAATTATCGGACAGCGCCATCTATTATGAATGTTTACCAATTGTAAACTCGGAACACAACAGCAACCAAATTTCTCGGTGGTTCTATAAATTTCTATCAGATGGCGCGATTCAGGTCACTCACACATGCAAAGACTTATCGTTTTTTATTCGGTCTAATTCTCCTAGAAATACAATTTTTTAATAAAATTTGGGCTATACACAAACATAATACATTATAAAGTCTCATTATAGTTCCTTTTCTTCTGCAGAAACTGTTTATTTACGAAGATTTCCGCACCTGAAAAATGTATGGCGAGGTCTAACACAGCATTATGTCGTACGGCATTTTGTTGGGGGGTCGAGCTACAGAGACAGAATCAATATTTATTCTACAAAAGCGGGCTATCCGAGCAATATATAACTTACGCCGTTGCGAATCGCTGAGAGAATTATTTAAAACGATAAATATTTTAACGGTGCCCTGTCAATATATATATGAAAATATAATGTATGTAAGGAAAAATAGGCAAAAATAAGTTAGCTATACCGCAATTCAATGTCCAAGGTACAAAAATCTTTTATGGGGTTAATTATTAAATGCTATAATAAAATACCAAATGGCATACTAGGTCTCAATGAAAGTAAAAAAACATATATTAAGCGCGAATTATGTAATCAAGCTTACTACACACTGACAGATTATCTTGAAGATAAGAATGCTTCGCAGCATGTTGGTTCGGCTCCACTGGACAATAGGTACTCAAAATGTAGTCAGTAATTAGATTCCAATAGTAGGTAATTTAATACTTTCAATCTAATGTAGATAATCCAGTTTCCTTATGGCAACGATCGAGCATTTCTTTCTTTATTGAAATGAGTATGAGTTTCCTTTTTCTTGTATAGAAGCACTATTTTTATGATTAATTGTCACTAAGCATATGTGAGCACCATGTTAGACTATACTTAGGATGTTTATTTTTTTGTGTTAGTAAGTTTTGTAATTAGTATAATGCTTCAAGCGTGTCTTTGCATTGTTCTTACATTAAACTTACGTACAGTATTGTATCAGAGACATTAGAACATCCTTTTTTAAAAAGAATAACGAATGGAGTTTCTTGCTCGTTCTTCTCCATTCGAATCTAGATTTTGGAATGAGCACCTAGCAAAGAGTATAATAAGTATAAGGGATGCACCTAGCTTCACTGACGGACTGACTGACAGACTATTATTTAATTTGTATTTGTTGACGTTTTAAAAGTACCAAAATAAGGTTTAATTGAAATAAATGCTTTGACATCGACTTTATTTATTCTAACTCACTTAAAAAAAAGTTGGATTCGATCTTTCTTTTTAATTCGAATCGATCCAAGTTAAATCGATTTTTGATGGAAAGAGTTCCATTCATAGAGCAACACAGGCCACCGGCGGACCGGAATTGCAATAATATTTTATAAATGGGTGTGATACAAATAATGTGAAAAATGTCTTAATATGATATTTAAGTATTATTTTCATACGGAAAATAAATTCCATGTATGACGAAACATAAATATCAACAGGGTCCAATAAAAAAAAATGAAAATCGAGATTGTGACATTTTTTTTATTTTCCTTTTAAATGGTCTGGTATAAACCCAAATATAATATGGGAGATAAATGGGAGAATTTTTGTCGTAGGCGGAACATCATTTTTGTTGCTATTTTATTGTGACGCTCTATTTAGACATTATTTAATAAAAGCCACTAAAAAAAATTACTCACCCCTACGGATGTATCACTTGTCCGAAGTAAACACTATAATATATTTTATTTTTATTTATTTTTTATTTAAAAATATCAAGTGATTAATGACTAAACCGAAACTAGCAAGATGAGTCTCGATTTTCGAACCATTATTTTCGTTCAGGATTTTACATTGAAATGGCATTGAACAGCTACCTGTCAGCTGTAGGTACAAGTACTTTGGTTGGGAAGCTGTCAAACACGGTGAATCTGGATAGAATAGCAAAGCCAGGAGCGGTAGTGAGAACTATTTTAATAAATATGAGTTTTAATTCGCAATCTCTAATTAATAGGTAATCGCAACGCCTACCCCTAAATTTGAGAAGATAATAAAAACAAAACCGATACCGGCATCGTCGTAAAATGAATTCGAGAGATAGATCACTACAAGACAAATTGAAAGTGCTCTTCAAAAAAGGTGCATCGGGTGAGTTTTTGGGTTCGATCTAGTGGCAAAGTAACAAAATGAAAGACTTGCCAGGTTCGAGTGTTGATGAGTGTGTGTTGTTGATGTGTGTAGCGCCGCTGCCGCCGCGCAATGAGCTGGTAGTGAGCGGAGAGTTGGAGCGCGAGCTGAGTGCAGACGCGCCGCTGCACCGACGGCTGCGCGCGCTCAAGGAGGTCGGTGAGAAGGCGATCCACATCAGAGTTCAAGAGGTGAGTCCCACACTGAATGTTTATTGTTGTAGTACCCTCTATTAACTTGTCCCTTTGCCACATTACTACGCTCGGTCTTTCGTCTACATTTGTTTCCTTCTTGAGGTAGATACCTCAACCAGATGGTTACAAGCAATTTACATGACTCTGGCGACCTACAGACACAAATATTTATCTATTTATCATCTGATTTATTCTCTTTTCAAAGTCAAAGTCAAAATCATTTATTTCAATTAGATCAGGATGGCACTTTTGAATGTCAAACAACAAAAATTTATAAGTGAAGCTAGTTGCTCATTCCAAAGCGTAGATTCCTATGGAGAAGAACGAGCAAGAAACTCCATAGGTTACTCTTTTTCAATCAGGTTTACAATACAATTCTCTAGTTACATAGTTTTATTGGTTCGATTATGTGAGAACAATGCAACACCTAAATCCAGTCAGAAAGACTGAAAAAGAAAATAACCTTGAGGATAATAAAATAAAAAGATACAGTCTGGAGCTGACCAGTTCCAATCGACGGTGCCCATTCACGAACATTTTGCGAACCCTAGCACCGCCCAACTCAACCATTTTGTAGGGAATCGAGCCATCCAATGCACGTGCCACCGCCAACGAGATCTTTGAGTGAGCATGACAACTCCAAGCTGACATAAATGCAATCTACTAGTCTAATTTGATTTAATTAATTACAGGGCTCTCACATTTACAACACACAACACTCTATCTTGGTTATTTAAGTTATGGATAGGCATAATTAGGAACAGTTAATTTTATTGATTATTGGGACAATAGAACTAATAGATATAGCTAAGTACATGTTATATGAAGCGGAGAAATGTAAAAACCTCACCAGAAGTAGGTAGTTTGAGGTTGGGTTTTACCGAGGACTAGATGCAGACACATGTAATAATAATATATGTGGATGGCAAATTAACAAACACATAGCTAAATGTTTAGTGGCAGTACCATGACTGTTGACACAAACAATATTTGATTGTCAAAAGGGTGGAGTTGAAAAGCTTTGGTCATTGACAAGAGACCTGCTAGAAGACAGCAATGTGGAGGCTCGACATGCTGCACTGTGGTTCCTGCGGTGTCTGGCAGAGGGGCAGGCAGACTACCTGCAGATCATGCGCACAATCTTGTTTCATTATTTGCGGGACACTCATGCTCGCCATAGTCCCGAAGACACTCAACTACGGTTCAAATTGCTGCACACACTCACCAACACTGGAAAGAATATTAACTGCTTTGAGGAAGAGGTGAGTAAATGACTTAAGTACAGAACATTAGATATTGTTATTATAAATTGTATGTTTTTCAATGAAGTCATATTTTTTGTAACCAAAGGTCATGGCTTAGTAGCTAACCAACAGTAACTGTTTCTGTCAGGTTCAACTTAGAGGTCTGCAGGTATGGTTTCTTTAGCTCAATAACGTGAATATGGTGATAATATTTACTCATTTAACTGTTTGACGAGGAACTCGACCAGTTTCAAGCCCTACTAGAGGCTCATATTTACGAGCAGCAATCCGCGACACACTACATGAGTGTAACTCTGCCAGTTGGTACACTCGCACGATACATGAGCATTGTACGCGCACGAGGTCGCGGGCACGCGGCGGCACTCGTGCGTATACTTTGTGTAAGTTAGTGCTCGTGTCCACAGATCGGACCGTTCCTGCTGGAGTGGCTGCCGCAGGTGCAGCCCGCCTCGCAGCTGGTGGAGTTCCTGCAGCTCATCATTAACGTCGTCAAGTACAACGCCACTTATTTAGACGAGCACATCGTACACGGGATCGTCGAGTAGGTATCCATCGCCACGTGGCCGCCGGGCCGTGGCCGCCGGTGCCGTAGCAGGACGTTTGCTTGCAGCTGCGCGTGCCAGGTGATGGCGTACAGCGCGGAGGCCGGCGTGGTGGCGGCCGCGCTGGCGCTGCTGGAGGCCGTGGTGGCGTACTCCATGGTGCCGCGCGCCGCGCACCGCGCCTTCGTGGCGGCGCTGTGCCGCACCGTCAACCTGGAGCAGCACTGCCAGCCCAGCTGGAAGCTCATGCGCAGCGTGCTGGGCGCCGACATGGGCCACGCGGCGCTGGCGCAGCTGGTGGCGCTGCTGCGCGCGGGCGGCGACGAGGCGGGGCTGCAGCGCGGCGCCGTGTTCTACGTCAACATGGCGCTCTGGGGGCCGCGCCGCGTGCCCACGCTGCGCGTCTCCTACCTCGCCGTGCTGCCCGCCTTCCTGAAGGTCGGCCGCCAAATTATTCTGTATTTATAAAACTGGATCAAACTCATAAAGTGAACTCGGTTTCAAATGAACACTGAAATATTTCAATGACTGGCAGTCCCTCCCGTACGATGGCCATATACACAATCTAACGCAAACATTCACAAATATTCAATGTGATCCAGTGATGTGTGATCGGTAAACGAGCAGACGGATCACCTGATGGTAAGCAATCGGCATCGCCCATGGACACCTGGAATACCAAAGGCATTACAAGTGCGTTACCAGCCTTTTGGGGATTAGGAGTTTAAGGATCGTTGGGGATTCAGGAATTGGAGAGATTGGAGAAGAGGAGGGTAATTGGGCCTCCGGTAACCTCACTCAAACGACGAAACACAACGCAAGCGTTGCTTCACGTCGGTTTTCTTTAAGGCCGTGGTATCACTCCGGTCGAGTCGGCCCATTCGTGTCGAAGCATGTCTCTCCCACATAAATGTAATCTTAGTTTTGGAGTTGAAGTATAGTACAGGGCGATTTGTTATTAGAGCATCGATTACTTCGAGTCATGGAACAGACCATTCCCAACAATTTTGTCGAACAAAGGAATAGGCGGACATGAACAGTTATTAAAAGAACGCGCTTGACGTAATTTTCTTTTCTTAATTATATATTTTTTATTTATTTATTTATATATCTTACTTCATTAGTTGGTTTATTAGTTGTTGTCAACAATATACAATGATAGTGGTGACGTAATGATTCCAAATTCATAGAACAGATGGAATTTTTTACAAGTTTTATCCTAAACTCTGTAGGACATAATTATTACTAGTCTGTTGCCACTGGTAGATCCACATTGCAGATTGTTTATTCTTGTTGCAAGTCCTCAATGGCAGTATAGATAGTCCTGAACTACTATCAAACATCAACTTCTATGTGCGTACTGTGCGTAGTAAAATATTTCGATTGAATCCACGTTGCCACGTGTCCCGTTCCTCATGTAACTGTCGGCAGAACATAGTGCGCGCTAGACACTACACATACTAGTGAGGTGACCTCGACCCGTTTGCACCTTGTGTGAATTCGGCAAACAAGGACTTAAATCTCAAACTTTGAAGCAGCAATAGACATCACTACATAGTATAAAACAAAGTCGCTTTCGCTGTATGTCCGTATGTATGCTTAGATCTTTAAAACTACGCAACGGATTTTGATGCGGTTTTTTTTAATAGATAGAGTGATTCTTAAGGAAGGTTTGTATGTATATACATATTGCACCCGTGCGAAGCCGGGGCGGGTCGCTAGTTCTAAGAATAAAAATCATTTGCAAATCAAATTGTCTGCATGGTCTGTATTTTTGTGTTCTATTTGTTTTTACATGTAGCCTTTATTATGTAATTAATTTTGTTGTAGTCGTCCAGTACTCCCTCCACATTCATTTATGGGCTCCCTGATACCTGTGCATATTGGTATTTTTATTGCTTTCATTAGTTGTAACTCTTGCATGTCTTATAAATGTATTACTTACATTTATATATCTATATGTCTATACATATAAATAAAACTGGTCTGTAAAAGTGTCTGTAAAATTAAAATTGTTTCTACGACATGCATATGAATATACACATTATACACATAACATTTTTAAAAATGTTGTCTGCCTGTTTGTATTGGCTAATCTCTGGAATGGCTAGACCGATTTTGCAAGACTTATTGGCAAGTAGCTGATGTACGAAGGGATAAAATACTCTACTTTTTTATTTTTATTTTGTAAACGAAAATAACCAATAAGTTATGTCCTAAAATTCATATTGTATGCGGATGAAGTCGCGGGCAGCAGCTAGTAAATAAAAATTGACTATGACTCAACATAGCTGGACTAATGCCAAAGATATTACGCAAACAATGGACCAAGGTAGGAAAATAATAAAGTTCATCTTACACGTTTACTGTTAATGAAATGTCACAACTCGAATAAACATTACCCAAATGGGACCCCTAAAGGATGTATTTTTTAAAATATGCGATCGTTATAGTCGTGTTTGCGTGCGCAGGCGCTGGAGGGCGACCAGCCGGTGGTGACGTACGAGGTCGTGGTCAGCCTGCACGGGGTCGTCGCGCGCGCGCCGCTCGAGCTCTGCGAGCCCGCCTGGGACGTGCTGCTGGCCATCGTGCGCCGCGTGCTGCAGCAGGACCGTGCGTGTCTGTCCGCCGCCCGCCCCGCCCGCCCCGCCCGCGCCCGCCCCGCTCACCGCCCGCGTGTTTCAGGCCACTACGAGCCGCCCAACGAGCTCATCCACGACGGCGTGCACGCGCTCATCACGAGCATCGAGCAGCTGCAGGACGCCGGCCAGTACCGCGGCGACCCGGACGCGCTGCTGGAGCTGCTGGACGCCTGCGGACACGAGCGCCCGGTCAGTGCCGCCCCGCCCCGCGCCGCCCCCCCCGCCCCGCGCCGCGTGTCACTCACTGTCCGCCTGATGCAGGAGGCGTCCACCATGCGGCTGGTGAGCGCCCGCGCGGCGGCGCTAGCGCCCCCGGGCGCCGAGTGGGTGGCCGCGGCGCTGGCGCTGGCGGAGCGCTACGTGCGCCAGGAGGCGCGGCGCGCCGTGCGCCTGCACGCGTTGCAGGAGCTGATGGGCTTCATCCGACGGCACCGCTACCTGTACGGCGAGGAGCTGATCGAGCTGGTGGCCATCCCGGTGCTGAGCTCGTGCGCGCTGGACGCCGAGGTGTCGCTGCGCGCCGCGGCCGCGCGCGCGCTCACGGAGCTGGCCAAGGGCTGCACGTCGGACGCCTGCACCGACCTCATCGACCTGCTGGAGAAGGTGCCGCCTCGCTCCGCGCCGGCGCTGCGGTGTCGCGGCCGGTACGTACAGTACACGTGCGCTGTGCAGATCCTGAACCGGCCATTCGAGATGTACGTGTCGGAGGTGCCGGTGCCGGCGGAGACGGACACGAGCGACGTGACGGCGGCCTGCGCGGGGCTGCTGGAGCTGCTGCACGCCAAGCTGCTGGCGGCGCCGGCGGCGCACGCGGCGCGCGCCTTCCTGGTGCTGCTGGAGCACCTGGACCACCACTACCGCCGACACGCGCTCTTCATGCACCACCCCGACGTCCGCATCAAGGTGGGTACCCTCGTCTCCGCCGACGACGTCGGTGAGAGGACGTACTTCAGGAGAGCCACGATGTGCAGATCTTCGAGATGCTGTTCGGGCTGCGCGCCAACCAGTTCAACTGCGTGGGCTTCTGCTACGACAGCAGCGGCGCGGCCGTGTTCGGCGCCGCCAGCCTGCGCCTGCGGCCCGTGTGCTCGCCCTGGCTGGTGGCCGAGCCGCCCGCGGCGCGCGGCGCGCCGGGCGCGGGCGGCGCGGCGCGCGAGCTGGCGCCGGGCGCGCTGGTGCTGGGCGTGGGGCGCGCGGCGCGGCTGCTGGCCACGGCGCTGACGCGCGAGAAGGACTGGGCGGTGCTGGCGCGGCTGCTGCGCGCGCTGCCGGCGCTGCTGGCGGCGCGCGCGCTGGTGCTGGGGCGGCGCGCGCAGGACCTGGACCTGCTGGCGTCGACGCTGTGCGCCATGGTGAGCGACCGGAGCCTGAACTTCCCCGAGTGCCTGCGCGCGCCGCAGCACAAGCTGCTGGTGTCGGAGTTCCAGGGCGCGGCGCTGCCGGCGCTGGCGGCGATGGCGCCGTACCACGCCTACCTGGAGCCGCAGACGCAGCAGCGCATAGTGCGCTGTCTGCTCAAGTACGGCATGGGTGAGTACTCGCCTCGGGGCGCACTCGGCTGAGAAACATTAAGCCACAATGTACACCGAAATAGTAATTATCTGCGAATGAAATACTCACAAACATTAAGATACAGAAATTTATTTACTCATAGTCACCGTCGTCGTACGACGCCGTCGAAAGTCGTCAAATCACACACACTAACACACACACACACACACATTCACACACACACATACATAAACATGTGCAATTGTGCATGTATATAAGTAAACAAGATAAAGTTGCACGAGACATGTTCACCACTCGTCAATAGTTAGGGAATGGCCTCGTCTATAGTTCCTGGGGCATTCTGTATAATCAAAGTAGTTTATTTATTTATTTATTTATTTATTTATTTATATTAATTACAACGGTTACACCAATGACAGCAATTAATTAATTTGTTATAAGACCATTATATTAATATTACAAATACACATTCAGATCCATGTCAACATTAAAAGAAATATAATAAAATAAAATTAAATTCAACTTCATGTCAGAACTTAAACCATATGAAACGTCAAGATTAACAGAAAATATCATTATGTCAAACTTGTCAAACTCAAATTACCCACAAAACATTTGGAAAAAAAAAAAACAGTAATAATAGTTATATTAAAAATTAAGTCACAATATACCCACATGTTACTTGCAATTAAGTACAACATTTTCACAAAATTGTATGGTCAACAGTACAATTTGGTTAAACCTGTCGGCTAATACGTCACAATCGGGTAGCTCCAGAGTGAGGGCATTGATTGCGCTGCGCATGCTACAAAGCGGGGAGTGCGCGCGTGATACAGTGCGGCACCGCGGGTTCACAAGTAGTCTGTGCCGGCGGCTGTGGCGGTGGCGCAGGTAGTTGTCTGGGACGTAGATGGTGCATAATAGATTATGTAATTCTGGTGAATCAATAACATTCCGCAAAATCTTAAGTGCAGTTATGATCTGTATCCGAGACCGCCGTACAGCCAGAGAGTTGTATCCCAGAGTACCCAGCAAAAAATCCGTAGGGTACATATATGGATAGTATCCGTACTTACTCCTGTACAAGTAACGTAGAAAGGACTTTTGGATCTTTTCTATTACCAGTGAGTACGTCACTTCATATGGACTCCAGACACATGCTGCAAATTCCAATTTGCTTCTAACAAGGGAATTGTACAAAATTTCGACTATTTTCGGGTCCCTAAAATCTCGCGCATTACGCAAAACAAAGCCCAGACGTCTATATGATTCGGCGGCCACTGAGGAGATGTGTTCGTGAAATGTGAGGCGACAGTCAAACGTCACACCAAGGTCACGGATGCCATAAACACGAGTCACCTCAGTATCGCCCAATGTGTACACAGCCCGACCAGGCTGCGACTTGCGGCTGAACGTCATAACATAACACTTGCTTGTATTAAAATATAGTTTGTTGGTCAAACTCCATTGCAATAAGCGGTCAATATCGTTTTGAAGATCATCACGAGTGCAGTTCTCGGATATTTCAAGGACCAATTTCAAATCGTCTGCATAAAGTAAACATTTAGCATGCTGCACCACACTGACAAGATCGTTAATCATTAAAAGAAAAAGTAATGGCCCCAGAATTGATCCTTGACTCACCCCCGACAACGTATAATATGACCTCGAAAGAAAGCACCCGTGAGAAACGAACTGTTTTCGGTTCAATAGGTAATTTGCAAAAAAATGCAAAAGGTTAGGCGTGAATCCTATGGCCTGTAACTTGCTCAGCAAAATATCCCCATCAACTGTGTCGAATGCCTTTCTAAAATCAAAATAAAGAACATCCACCTCGTGACCCCTGTCTAGACCCGCTGAGACGTAGTCAACAAGTGACAACAGATTTGTTTCAACTGATCGGCCCTGTCGGAACCCATGTTGTTCATCACATAAATGTGATTTTAATTGATAGTAAAGTTGTTTATGTGTAACTGTTTCAAACACTTTGGCTGGACAAGACAAAACAGCAATAGGACGATGCTCCTCCACGGAAGATTTATTATTGGATTTTGGTATCGGCGTGACCCGAGACAACTTCCACTGGTCCGGATAAGTGGCACTTTTGAGTGCCAGGTTCATTATATAGGTTAGCGGAGGAGCGAGATAATCCCTACATGCAATTAAAATATATGGTGGAATCTTATCGGGGCCTATGGAACTCCGCGGCTTCAATTTAAGAATTCCGTTTTTGACCTGAGCTATAGTGTAGTTCTCGATATGTATGTAGCCCCCGTCGGTTGTAGCTGTGATAGGCACTATATCATCAGCATCCAACATTGGGCGGTCTGGCAAAAAAAACACTTGAAAAATAATCCGCAAAGGCATTCGCTGCGTCCTTGCCGGTGAAGGTCTGACTTTTGTAGCTCACCGTGGGCTCGAAGCCACCCTTGGACCGAAGACTCTTAATGTACGACCAAAATTGCAATGGGTCACGCCTAATCCCGTCTTCCATTGCCGCAGTGTAAGTTTTGTACGCACAATCAATGCGCTTTTTTAATTCAGTTGTAGTTATTATGATACAATGGTTTCAAGGCTTTTTTATTGGATACTCCGCATAGTCAAGTTTACACATGTTCCGCAGTGCTGAGGACCCCGCAGCCGTACATCAACGCGCTGACGATATTCACGCTGGAGACCAGGGAGACCATGGTGAAGATGTTGCCGGAGGTGTTACTGGATCTGTCCAAGATCTCCGACACCAAGGCCATCGCCAGCCCCATGCTGGAGTTCCTGTCCAGTAAGTAGCCGGCGGCGGCCGCGGCGCGGCGCGGGGCGCGGCGGGCGCGGCTGACGGCCTGTCTGTTGCAGCGCTGACGCGGCTGCCGAAGGTGTTCGCGTCGTTCGTGGAGGACCAGTACATGTCGGTGTTCGCCATCCTGCTCCCCTACACCAACCCGTCGCGCTACAACCACTACGTGGTGTCGCTGGCGCACCACGTCATCGCCGCCTGGTTCCTCAAGTGCCGCCTGTCCTACCGCCGCAACTTCGTACGCTTCATCATACACGTGCGTGTCCGCCCGCCCCCCCGCTCCCCGCGCCCCGCCGCCCCCTCGCTCACTCGCCTCTCTGCGCAGGGCCTGCACAACTACATCATCATGCCGTTCGAGGAGCAGCTGCAGTACAAGAGCAACCACTTCCAGAGCGCCAACGAGGACTCGTCCAACCGGCAGCGCAGCTCCAGCCTGGTGAGTGCCGCCGGCCTAGCGCGCGCGACCGGGCGCGACCGCGCGCGGCCGAGCGTGACCGAGCGTGTGTGCAGGGGTCCCGCGCGGTGTCGCGCGTGCCGCTGGGCGGGCGCGGCGCGGGCGCCGGCTCGGCGTCCGCCGCCTTCCACGTGGAGCTGACGGAGACGTGCCTGGACCTGCTGGCGCGCTACACCAGCACGCCGTGCAGCGTGAAGCCGGCGCGCAGCGACACGGCCGAGTTCCTGTTCGCGGGCGGCCCCGCCATGACGTGGCTGGTGGGCCACAAGCTGGTCACCATCACGACGTCGGGCTGCCTGCAGAACTCGCTGAAGCAGGGCCTGTGCGAGCGCTGCGCCGCGCTGTGTCGCCAGCACGCCGACAGCGTGGCCGAGCCGCTGCCGCCGCTGGCGCCCGCCGCGCCCGCACCGCCCGCACCGCCCGTACCGCCCGCACCGCCCGCACCGCCCGCCGACCTCGAGCGGTACGTCTTATTTGAGGAGATCCTAAATGGGTGCTAATTTTTTATTATGGGATATTCAGATAAAATTAATGCGATGACGTAAAATAAAATAACCCCGTATATTCATGGCTTCTATTGATTACACTAGATTTACAAGTACGAGATTGTGTTGTAATGGTTTTGCTACTTTGACCACAGAATACTTTGAACTCGACGAGGTATAGAGGAGTGTATGTGTGTCCAGTAGAGGTGGTCCCCGTTTCAGACAAAGCTCGTCGGAGAGCAAGGGCGCGGACCCGCTGGCGGCCGTGCTGCAGCAGTTCTCTGCGCACTTCGAGCGCGTGTCGGCCGACGTGGACGGCGACGAGGCGGGCTGGTCGCGCGTGGGCGAGCTGGCGGCGGCGGGCGCGTGCCCGTGCTGGTGCGCCAACTGGGCCGAGGTGCACGTGCGCTCGCCCACGGGCGACGTGTGCTGGGTCATGCGCGTGCAGAACCACATGAACTGGGACTACCTGCTGGAGTCGCCGCTGCAGGACGTGGCCGCGCTGCTGGCGCCGCGCGCCGCCCGCGCCGCGGTCAGTGGCCTTACGTTACTTCACTCGCGTGTACGGGCATACACATGGGAAAAGTACCCTGTCGAATAATGCTAGGGCTGTCAGAAATAATTCAGATGATGCGTAGGGCTCGGACGGCGACCCGCGCTCCCGCAGTGGCTCGTCGGGATCCGCGCGCGCCGCGCCCCCGCAGCCCGCGCCCCCGCAGCCTGCGCCCCCGTACTCCGCGCCCCCGCAGCCCGCGCCCGCCACAGACCTGCACAAGTCCAGGTGAGCGCTCATACACTTTGACTGTTCTTAAACTCGACTCGTTCTATATGCCGCTGTAACGATTTTATTTACCCTTAAAAGGTTTCTTATTTTGTTAAATATTTTTCTGTTGAATAATGGAAATAACTTATTTTTGAGTAAGAAATGTGCCTCACTCCTCCATGGCCAACACCGGCGCCACGTGTGTGTGTGTGTGTGTGTGTGTGTGTGTACAATACACAACAAACTCGCCACCGCGCCACTCGCTAGTGAGTAGTGCGTGAGTACAAGTACTGCTTCGCACGCGAGTTTACTTCGTATCAGTCAATTGTTTTATGTTTCAAATGTTACCACGTCTCTAAAACGTTAGCTTTTCAAAAGTTTTCATTTATAACGTTGTGTTGACCACAAACACGACCACGTGTGAACATTGACTAGGGGATATTGCGACTCGCATTTACAATGCTCTACTCTGTCATATAAAGGTTTTCACATGTAGGCGCGGCTGGGAGACGTCGAACTCATTGAGCTGTACAGTGTGCCTTCATACAATTTAATAAACCCCAAAATGACTGATTACTCACGTAAATAAACTGAGAAAAGCGCTACTAGTTTAGAGTCATAGAGGGACCCTCATAGCAGTACGTGCGCGGTCGCGGCGATGTTGGGTTAATTTTAGTCATATTGGAATGTTACCCCCTTCCTGCAACGGATCGGTCAAATATTTGGCACACATTCATAATTTTGATGGCCATACAGTATAATAGAATTGTTTCCACAACTACCTCCATAATGGATATCAAACGTAACGCCTACTGTTTTCGGCATGCAAAGTTAAGTTTTACAATTTAATAAAGTTAAAATCTTACAGCCAATTACAAAAATGCTTACAACTAGGATAACATAATTATTTCTCGTAACATACTATTATTACTTTTCTTCTTTATTCACATATTTATCATATTGGTGACTTACTAAATAACAACACACTCAATATTGCACACTCAATATTACACACATTAAACTTTCATTGTAAGAAACTCATCTAAGGTGTAAAAGCAACTGTTTATTAGTAGTTTATTCAATGTAATCTTAAATTTATTTAGGTTATTATTAAGGTTCATTAAAACCGGTTAAGAATGACTGCGTTACTTGTATGAAAGTATTAATAATTGATTATTTATACTTTTTTTTTTTTTAGATAGTAAGATTTATTTTGTAATCGGGCTTTTTACACCAAATAAACATTTTTATTTATTTTATTATTTTATTATTTACTTGATACATACGTGGTTTGGCGCAACTACTGTCTGTCCGGCGAGCGAGTCGAGTACAGCAGTAGCGAGTGCAGTCTGTCAGCCGCCGTCTGTTGTAGCTCGGAGTCCACCGTGGGCGACAGGAAGCCGCCGGCCGGCGCGCGCAGGTGAGTGGCGGCCGGGCCGGGCGGGCGGGGCGGCGGCCGCCCGGCCCGGCCTGTACACTGTGTCTGTTGCAGCGCCGTCGGCCGCATGAGCACGCAGCCCATCAACATCCCCGGCTCCCCGCAGCGACAGAGCTCCTCCAGCACCACCGACGACGACGACATGCTGCTCATCGTGCCCGAGGTGAGCCCGCGCCGCCCGCCCCGCCCGCCCCGCCCCCGCCTCCCTACTGCGGCCGCTGTAGCGCGCGTGTTGCAGGGCAAGTCGCGGCACCCGGTGCGCCGCTCCAACTCCTCGCCCGAGATGTCGTCCTCGTGGAAGGCCAGCGTGGCGGCCAGCGTGGCGGCCAGCGCGGCGGCCAGCGCAGCGGCCAGCGCGGCGGCCGACACGGCGGCGCCCGCGGCCGACCTGCCCGTGGACCCCGACGACATGATCCTGCTGCCCAGCTGCGAGCCGACGTGAGTAGGGGTGCGATGGAGTGCTGGCGCGCCGAGGCAGTAGTACAGAGCTTGGTTGCAGTGGCAGCACGGCGCAGTCGCTGCACGCGCGGCAGAAGGCGGCCAAGAAGAGCGACATGCGCGTGTCGTGCGAGGCCATCCCCGAGGAGATGTCGGGCACGTCGCCGCACGCGCCGCACCCGCATCTCTGCACCTACAACTCCGACCCCGGTCAGTGCCGTCGCTACTCACGCTTACGTAGCGATACAAGTCTGTATCGCTACGACTCTTATCACTTTCTAACAAGTGGTCCCTGCAGATAGATAAGGAACCCCTTATCTTAGCGGATCCTTAAACTTTAACATACGTTGGTGAAAACAGGTCTTGGTATTTTAAAGACCACGCTTAAACTCCTTAATCGATGAATATTAATAAAATCGACTACAAATCGATGACGATTTGTGTTGCTCTCTCGTCATAATGACCGATCTCGTAACTGAAACAGGGTCCGGCGAGGGCGCGGCGGGCGGCGGCGGAGGCGCGGGCGCGGGCGGCGCGCACCACCAGCTGCAGAAGGTAGGCGGCGCGGGCGGCGCGGCGGCCGGGCGCCAGGTGAGTACGCCGCGCTCACTGGCCGCGCCTGTGCAGACGGCCAGCGACGGCACGGTGCCGGCGGGCCACGACCTGCCGCCGCTGGCGCGCTCCAAGCGCTCCAACACCATCTCCGTCATGAGCCCCACGCGCCGCCACAGCGCCGCGCCGCGCGCGCCGCCGGCCGCGTCGGGCGCGGCGCCGGGCGCGGTGGGCGGCGGCGGCGGCGGGCTGTCGCCGTCCTTCGTGTTCCTGCAGCTGTACCACAACATGAGCACGTACCCCATCACGCCGCCCGTGCCAGGTACGCCACCTATTACACTGACTATCAATATCATTGAGACACCAATACAATCATAGTCATCGTCGCCGAACCTCAAAACTCATCCCCAGGCGCGTCTTTGTCATTTATCAATTCAGTGTCCAATGTGGCGCTAAACCGCCCAAAATGCGACCAAAAAAACACGAATAAAACATCATGTTGCACCACTACACCCATAAACGAAAAAATATTTGGTTTAAAGTATAAACAGTTTGAGTGTATTTGTCATTTTAATAAAAGAAATCGTATTTTTGTAATCAACCGTGACATTTGGGACGAAGGGTTTATAGGTAAAGGTAGCTAGTCTTTCGACCTTGTAAATTCCTGAAAAAATTGTGTCGGTCCGTGCGCCCAATACCCTTAGTTATACCTACGTCTATCTCAATGAGTTTATGCAAAGTTTTTTCCCGTGGTGTTCCGGACAGAATCGACGTTGGAATTGAAATTCGGTGAAAATAGAAAGTTGATCAAAACTATTCCAGTGTACAGCCATCTTACTCACATGTACATAATAAGCGGTATTAATTTCGGTCACGATGATATGGAAGTAGATAACGCGTCACTAATAGATAGCCCGCCGCCCGCGTGGACACGCGCGCACCGAAATGTTTGTGTGCAACACACTGATCATTGAAATAACATTTACATTAATCCTAACTAATATTATAAATGCGAAAGTAACTCTGTCTGTCTGTCTGTCTGCTACTCTTTCACGCCAAAACTACTGAACGGATTTGAATGAAATTTAGTATACAGATATTCTAGACCCCGAGATAAAACATAGGCTACTTTTTATCGCGAAAAAGGGGTTGTAAGGGGTTAAAAGGGGGGGGGGAAGTTGTATGGGATTTCATAATTTTTAAAGATAAAACCATGAAACTTTATATTTAAGCACTTGATAAAAAATAATAAGACATTTGTTCTAGCGTTTTTGAAATTTCGACTCACTATGTCGATTTTTAAGAATAATTATTACGATTTATTTGAAAACCTGAAAACGGATATCTGACAGGTAACAACCTAATGATTTGTAATTGTTATGGCGTCCTACTTTCATAATATATTTTGGCATCAACATATAAAAATGAAGTTCTGTGGGTTTTCAAGGAATAATATTAGTATTCAGCTGCATCAGGGATCAGGGATTTTAAAGGCAAAATACGAATTCAATTGACTGAATACAATTTATTCATAGACTAGCCTCTGTCTGCGGCTTCTCTCGCGTTCTTTTAATGGGGTGAGGGAAGGATTTACAAAAAAAAAATGAAATGATGCACGATTCTATGCTGGTCACAAATAACCCGCATACCAATTGTTAGCTTTCCACATTGAAAATTGCAAAATACCCCATACAAACTTTCACCTCTGTTTCACGGAAGTGGAAGGGGGTTAGAAAAAGACAAAAAGTAGCCTATGATACTCTCCATCTTTTCAACTATCTCAAATCAAAAACCTTCCTGACTCCGTTCTGTCGTGAAATACGGACAAACAAACAAACAAGCACATACAAATTTATATTATTAGTATACATTTCTTAAGTCATCTGACATTTGTGTGACAAGTGAGTTTACAAAGTCAATGTGTCATAGATTGTTTTTATACTATGGTATTAGAGGTAATATTAAGGTATGCAAAGAGGTTGACAGCAGTCTAAGGAGATAAAACCACGAATAAAATATTTTCAGTTTACTTGAATTCGTATTTTTTATATGTATATCAAAAAAACTAACTAAATGCACATAGCTAAAAAATAATATTAGTCCTTTTCATTTTAGACCGTCAAGGCCAAATTCACTATGATAGTTTGCTGTTTGTTTATGGCATAAGCCGGTAAACGAGCAGACGGATCACCTGATGGTAAGCAATCTGCGCCGCCCATGGACACCTGTAACACCAGAAGTGCTACAAGTGCGTTACCGGTCTTTTGGGAATTGGTAATTTGAGGATTGTCAGGGATTGGGGAGGCTGGGGGAGGGGTAATTGGGCCTCCGGTAACCTCACTTACACAGCGAAACACTCCTTTAGGTAACCGAGGGCTGGGCTCGCTGTCATTGCAGCGGAAAGTCCGCTCTTTAAAAGTGGCTTTAGAGAGGCCATCAATGCAAGGACCGCCCGGAGAACACGGTGGAGTATACCGTGGCGGTGTACCTTGCATGGGCTGAGCACCGCCGTGTTCTCAGGGATGTAGGAAACGGTGACGTCTCGCGTTCGGCTCTGGTTTAGGCCATGGAGCGAGGGGGATTGGGATGCAGTCGCATCCTTCTGCGAAGCAGTTATGCTTGCCAAGGAGAAAGCGGAGCGCGTGAGGGAATGAACTTCCTCACGCCCCAGCCGTCGCGGGACCCGGCCACCGTAAGTGCGGGTCTGTAGACGAAGAGCAAGGGTAGCTCGCCACCCGACCAGATCCAGTCCCGTGCATACGGCGCGCGCCTTACAGAGCCATGACACCATCATAGATGGAGCCCAGTAGGGCTGATGCTTGATACGGTGCCGCGCAGTAGGGCTGATGCTCGATACGGTGCCGCGCAGTAGGGCTGATGCTTGATACGGTGCCGCGCAGTAGGGCTGATGCTTGATACGGTGCCGCGCAGTAGGGCTGATGCTTGATACGGTGCCGCGCAGTAGGGCTGATGCTTGATACGGTGCCGCGCAGTAGGGCTGATGCTTGATACGGTGCCGCGCAGTAGGGCTGATGCTTGATACGGTGCCGCGCAGTAGGGCTGATGCTTGATACGGTGCCGCGCAGTAGGGCTGATGCTTGATACGGTGCCGCGCAGTAGGGCTGATGCTTGATACGGTGCCGCGCAGTAGGGCTGATGCTTGATACGGTGCCGCGCAGTAGGGCTGATGCTTGATACGGTGCCGCGCAGTAGGGCTGATGCTCGATACGGTGCCGCGCAGTAGGGCTGATGCTTGATACGGTGCCGCGCAGTAGGGCTGATGCTTGATACGGTGCCGCGCAGTAGGGCTGATGCTCGATACGGTGCCGCGCAGTAGGGCTGATGCTCGATACGGTGCCGCGCAGTAGGGCTGATGCTCGATACGGTGCCGCGCAGTAGGGCTGATGCTTGATACGGTGCCGCGCAGTAGGGCTGATGCTTGATACGGTGCCGCGCAGTAGGGCTGATGCTTGATACGGTGCCGCGCAGTAGGGCTGATGCTTGATACGGTGCCGCGCAGTAGGGCTGATGCTTGATACGGTGCCGCGCAGTAGGGCTGATGCTTGATACGGTGCCGCGCAGTAGGGCTGATGCTTGATACGGTGCCGCGCAGTAGGGCTGATGCTTGATACGGTGCCGCGCAGTAGGGCTGATGCTCGATACGGTGCCGCGCAGTAGGGCTGATGCTTGATACGGTGCCGCGCAGTAGGGCTGATGCTTGATACGGTGCCGCGCAGTAGGGCTGATGCTCGATACGGTGCCGCGCAGTAGGGCTGATGCTCGATACGGTGCCGCGGGAGGCCTAACGAGTTGACGGGGCTCCGGCTCGACGAGCAGGAGTAGGAACGGAGTGGATTTTAGTCAGTAAGAATCTGTCACTCCCTCTCACCTAACCCAAGGCGGGAGAAGTGATTGGATGATTTTCCGACCTCAAAAAAAATCTCCTTGAGGTAATGACAACCCGATGTGTGAAAAACTACCAAAAAACTCCTTATATTATTGGTATTGATTACGCTGTGGAAATTATGGACAATAGAGCCAAGGGATGTATTAAGTCTTATAGAGGACATTAATATCAACATTAAAGTACATGTGTCATATGTAACTAACCTAATATTAGAATACCTATTTTTTCATTTAAATGTTTGCGATAGTAACGCACGTCGCACCGGTACATATCAGGTCACATTATAGGAGAGAGGAAATCCCAAAATGACGGAAACTATGCGCTAAAAAACCAGGACCAAGGACGTTGAAATAAAGAGGGGCTCTTACCTTTTAAACCATTGAACCTATTTGGTGAAATTCGATACAGCGATAGTTTGAGACCCGGGAAAGGACATCTAAACGTTTTTAACCCGAAAAACCCACGAAACCGGGAACTGTGCTGTTAAAATATATCTATTTGATTGAAATGCGATACAACATTGATTTGCAAACATAGAATAGTGAAACCTCACGAGACGGGCACTGTACGGGTAAAACCTCTATGGGATTGTTTATTTTAGAAACCACGAAAATAAATTCATTTCTCAATAAATATAACCTAGGTACTGAATCGATTGTGATGATATTTGTTCCAGTTGTACAGCCGTAGAATATACCTTGACAAAGACTAATTTAAAAAACCCAATTTATACAGTAGTCGTTATTTCACGCGGACGAAGTCGCGGGTAACAGCTAGTAAAAAAATAAATTGTCAATGGTCCATTGGCAACTCACTTGTCAAAAATATGTCAGATAATATAGAAAGTTTGTATTGTGTGTTGTTATAGTGTGTTTGTGTCAAAATGTATTAAATATAACCTACATTCATTATTGATAATGTAGGATTCCAACAGTAAAATAATTTTTCAAATCGGTCCGGTAGTTTCGGAGACGATTCCATTCAAACGAACAAACAAAAGTCAGCATACCAATTTTTAGCTGCTTACCTTGAAAATTGCGGTTCGCTCCATACAAACTTCCACCCCCATTTTAGGGATGTAGGGGTTAGAAAGGGGCAAAAAGTAGCCTATGTTACTCTCCATCCCTTCAACTATCTCCACTTAAAAAAACACGTCAATTCGTCGCTCCGTCGCTCCGTTTTGTCGTGAAAGAAAGATAAAAAGATACAACATACAGACAGACACAGTTTCCCATTTATAATATTAATATGGATGGTAGTATGTATGGTAGTAGAATCTACAAACTTATTGTTGAGCGTAATCTAATGATGGTCAAAGGTTTTATTGATGCGAGTATAGACGTACATATTAACGAATGCAATCAAAAAAATTGAATTTGAAAATCAATTCAACGTAGAGAAATGTAGATTGTCTATTGTTGCGTTCGACATTGAACTCATAGAGTTCCAAGTGATGAGAGCAATGCGTGTCCCCCCAGGCGAGACGCCGAGCATCCTGAACCCGCTGGCGGAGCGGCCACTGCGCGTGGCCGGCGTGCAGCACGAGCGGACCATCAAGAACCTCGATCTCGTGCCGCCCGTCGAGACCTACAAGGTACTGCCGCGAGGGCCCGCGCCCCCGACCCGCGCCCCCGCCCCCGCCCCCCCCCCCGCCCCCGCACGCACTCACCGCACGTGTTCTTGCAGATTGGAGTGTTGTACGTGGGACCCGGACAACAAGACAACGAAGTTTTAATACTGAAAAATGAATACGGCAGTGTGAGGTAGGTGCACTGAGTGCGCTCGCAGGGAGCGAGTGAGTGGGCAGTGTGAGGTAGGTGCACTGAGTGCGCTCGCAGGGAGCGAGTGAGTGGGCAGTGTGAGGTAGGTGCACTGAGTGCGCTCGCAGGGAGCGAGTGAGTGGGCAGTGTGAGGTAGGTGCACTGAGTGCGCTCGCAGGGAGCGAGTGAGTGGGCAGTGTGAGGTAGGTGCACTGAGTGCGCTCGCAGGGAGCGAGTGAGTGGGCAGTGTGAGGTAGGTGCACTGAGTGCGCTCGAGTAGAGCTTGAGTGGCGGGACAAGACAGTACAAGTGGTATTACACGCGCACAGATACGCAGAGTTCCTGACGCAGCTGGGCACGCTGGTGCCGCTGGACGGCGCGGACGACCAGCCGCACCTGTTCCTCAACCTGGAGAAGGGAGGCAAGGACGGACACTACACCTACGTGTGGAATGATGACATTATGCAGGTGACGCTCTGATTCATGATGAACATTGCTGACGAACAAAACCTAGTTGAAGCTTTGATTATAAATATAATGTCTAGATAGAGCGTCACCATACAATAGCAACAAAAATAACGTTCCAAAACTTCTAAAATACCTAACCATCTCTTTGAAATTGATTTTAATTTGGTTTTTTAATGCACACTTCGTTGATATTTATATTTTGTCATACAAGTAATTTATTTTCATTATGAAAAGTTAAGTCAGTATGAAATCATTTCAAAATAACTGTCAAAAATCGAAACGAACCTTCTATGTTTGGTCGGTTAGAACAAATAGTACATTGAAGCGTAGGTAAGTGTTAGTTCATCAATCAATAATAAAATTGTTATTTAATTTTTAATTTACAAGTAACTGAGATTTTTTGTCTATTTTTCCCTCTTTATGAGACTCTTGAGAAGGCAATATTGAAAAATAAATTGACAACACTGATAAATAAATTGCACAATGTAATTTTTAATTAGTTAGCGATGGATAAGTGATCTGTTGAGTACTTTTAACCGTCATTTATAATTTAAGCACAATTTTATGGAGCATGTGGCTATCTTTCCAGTGGCTTTGTTTAAAAATACATTTTGTAGCGCGCATACACGTAGTGACGCGTAAGTGACTTGACGGGAAAGTGCATTGTGAACAGTTCACTGCAAATTTTTGTGCCGCTTTTCGGGAACTGACACTCCATCTAGACATTATATAATCAAAGAGCCGAAGTTGCCCCCGACACAGTCCACTGTAAGCAATGTGTTCCCCAGAGTGTCCCGCTCCGAGGTGGCTCGCGTGGCAGTGATACTGTGTGCATGTGTCGGTTTACAATCAGCTCAACTAACGGAAGTTGCTGAAAAAATAAACTAATTAATGTTGCTACAATAATGCCTTGGACTAAGAACTAACTATTATAGATTGATCGAATAATTGCCTCGTTAGCCGAGTGGTTCCAAGTGCGACTACGGGGCAAGGGGTCTCGGGTTCGATTCCCAGCTCGGTCAAAGTATTACTGGGTTTTAAGAAATCTCAGTAGTAACACGGAGTCTGGAATTGTGCCCGATGTATGGCAATAGGATCACCTCCTATTACATGGGACTCATAACATGAATAGTGAAAAGTGGGTGTTAGATTGTACAGTGGCATAATGTGCACCGCTGTGTCCACGTGTGTTGAATGTGTAGTAGTTGTCCCACCGGGCGCAGCGAGTGTCCAGTGTCGAGTGTCGCGACCAGTACCGCGAGTACCAGACAGTAACGCGGCGCGTTGCAGGTGCTGTTCCACGTGGCGACGGCGATGCCTTCGTCGGCCAAGGACCCGACGTGTAACGAGAAGCGCAAGTACATCGGCAACGACTACGTGTCCATAGTGTACAATGACTCCGGCGCAGACTTCAACATACATACCATCAAGGTACTGGCTGTACAGGTGACTTGTAACTCGGCGGGTTCCTCTTGGGTGTCACAATGCAACTACCTAATTTCTCATAAAATCAGCCTTGAGGTCCCTAGCCCCAAAGCAGCTAGTTATCGAGATAAAAACCCCGAATTAACTACAAACACATCAATAAATACAAAACGAATGGTTTGATTTAAGTTACCAATACATCAAATAACATTTATTGTTCAATGTCTGGCGGGCCGCGAGAGCATTTTAAAATAGCTAGTAAATTCTTATCAAATTTTGAATTACTGATTCCAGTCAATAGAAAACTGATTTTATTTCCATTTGTCGAAAGGAATATGTCGAGTTACAAGTCACCCTGTGTATAATATCCTATTATACTACTATTTTAATATTTCATGTATACAGGTGTCCCTGAAGTCGATGATCAAATGGCACCAGATGACCGGCAAGGTTACAACAGTTATCGTAAAATATAAAAAAATCCAAGTCATATAGTTTTTAAATAACAATGACTCATGTGTTATCCACGGAAAAGTACACCCTGTCTTTTGACTCTTGTTGCTACAATTGTTTTGACTTAGTATCATTCTGAGCCTAATTATGTATTTATGTCTTTTTGTGAGATGCAGTGCAGTGTGAATGTTTCCGCTGGGTATTGTTCCTGATAAGTGTGGAATCCATACTGCCATACTAATCTTATAAATGCGAAAGTGTGTGCGTCTGTTCATTTTCTGTTTTTACGGCAAAACGGAGCGAAGAATTGATATGAGTTGTTAAGTGAAGATATATAGTTCAAGGAATGGAAAGTGACGTTGGCTACTTTTTGTGTTTTTCTAACTCTCCAATCCGCAGTTTTCAAGATAGAAAGCTAAATATTGGCATTTTTTGCCAACTATTTGCGACTTAAAGAAAACGTACGTCTTTTTTGTCTCCCTAGGGCTCTACTCTTGAATCCAATTCCAATCGATCGACATGGGTATTGTGAAATTTCGTATATATATTATGTGGAATTTTCAACACCAGCGTTCATTGCATCCATATTGCGTGGATATTTAATGACATTGAGTTTGGCTATATATATGTTTCGTATATATTTCGTGAGTGCTATTTTTAACAGCTACGATTGGGGTTGACGTTGAATAATTATTGAGATTTTATTGGATTAAAATCGCATTGGCATTGAGATTAGTTTCAAGAGTAAGCTGGTCGCCCACCTGACCACTCCAGGAGGTGGTATGGTACAGACTCCACGCCCCCTAGTGAGACGGTACGCCGCCCCTAATAGTCCGCCTACAAATTTTTATTTTTTTACCTTAAAAATAACAAAACGTTTTATACCGCTGTATGAAACTATTTAGAGAAATAGGGCGTTAGAAAGATACAAAGTAGCCTACGGCACTCTCCGTCCCTTTAACTATCTTTGCTTAAAAAATCACCGTTATTCGTCGTTCCATTATAGAATAGTAATCTTTATTTCAGGCTCAGAGCTCATAAATGGTTAGTAACAATTTACTTTTACAACAAGTGTTAGTTACACAAATTTGATCATCAATTACAATTACTATTATTATACAATCAGATTTCAATTAAAAAAACAAATGATAAATGTCATTGAAAAATAAAAATATATGTAAAATTGAAATTGAATTAAACTAAAATAAAATAAAACAATAATGAAATACATTAAAATAAAGATTGATGTAAAATTAAAATAAAATTACAATAACAAAACATTAAATATAACGTGAGACTCCACTAGCATGCAACTTCATCCATACCTTTAAAAGGGGCAGATCCCAACGCTCGGACAATACCCTCAGCATGCTATTAGTGCTACCACGCAGGCGATCAAGAAGTGAAACGCTCCGCTTTCTAATTATGGCGAAAAAATCATCAGTTCGTGCTTCAGCAAACATAGCTGAAGCACTACAAAACGTCGGTAACCCCAGCAGCACCCTGAAGGCACTGTTGTACTGTACACGCAGTGCGCTGTACGCTGCGTGTAGTTGGCCCACAGGCTGCTCGTGTAAAACGATTGGCAGTAAGCCTTGAACTAAGTCACTTTTACTGGCAGAGTACAACGTGCAAACCTACGAGCCAACATATTACACCGGACGGACAGCGCCCTGCGCTCCCTGTCAATGTCCATGTTATCACACAAATCGTCAGTGACCCAGTGGCCCAAGTATTTGAAATGCGTCACCCTCTCAAGCGGTGTGCCACACAGAATAACCGGAGGTACAGACGAGTAAACTTTGGTACCAGTTATTATGCCGTGAAAGAGTCTTTCAGACATACGCACTTTCTCATTTAAAGTATTAGTATGGATAAGTTTCTTCTCCGAAGCGGCTTTCTTTTTATTTATTTATACATTCGGAAAACCAACAGCTATACAATTTGATTAAATAGAATGTGGTATGCAACAAGGAGCCAATTACTGGTTTCCACGATTTGTAACAGAAAGTAGAAACATGCTAACACAGTACTAAAATTACTTATTAAACTCATTAAGCCACAGGCAGTCTATAATGATATGCACAAATAACTCCAAATATTAAGGACCATATTGGTACCCACTATGAATTAAAGAAATCGAGGTGCAGCTGCGTGCGTGCCACAGTAAGTTTTGTGTTAAATGAGTCGAATGAAAAATCTTTACAGAGTTTATTGAAATCATTGCTCGCTCGCACAATATACGAATTACTCCGATAGTTGGTTTAGGAAGTAGGTATCGATATCGGTACACTGCACCTAAATGACTTACGAGGAACATTCAAATGAAGGCTCTGCAGTATTTTAGGGCAGTCAATGTCATTAGATAGTATTTTTAACATAAATAAAAAATCCGCCAATCTACGCCTGTTTACAATAGGTTGCAAGTGAAATCACTTGCAAAAATTCAAATAGTCAGCACTGTGATAGTCAATTTTCAAGCGATAACATACAAATTTTACAAACTGCTTCTGGATGTTATCAATTCGATCGATATATTTATTATAATATGGTTCCATATCTGAGAAGCATATTCGAGGCTACTTCTTACAAATGTGCAGTATACAATTTTGAATGTCTTTGCCTGTTTAAAACACCCAGATATTCTCATGACAAAACCGAGTGCTTTCGAAGCCTTGGCCATCTGATCAATATGGATATCGAACTGAAGTCTTGCGTCATCATAAACACCAAGATCACGTACTCCGTCACACATTTGCAGAACTTGAACCTTCAGCTCGTATGGATGAATCATCGGGAACCGCTTTCTACTAAAAGTAATCACTGAGCATTTTGCGGGATTCAGGTCAAGTTTATTCAACTGGCAGTGCTCATCCGGGCGCGCCATCCTGGAGAGCCAGCATATCCTCCACTGACGTTATTTTGGAGTTTATCTTCATGTCGTCAGCAAAAATAAGAAGATTAGAGCTATGGAAGCAGAGGTCAATGTCATTCACGTATAAGATGAAAAGTAGGGACCAATTAGAGACCCCTGCGGAACACCGCTTGGAATCTTTAACCAGCTAGATATGTACCTAGTTATTGACTACAACAGCTTGAGACCTGTTTTCTAGGTAGGACGTAAACTATCTGAGTAAGTCACCGCATATACCCATACTGTATAGCTTAGTTTTAAGAATATTATGGTCAATTCTGTTGAAGGCTTTGCTATAGTCGGTATAAATGACCTGTGCCCCACTATCCATACTGTCAGTCAAGTAGTCGCTTAGTAAGATCAAGTTCGATACTGTGGAGCGACCCTTCAGAAAACCATGTTGCGTGGGACTAAAAACGAGCTCCTAACCGCAGCGTAAACCTGATCATACACGATTCAAAGTTTGGATATTGGCCTATAGTTAACTACTTCATTCTTTGAACTCTTCTTATGCACTGGTGTTATATAGGCTGACTTCCAAATCTGAGGAACGACAGATTCAGTAAAAGATTTTTCAAACAGCATAGTAACGGGCACAGCGATAGTTTTTGCACAGTCTATCAAAAACTGGGGGGACAAATCATCAGGACCAGCTGATTTACTTGAGTCAAGATTGGTTAGTAATTTTTTGACACGCTTGACATCTATCTCAATCGCACCAATATTAGACAAGGTATTTGATATGGAATAAGGACATTCCGGAGTAACGTCAGAATCAACACCAGTCGGAGCAAGAAAGGCATTGTAAATTTCTTCGGGCGAGGAAATCGTTACATCCTTATGTTTAAAATAACTAGGGATAGAGGTAGATTTAGATCTGTGCTTTACAAATTACCAGAAAGTCTTAGGATTTCTCCGGATAGATGCTTCAGTAGAGGCGATATAACTCGCATAACATTTACTCTGATTAATAATCATTTTACACCCTTTTGCGTAAAAGCGCGCAAAAGCCTGTATACTATACTCTAACTGCAGACAGTCTCTGGAAGCTGGTGTTACTCTAAAAGAATCTTCGTAGAAATGCTATTACTGATTCAACTTGTGGTGTCCAGGGCCAGTTGAACTTCTGCATCGTAGTGGTGGAGCCATACGAGCATGGCATGAACCGCGTCTTCGTGAAGACCAAGGACGAACGCATCCGCACCAAGTTCCTGGCGCACCACGACACGCACTGCGTCTCCGACTCCAACGTGGCGCTGCTCGCGCGCCAGATGGCGCTGCATTGCGCGGTGCGTACACCTCGTCTATTTAGCATGGCAATAATTGAGGGCGCCACAGTCGTTCACATAGCAACTCCAACAGCTCGAGTAATATTTATAGATACATATGTTACAGCCAAAGTGATTAATTACATATTATTATATTTATTATATTATGATATTTATTAGATATTATTCGTAATGACTGGTCATTATACATATTATGATTCAATGTGATAAATTAATTACATTATTCAAATATTATAAATAATAGCAGCAAAGTGATAAATACGATTCATTCACATTCATAGCTGCGGTCTTAGCGGTGAGCGGGGTGGCGTTATTGAAAATCACGGCTAGACGACAAGCCGGAATGAATACGGCTGAGTCAAAATCCACCACTACTCGAAATGTTCAACTTTTCATCATGGGTATAGTTTTCGAGCCGTCGCCATCGCCAGAGCCGTTCTATGTCGTGATAGAACATCTCGCATCGAAAATTAATTGCAGAACTTCGCACATTGACAATCCGGTCAGACGCATGTCGCAAAACAGCCCTGCTCATTTAAACCGGCTTGTTTATTATTTTATCCAAGTATTAGAAGGTATTATTAATAATACCTAGTTAATGTGATCTGCTTCATTTAACACATTTAACTAAACTCCGTAGATATTATGGATAATGACCAGTCATTATGAATAATATTAAATTAATCACTTTGGCTGTAATAGATATACACTACAGGTAAGTAAGTCGGTTAACTATTAAGAAAATCATCAATTATTATTGACTTCCTTACTTTGGTAATTGTGGAAGAGCCATGCTTCAGTAAGAATGGCCGGCTCGACCAGAGTTATACCATGGCCGAGCAGAAAACCGTATAAGTGAGGTATCCGAAGGCCCAATTACCTCCCCTCTCCCAATATCTTCAATCCTTGAATCCCCGACAACCCTCTAATTCCTAATCCCCAAAAGGCCGGAAACGCACTTGTAACGTGTCTGGTGTTTCGGGTGTCCAGCTGGCGTCGCAGATCTCGCAGTCGCTGAAGCTGGGCGGCGCGCCGTACGCGTCCAACTCGCTGGAGCGGCTGCGGCTGCTGAAGCGACTGCGCGTGCGCGCCGAGGCCGAGCGTCTGGCCGCCGCCGCGCGCCCGCCCGAGCCCTACGCCGGCCCGCCCGACCTGGCGCATCGCGTGGCCATCGACGACTTCAACGACTACACCTAGGCCGTCTGGCGCCATGAGCGGCCCGACCTGGCGCCCCGCGTGGCCATCGACGTCTTCAACGACTACACCTAGGCCGCCTGGCGCCCCGACCGGCCCGACCTGGCGCCCCGCGTGGCCAGCGACGACTTCGACGACTACACTCGGGCCGCCTGGCTCCCCGAGCGGCCCGACGTTGGCTCTAGTGACGCCAGTGTTTGCGGTCCGATGGATGCGCCGCGCACTCTGCTTCGCGTGTCGGTCGACGACACGTTCGACTACTTTGCTTATATCTCGATCAGTTTATTTTTACATGAACCCTTACGTGAGATGTGATAGTAGAGTAACGAGTAAATACGATATAGAAATATGAAGTATATAATAAAGCTGACAAGTTTTCTACAAATTGCTTCGCTTACGAGTTCCCGCGACTTTGATGTAGTAGTTTTTAAATACATAGAAACAATACGAGCCGCCTCCAGTGAAGTGGACGACTGCCGGGACCCCGCGTGTACTGCGGAACTGTTTATGTTTCATTCGATTCTACTGATAAGTACGTGTTGGTCTAGGTTGTACGTGGCTTAAATAGTTTAATTTCATATATAAATTTAGATTTTGAACTGAATAATGTAAAAGTTAATGTTAAGGATTTTGAATAAGTACATGTTTTCACAAAATAATGATGAGTTTGTCGTAGTGAGAAGCGCGGTGCGGCCGGTAGTGACGTCACTGCCGGCCGCACCGCGCACGCGTCACTGGACCGCTACACAGTTGAGGCATTTCTTGTTTTATATATTTTATGTAGCAATTTATTTCTTGACAAAACATTTTGTAATCAAATAAATGATGGCTATTTTTCCTATCTTTCATTGTCAGCTTCATGTTTCCATTAAATATTTCATGTCAGTAATTCGTATCTTATACAAAGCAAATGAAAGTATTTACTCTATCATCATTCATATTCATCCAGAAGACGTCGACTGCTAAACACAAGCCCCTCCCTTAGTCCTCAACGCCGAACGACAACTCGCTGCTTGCATCCATAAAAAAATCTTAGATTTTCGATTCATTGAACTGAATTATATTGCGACATCATGGTTAATTTAGTGGCAAATAAGTTGTATTATCACAACCCAAGAGAAATACGTCGAATTCCAAGTCACCTGCACAGAACATAATAAAGGAGGTATACCTAGTTTGAGTACAGAGTATAGATAACGTAATAGGTATAGTACCTACTTACAGCGCATTGTTTGCGTGCTGGCCGTTCATAACTATAACAAAAATTGACAAAAACATTCGCACCCTATTAAAAAAAAAGTCCATGTCGCAACAGATAGCAAGTGGAATATTCCAGAGACCTGAAATAATGTGGCTGAAGTTAGTTTGTATCGTGGTAATAGTGAGCGGCGCAGTGGCTAAGCAAGATGAGCTACTGGAAGAGTTGTACGGCTTGGAAGGACGGAACAAGATGGCAATATGCGTGCGCACGAGCGGCGGGCGCTGGCGGCACTGCGACGGCGCGCTGTACAACCGCGAGTGGGTCGTGGCGCGCGCGCTCTGCCTCGGCGCCGCGCCCAGCGCCGCCATGGCGGCCGAGCGCGTGTCGGCCGGCGGCTCCTGCCGGCTCGTGGCCGGCGGCGACACGGGCCTGTACCGCTCGCGCGCCGTGCGCCACCACGTCATGCATCCTTGGTTCGACCTGGCCATTGTGATCATGAAGACCCCGTACAACAACCTGGACCGACTAGCCAACGCTACGAAGTCGCGCCTTAAGCTACGGCGACACGGGTAACGATCGCGTGTATTTATATAAAAAAAAAATAGTTATAAATATCCTGGGTTTGATTCCCACATCATACTATATAGGTACTTACATACCTATTACCTAAATATGTGTATGAACTCTCCAAATAAAAACCCACCCCCCATACAAAATGAGGACCCCTCCTTTACATAAAGGGACCGCACTAAGTTCTTGATACATACATGCTATTGTTGCAGGGTCTATAAATGGATGAAGCATTACTTTGATGCATTTGCATTAACTCGCAATTATGACTACAATATTAAAAGAATTGCACGGAGTTTAAAAACCTACCACCATCCAATCTGGTATTTCTTAACAACAATGGTGCTGCCGTCTGTGTTGTTCATGATGTTCTTCATATATGTCACATTCTACACTGGTAAAACACAGGAGGTCCCTTATAAGCAATTGCGCTATTCTAAGAAAATAACTCATGTGTAATTTAAGTTGTCTATGAATAATACACTCAATATGATGAAGGTGGTTTTATTTCATAGCATCTAAATTAAAAAAAAACTAAAACTTGTCAATCTAAAACAAGTTTTGAAATACCCTACAAGCATCAACTTGATTGATTAATACAACACTTTATTCAGACTTCTGGTCTAGCTTTCTCCTCCATACTTTAACTTTGCCCCTGAGCTCCCGCAGCCTTTTCATTTCATCTTTGAAGTCTTGGTGTTCATCTCTGAACAATCCATATTCCCTTAGTTTGAGCATCAAGCTGTGTGTCTCGACGTGTCGAGGGTAATAGTGAATGATTTCCTCGTTGGTGTGCAACGGGCGCTCCGAAAACATTTTAACCACTTTCATGGATTTTGAATTTGTGGGAATTGCTACCTCACTGAAAATTCTATTAGATAGGCGCTGCATACGTCGTGCGTAGTTCGTTGAGGCTTTTATTAATTGAGAATACTGTGCATAGTTTGTAGCCATGGTTTATCTGCAACATTAAAAGCATTAAATAAAAAATAAGTAACATCATGCCTTTTATCCTCCTAAGGGGTAGGCAGAGGTGCACATTACGGCACATAATGCCACTGCACAATGTAACACACCCACTTTTCACTATTCATGTTATGAGTCCCATGTAATAGGGGGTGAGCCTATAGCCATATACTGGGAACAGTTCAGACTCCGCACTACTACAGGGATTAAAAAAAAAACGCAGTAATATTTTGTTCGACCCGGGAATCAAACCCGAGACCCCGTGGCCAGCAATTGCACTTGCGACCACTCGGTCAACGAGGCAATCAATAATAACATTATTTCTTTAAATTTCTTGCTGGGAATTGGGTAGAGACCCAATTCAGTCCATCTTAACCTATCAGGTCTATTAACCTTACACTCAGAAACATAGGAAGCGTTGGTTTACAACTAATTATATTAGTTTAATTGAAAATAACCTAACCTTTGAATTACTTTATATTCAGCTTCATCAAGGCTTCCCCTATACTTATTATACTCTTTGATCAAGAATAAAGTAATTTGCTAAATTGCTCTCATGTTGTCTGTAAATGTCATTTGACAAATGTCAAAGTTATTGAAACCCCTATACTTATTATACTCTTTGGTTATTGATACAGTGAAACAATGGAGTTTGTCATTGAAACGAAACAAGTGAAACCATAGAGTTTAGGTGAAACTCATCTGATTTTTAACCAAGGACGTTAAAATCAAACAATCGGTTATAACATCCTTGTTTTTAACTTTAACCGACTTAAAAAAGAAATAACTATTTTATCTTTTGTTAGATGACAAAAAAACTTAACGTCATCGCGTAAAAATATCGTCTGGATTCTGTGGTTCAAAAAATTATGAAAAAGTCAAGATGGCGGGAACTCGGAAGTTATTGAGACGGCACGGTTCCCCTATACTTATTATACTCTTTGCGGCACGGTATCAAAGGGTATTAATATATTATTATTTTTGTATTAATAATTGACGGCGTATTTGGTGTTGAAGGAATTTTATTCTATTTGAAAGTAAATTTGCCTATTTATGTGTTGTGGTTTTTATGGCATAGAAGAAGTGTCTCTGACTTTAAAGTTTTGGTTTTGACAATAGAATTGTTTGACAGCGGTCAAAAAGTACATAATAAATAATGTATTCTAAATATTAAAGCGGTTTTCATGATTGATGATTGATCAAATTGGAGTTGAGTAGGTAGTTTCCTTCCAGTTTTCCAGCTTTTGCTACTTTGTAGAATTGCAGTTATAAAACATAATTTTTATATGTATAAACATTACGTAGGTACCTACGTATTTTCTATATCTATCTATCTAATTATTCTTATTATTTCTATAATTAGATAAAAATGAATCCCGTTTCCCGTTGTCACGGCATAACTTGAGAACGGCTCGACCGATTTGACTGATTTTTTATTGTTGTGTTTATTATTGTCAGGAGAAGGTTCTTATGACAGAAAGAGGTACTGAAAATCCTACGGCAACAGGAGAAAACGGGATTGCGCGTACGAAGTCTCGATCAGAAGCTAGTAATAATATATGGATCAATTGGTTACCTATTTCTAAATTTGTGCTCGGATTTATTTAATGTTTTAGCGTTACATTACCGCGTTTCAAACATTTTATAAACAAGCCTACAATTTCCTAATTATTCCTAATTGTTTATTTTTAGCTTTAGGTAGTAGTAAACTTACGTACGAAGCTACAGTAGCGACTCAGTGTAGAATATACCAAATACATTAGCCTGAATGTCCCGATTCGTGGCGGATGTGCCGGAAGTTCTGGTAAAACCAGTAAGTATAACTTGTACAAGTATTCATAAACAACCATCAAGTTCCCCGTAATATAAGACAGACTTGTAGATATTTAATATAACACCCACATTCCTGTCTTTTAGCACACAAGGCAGACAATTCCGATCTTTGTGCCCGCACATCCCAATATTATAGTTTAATATACTGGAAGTATTTGTAACATGACTGCTGCTGACTATAATACTGTGATTTCATACAATTTGACATCAGTATACTTATATTATTTGACTTTGTTTTTCATATCATTTTTTTTTCTTATGTTGGTATATGTTTTAATTTTCTTTTATAAATTGTTAGTGAAAGGACCGTGTGAGATTTTGCCTAGTTATTTCACTTTTACTTAATTAATTACATTCTGACGGTTTGATAATTTGTGCGAACTACCCCTAAGTTCTTATGGACGATATTGTTTGTGAGATCATTCAGCAACATTTGGAACATGCATGCTGCCATCAAAACAGGTCTGTTTAAACTGTTGTGGATATTTTGTGACAAGACAACTACTGAATCAACTGGCACTATTCTTGCACATTATATTACAATCTGTGTTGACTAAAGAGACAATGACCTCTGAGTTTGTTTGACGTTTCTTCTTAGAGTAGTCAGTTAGGAACTGCCGGCCCTCATCTAGTAATTTAAAGATTGGCTTTGTGACTTTGTTTGCTGCTGTGTACTTATTTGCAGGAATAAATATAATTTATCTTTTATTGATTGTAATGTTGCAGGGCAAGATGATCAGCCTCTCATCTTCCAAGATGAAAGCATTACTGGTGGCAGTAGTTATTGTGCTGTATGTGTATTTATTGATTTATTTCAAAACCATATACTTGAGAACAAAAAGACTGGATGAGATCATGGCTGTGGTAAGCATTAAAAGATAATAATGTCTATTTAAGATGATCCACCACATAAGGTTGAATTTGGTAACAAATCTCATAATTTGCAAGATTATTTGGGGTGTTTTTATAATAACTATCGTGAGACATTCTAAATTAAGTAAAAACGCGGGTTATTCACGTGAATATACTGAGAAGCTGCGCGACGTGTCGCCGCGACCGCGCACGCTGCTCATGAGAAAGAACCCCTCTGTGGTTCGAAGCTAATAGAGCTTTTCTCAGTATATTCACGTGAGTAACCCGCGTTTTTACTTCATTATTCGGGGTCATAATTATTTTTAATGATGAGGAGGTCTAAGATCCGCAATTTAAGTCTAAAATCGCCAATCCAATTGAATAAGTGCGGTGATTAATGCTTATACTTTATTTATGTGAGAAGAGGCCATTGCTCAGGAGTGGGCTCTTACAGGCTGTTGACATTGATAATGACTATGATGGCGACTATGGTCACTTGGTTGGAACTAGTTACTGATCTCAATCTCCCAATTGTGTTTGACATTAAGTGTCTGGAGTTTCGGTCAAAATTCTATTTAGTTAAGTATGTCAGGCATAGACATAGGGCCGATTTTTCCAATACCAGATAAATTTTAACTTTGCATATTTGACAATTCTTCCATACTGTCTTTGAATAAATCATCTAGTGAAGATAGTCTTAAATAAAATGATAATTTTTGAAGGCTGAGTTACTCCCATCCGTAGGAGTACCCTTAAATTAAAATCATCCCTATGCGCGAATCGGGTGCCGCCTGACGCAGGTCCTCACCGAACATGGATGTTTCGGGAGGTACCTGTGTCTGATGGGGTCGGAGGAAACGCCCGGGTGTCATCACTGCGAGGTCCGCCCTGAGGTCACGGTGGAACACACTATAGCGGAATGCCCTGCGTGGGCTGAGCACCGCCGTGCCCTCAGGGAAGTGATCGGCGTTGGCGACTTCTCGCGTCCGGGCCTAGTGCAGGCCATGATGCGGAGCGAGGGGGACTGGGATGCCGTATCCTCCTTTTGCGAAGCAGTCATGCTAGCTAAGGAGGAGGCGGGACGCGTGTGTGGCAGCGAAGCGCAGCCTCCTCGCAACCCAGCCCTCGCGAAGGACACACTGGGCGTCGAGGATCGCGGGACGATCTCCGGCCACCGTGAGCGCGGCCCTGCGGACGGCGAGCATGGGTGGCTCCCCGTCCGACCAGAAACAGACCCGAGCGTACGGCGCGTCGCGTTCCGCGCGCGCCTCAAAGAGCTATCAGACCACCACAGATGGGGCCCAACAGGGTCGATGCCGATTCGGAGTCGCGGAGAACCTAACAGGTAACAGGAGCTCCGGCTCGAAGTGCAGGAGAAGGAACGGGGTGGTTTTGAGACAGTAAGAGTCTGACACTAAGACGGGAGCAGTCATTGGATGATTTTCCACCCTTAAAAAAAATACCTTGAAGGTAACGATCTCCTTAGTGATCTGCAATACGGATTTTGCCGAAATTGATCTACTGGGGACCATCCGGGGTTCCTCAGGGGTCAGTACTCTCAGCAACCCCTTTTTTGCTGCACGTCAATGACTTGCTTAAGCCCGGTACCTTTGGGTATGCAGATGACAGTACTATTGTTGAGAGGTATGTATCCGAAACGCGAACCAGTGAAACTCAAATCCATTCTTTAAGAGAGTCCATGGTAGAACGCTTGAACTTGTCCTTGCAGGCGGTTTCCGATTGGGGTGAAGCCAACTTTGTCAGGTTCAATGCCAATAAAACCCAAGCATGTCTATTCTCCGCAAAACGGAGTCGGTTCCCACTGGCTCCTACTTTCCGAAATGAGTCCGTTCCGATAGCTGACCATCTCGAGCTTCTCAGCGTAACACTGACGCCCACCCTCAACTTTGGCCCGTATATTGAGGCAAAGGCGCAATTGTCTGGTAGAAAGTTGGGTGTTCTGTAGAGGGTGAGACGATACTTCACACCGGAGCAGTTGCTTACTCTTTACCAAGCACAAGTTCAGTCGTGTATGGAGTACTGCTCCCATTTTTGGGATGACTCGGCTAAATGCCAGCTGCCCTTGAATAGAATAAAATTGACATTTGAGCTCATTTAACAGTTTCTAGTATGGAAGATTTATTTTTTGGGACAAGCCCACCACATCCTCCCAAAACCGCTGCAACTCTTGTGAGCCAGGATCTGCAGCAGATACAACCATGAAAACACCGGTCAATTTTATTCTATATTTAAGAATAACTGATGATTGAAAAATCGGCCCTAAAAGGAGATGTTTCCCTATGTTTTTGTGACGATCCAGTCATGTCCATGTCAATGTAAACAAATGCAATGAAGCCAGGCCAGCATTGACACAAGTCCCTGACAATGATCTTACCTCGAACACGACTATCTTTTTCTGTTATAGCTGAAGAGTTTGTTTGAACACACTAAAATCTGGAACTATTAGTTCGATTTGAGAAAATATTTTTATGTGTGCGTGCAGCCTACAGGCTGTAGGCTATAAAACATCACGCTACGATTTGATAGGCTCCGAGTAGAGCGGGTGAAACCGCGCGGAAGTCAGGACATCAGGATCACATAATATAACATTTACAGGCATTGAAGACTGAAAGAGAATTGCTGAATGTTGATGCATTAGACAAGAAACTGGCAATGCAGATGACACGTGTAGAGCAGCTGTATGAAGACTATTAGACTGCGGCCGTGCGGACGGCACGACCTGTGCACAGATCTTCTTTTATATGTCTAATCCTCAAGGTCGTACTACTAGCTTCTACTGTCCTATTAATTAAACTTACAAATTACAATATACTTATAATATAACATAACATAACATCACGCCTTTTATCCTAGAAGGGGTAGGCAGAGGTGCACATTATACCACTGTACAATGTAACACCCTCTTTTCACTATTTATGTTATGAGTCCCATGTAATAGGGGATGAGCCTATTGCCATATACCGGGCACAGTTCTAGACTCCGTGCTACTACTGAGAATTTTTTAAAAACCCAGTAATACTTTGCCCGACCCGAGAATCGAACCCGAGACCCATTGCCCGGCAGTCGCACTTGCGACCACTCGGCCAACGAGGCAGGCAGCATTATAATAGGTTTGATTATAACACATTGACAGTCGCGGTGACAATATACTTAGGTAGTTCATAAAATATAGGAAGATCTCTGTGACATATTATGCCAAACTGACATCCCTACGGTTGTTAAGATATAGAAATGTGTCGATAGTGATTATTATTTATCGATGTTTCTTATTTTTTAATTATTTTTATAGGCCGGTAACGCACTTGTAACGCCTCTGGCGGTCCGGGTGTCTATGGGCGACGCCGATTGCTTACCATCAGATGATCTGTCTGTTCGTTTGCCGCATTTTCCCATAAAAATTATCGATGCTTATTTAACAATTTTTTTATTGATTTCTGCAAGTTGGCGCTCTGTGTCAACACAATAAGCCATACAGATGGGGTTACTTGATTTCTGTCTTGCAAGCAGCAGAAGAAGTTCCCTTGTATCACCAAATGTCACGGTAAGTGTAGGGACACTATGGGGTGTAGGGTCAATCTAGGTGGACATGAGTTGATATTCTCATCTGATAACTCTCGCTGCATCGAGCGATCTCTTGTTTGACGATGGCGATCAGACCCTCTGTATATATTTGTTGGGGGACAGCAGATAGCTAGCTATCTGTCTAGCTAGATATCCCCTACATATACTAATACATACATAAGTACATTTAGAAACAAGATACAATGACAGATAGGTGACACTAGGTGAAGAAGAAACAACAATGAACTACAGTGTGGAGAGATAATGCTCCCTCACGCGTGCCTTGAACGTGACCAGTGACTTTGCCTGTTTTATGGAAGGGGGAAGTGCATTCCACAGTCGAATAGCTCGAACTGTAAACGATTTGTCGTAGGATTTGCTCTCATGCTGGGGCATCTCAAGTCTCAGATCTCCCGACGACCGTACTGGTCTAAAATGTGTGTCATGGTAGAACTTGAAACGTTATATTGTATATTGAAACAGTATATTGTAGAGAAGGGATAGGATATGAGTATTCCGGCGAAGGCGGATCGGCAGCCACTTGAGTTTAGCTCGGTATTCGGAAACGTGGTCATATTTTCGTAAGCCAAATATAAACCTTATACAGAAATTTTGGAGTCGTTCAAGTTTATCTAACTGCGCTTCAGTAAGATCTGGATAGCTGACGTCGGCATAATCAAGAATGGGAAGGAGAAGTGATTGAGCAAGCGCAATTTTGGTAGCGGTTGGTAGAAAGTTTCGAAGTCTACGTAAAGACTTGGCTGACGCAAATATTTTCCGGCTGACCTGCCCCAGTTGCGGTCCCCAAGAAAAGACTCGATCTATGGTAATGCCTAGATCTTTCACTGAGTCGCTGTATGGTATTATGGTACCGTTAAAAACAATAGGTGGAATCTGCGACCATGTAATTTTGCAACGTAACCGAGGGCTACCGACTACAATGACCTGGGTCTTCGCAGGGTTAACCTTTAAACCGTAAGCCGCGCTCCATTCTGAGATTCGAGCTAAGTCGGTATTCACCATTTTGACCGCCTCGGTGAATTCACCAGGAGGTGCCTGAGAGTAAATTTGCAGATCGTCAGCATACAAGTGGTAGGAAGAAAGAAGTTCATCAGAGATAGAATTTATAAAAATAGCAAAGAGTAGAGGAGAAAGAACGCCCCCCTGCGGTACGCCAGCAGTCGTATCAGACCAGGAGGAGTATGAACCTTCAATGGCAACACGCTGCCGGCGGCCAGACAGGTAACTACGAAAGAAATCAATCACAGCCGGCGATATGTTAAGAGAGCCCAGTATTCCAAGTAAGATATCGAAATCAACGGTGTTGAATGCATTGCTAAAATCTAGCAAGGTAAGCAGAGTTAGATTGCCGTTTTCGATACCCGATCGTATGTCGTCTGTGATAGTACCACTACAGCACTTGGCTGTAGTGGTACTATGCCCCGGACGGAACCCTGATTGGTAAGGATTGAGGAGACTGTGTTTGGTGAGGAAAGCACTTAGCTGGTTATAGATGAGGCGTTCCAGGACTTTAGAGAGGAAGGGTAAAATGGAAATAGGACGGTAATCGGAAAAGGAGTCTGGGTTTGGTTTTTTGGGAAGAGGAGTGATTTGTGCGTCCTTCCATGCAGAAGGAAAAATGCAGCTAGATAAGGAATAGTTAAGGATATGGCAAATGACAGGAAGGATTTCGTCCAGGACAGGGAGTATCATCTTACGGCTGACACAATCACTCCCCACCGCATTGGAACTAATGGAAACTATACTCTTCCTAACATCACAAGCTGTGAGTTGATTAAAGGAAAATTGTGAATAGTTGGGAGAAGGAAGAGAAGAAAGATAGCTTAAAGTTTTAGTTTTGATAAACCCATTAATATTGGGCGAAGAGGAAAAGTGTTTATTAAGAGATTCAAAGTCCAGGTTTCTAGTAATCCCGTCCCGACGCAGTTTCCCAACTCCCATGGATCTTAGGAATGTCCAGATCTTGGCTGCGTCGCCATTTTCTACAGATTGATGAATGTGGCGGCGTTGTGCATCCCTACACATCTTGTTGCTACGATTTCGAGCTGCAATATACTTCTCGCGGTTCACAGGATTAGGTAGGCGTTATGTTTTATGTTTGTTACTCGATTACTCGAAGATGCCTGGACCGGTTTCAAAAATTCTTATTTTGTTTGAAAGGCTGGGCTTGTCATTTGGTCCCATTGTCATGAAGTCAGGATCTGATGATGGAACCGAGAGGAACTTTTAAAAATTATCGGGGCGACTAGTGCATTTGTTAATTTTTTCGTTAAGTATATAATACCACTACAATCTGATAAAGCTCTGGAGCTGATCTGATGATGGAGCCGATAGGCAGTCGAGGGAACTCCTCAACAGTTAACAGTAGCTACATTGTGTTTGGGTTTGATTACTTTGTATTGATGAAGACTTTATATGTAGGTGGTATGTGATTGCCAATAAGGGTCTGATGATGAAGTAGTACCATAGTTGAGGGAACTCCTCAACGGTTACCAGTAGCTATCTTGTGTTTGGGTTTGATTAATTTGTATTGATGAGGACTTAACACCTAGGTGTGGTGTGGTGTGGTTGTCACTAAATGTCCAATGATAAGGTAGTACGATAGCTAAGAGAACAATGGTTAACAGTAGCTACCTGGTGTTTGAGCTTGAATAATATGTACTGATGAAGACTTTGCACTGATGTGGGTTGTACATAATATATTCTAGTACTAAACAAAAGTATAAAATAAAAATCTCCGTTTAAAAAAACCGACTTCTGTCTGTTTTTTCAAACGCAGTTTTTTTTAGTAAATATCTTTAGCTAAAGTATGTCGGCCATAGAGCCAAAATCGGTGTATCTTCTCCCGAGATCTAAAGGTAGTGAAGTTTTTTTTTAAACGTAGTCTAACACGAGGATTTTCTCCTGTGTCGTGGGTGCGTTAACAAACATACAAGTTCACATACACATGACACCCCGACCCGAAACAACAATTTGTGGATCACACAGTGTTGTTCCGTGCGGGAATCGAACCCGCGACACGTTCACGGTTGCCGGTGGCCCAGCCACCGCACCAACCGTGCGGTCTATCTACTACTAAGTATCGATACATAATATTGATAGTGTACTCCCGATGATTCTACGGGCATCATTAATTAAATCGACATCCTCTTAAAATATGCCATTAAATGTGTACTGTGTCATATCGGTACTACTGAAGTCCAAACTTCATGGGCGTGATTTACTCAGAACTGCCACAGAGATCATCCTATTCGACGGACTACGTCGCTGGCGGTGTCCTCATTGTTCGTACTATTTATTACAGGGTTCCGGCGGTGGGTGGTACAGTCAGCCATCTTTATTGAGTCCAGATGATAACTGCAGTGAGCAAACTATATGAAGTGGCTACACTGTACGTGTTATGAAGTTCGTAAATCTAAAGAAACGATAAGTACTGTATGTAAGTAGGCTAACTACTTTTATTTTATTAATTTCACATTTTCCAATAATTTTACCAACATCTCGCAAATCCATAACATTTTAGTTTAATTCTGCTGTATATACTTACTTGTCGATAAAAATAATTTGGGGGCAGCGACTGGTCTTTCTAAACTGTCAGCTTCTCGGCTACTTTGTCTGTAAGTGCCGATATAAACACGGTTGTTTACACCCGTACCGTAATACACAGTAATATAGCTCGCGTTCATAACATTGTTGTCCACACAGTTGTGCGTAACAAGAAGTTAGTTTAGCCACGGGGACGTTCCGGAGCTGCGGACAACCGGACGGCTCGCCGGACCTCTAGCGCATAGGGTACGAACGAACGGGGTGCTTCTGGTTTGTAAGAATCTGACATTCTCGCACCCAAGGCGGGAGAAGTCTATGCATGACTTACACCACTCAAAAAAAAATGTGTGTAATGTTCAATTGAAATCCAGAAAAGATACGAGAATTCCTGTGTCGGCTAACGGGTCACTGACTCGTAGTATTTAAATGCACGCACGGCTCGTCTCATGTCGGAGAGCTCGAGCCGCCATTCGCCAGTATGTGGCGATATGAGTGACCCTCGTTGATAGTTATAAGCAATGAGTATGTGATACACCACCAGTATTATCGTAGTACCCACAGAACATATAAAGGAGATTAGACCGGCCTTGTGGGCGGTACACGCGTGCCGCGGTTATGAGCAAATTCTCCGAATCTACCAAAATGTCAAAAACCGGCCATCAACCTAAATGCTCATAAACTATAATTTAAAATAGTTGTTGAGGTTTTCTATTCAAGAACAAAGCTACGACAACAAATAAAAACACATTATATCTTGGGAGCGATTGTATTGTACCTCATCCTCTGAAAAGTCATCAAGTATACATAGCTATTCTTTAAAAAATAAAGAATAGCTATGTATACTTGATGACTTTTCTAGTTTTCAGAGCTTTTTAGAGCTGACTTAATTTATTTGACCTAAAATAGGTATTGTGTTGGCCTGGAGGTTGCGACGCTGCTTCATACCAACTTATACGTACTTTCTAAGTAATTTTTGCACACCACTCACGTACAGTGAAAGAAATTATGGTAACCGAAACTATACATTAACTATTATAGAAATGCGAACGACGATTATCGGTTGTCACCATACGAATATTATGATGATATCCAACAGAGACAATAACAGAGTTTTGAGCACAGATTAAAAATATCATGATATGGTTACGTTATGATAATTTTCAATATTTCATTATTTTATTATTTTTCATTCCTTAGGGAGAAATTACGCTATTTTTATATATGAATTAAGTAAATTTTTTTTTATTTGACCCCTTGTTCCCGGAATCCTTTTATTTTTATAAAACTTATAGTTGAAAACGAAAGAAAATCGAAATTATACCTTTTTCTGTTTTTTATACTTTTTTGGTTACCTACTACCAATCAACAATTTACTTATGTTAATAATATAATTGATTTTTAAAATCAGTTATGTATTTTTCTATGTATACAACATGTAACTTAAATAACGCACATCCTGAAAATAGTTAGTTCAGAATCGTTAACTGAATCGATTTATATAATTTTTAGTAAGTATAGGTAATTTTTTATCCCAAAAATAATTAAACTACGGAAATTATTGTCATATTAACCCTGTATTGTTAAAACAAATCGAAATGGATGGTAAGTCAAAGCTATAAGACTTATAATCGCAGTTTTATTTGTATTCATACAAATTCTATCATTCAATACAAAGTAAAGAAAAATAAACCTTATGACAAGATCAGTAAGGATGCATATACATGTTACATTAAAAATGTAGTGTAGGTATGTATTATGATTATAACATACCTAATATTCTAATTGGGGTGTTTAAGGGTGTGCATTAATTACGTTACATGTTGTAGTTATGTATATTAGCGTAAATACATGTACACAATATGTCTTATATAAATCCACATAGTCCGCAACACATGTAAATTAAGAAGCTATATGCTATTAATTTTATCGATATCACTAATCGACCTTTCGCACCCCCTACCATACATTAGTTTTTTTACGCCTGTATGAGTGTATGTCCAACGAAGTGATTGCGTCAGTGTGACGACCAATAGCAAAAATGTAAACCTAATGCGTGTTGTTTATTTGTGTGCATTTTCCGCGTAGGTATTGGTCTCTTGCTTGTAGTAAAGTTAAAGAGTTGGAGACAAACGGCGTCGCGTGTTCTGAAACAAATCAGAAACTATTTCCTTTCTAGCCTTCTTTATATGTTCTGTGGTAGTACCTATGCTGTATCTAAATACCATTTTATTAGTCAAGCCTACTATACACGTAATCGCACGTCATACTCACGCTTTATTCAATTTCCACCCAGCGGCACGGCGCCGGCAACGTTACGTCACACAGGCTGTATGCATTCGTCAAATGGCGCATCGTGGACACAATTTTGATTGTTTCTACGCAGGATGCAAGTATTCGTCTTGTGATCGTCATGCAAACGTAATTGATGATGCGTGCGTGTGACGTGTGGTTACGTAGACAATGGGCCTTAGGGCAAGGCTCCGAACGAACTCATTAATTTATACAAAATGTGAAACCTAAGGGAACTCCTCAACGGCTGACAGTAGCTACCTGGTGTTTGGGCTTGATTAATTTGTAGTGATGAGAACTTTACACCTAAATGAGGTATGACTCTATTAGGGGCCTGATGATGAAGGATTATGATACCTAAGGGAACTCCTCAACGGCTGACAGTAGCTACCTGGTGTTTGGGCTTGATTAATTTGTAGTGATGAGAACTTTACACCTAAATGAGGTATGACTCTATTAGGGGCCTGATGATGAAGGATTATGATACCTAAGGGAACTCCTCAACGGCTGACAGTAGCTACCTGGTGTTTGGGCTTGATTAATTTGTAGTGATGAGAACTTTACACCTAAATGAGGTATGACTCTATTAGGGGCCTGATGATGAAGGATTATGATACCTAAGGGAACTCCTCAACGGCTGACAGTAGCTACCTGGTGTTTGGGCTTGATTAATTTGTAGTGATGAGAACTTTACACCAAAATGAGGTATGACTCTATTAGGGGCCTGATGATGAAGGATTATGATACCTAAGGGAACTCCTCAACGGCTGACAGTAGCTACCTGGTGTTTGGGCTTGATTAATTTGTAGTGATGAGAACTTTACACCAAAATGAGGTATGACTCTATTAGGGGCCTGATGATGAAGGATTACGATACCTAAGGGAACTCCTCAACGGCTGACAGTAGCTACCTGGTGTTTGGGCTTAATTAATTTGTAGTGATGAGAACTTTACACCTAAATGAGGTATGACTCTATTAGGGGCCTGATGATGAAGGATTACGATACCTAAGGGAACTCCTCAACGGCTGACAGTAGCTACCTGGTGTTCGTGCTTGATTAATTTGTAGTGATGAGAACTTTACACCAAAATGAGGTATGACTCTATTAGGGGCCTGATGATGAAGGATTACGATACCTAAGGGAACTCCTCAACGGCTGACAGTAGCTACCTGGTGTTTGGGCTTGATTAATTTGTAGTGATGAGAACTTTACACCAAAATGAGGTATGACTCTATTAGGGGCCTGATGATGAAGGATTATGATACCTAAGGGAACTCCTCAACGGCTGACAGTAGCTACCTGGTGTTTGGGCTTGATTAATTTGTTTTGAAGAGAACTTTAATTCAGACTGTCCAAGGTAAAGAAATCCTTTATGGGCTAACCCCATTATTATTTACCCCAGTATTAAATGCTATAATAAAATACCAAATAGCACACTAGATCTCAATGAAAGTAAATTTAACATATATTAAGCGCGAATTATGTAAACGAGCTTTCTACACACTGACAGATTATCTTGAAAGTAAGAATGCTTGGCAGTAGTAGATAGTTAAGATTCCAATACATGGAACAAAGAGTTTCCTTTTTCTTGTATAGAAGCGCTATTTTTATGGATTGTCAATATGCATATGTGAGCACCATGTTAAACCATAAGATATATTTTGTTTTGTTTTTTTTTGTGTTAGTAAGTTTTGTAATTCGTATAATACGTCAAGCGTGTCTTAGCATTGTTCTCACATTTGGAACAGAGGAACATTATGGTCTGAAATACCACATGCCTATGTGTCGTGTGTCGTGTCACTTGTGTCACTTGTGTGTCGGTACTTGGTATCGCACAAGACGCGGCCGAAGCCAGTGTATTTATAATTGATAATAGACTGTAGACGAAACCAAGAAACCAGTTGCCTGCGTTGTATTTGTTAATATAATTTGAATGTTTAACTTAATATGCACTCGTATCTATGTATATGAAATCAACAAATAGACACAAACATTTATATGAAGTAGTTTTATTTGCAATGTCGAGATCCTTCCAGCTGTCGTTGCAGTAGCGAGCCCAGCTGCTATGTAAGATATTCTGTAACTTTCAATGCGAAAGATCGAAGTGACCTCGATCGATCGCGGTCCGCCATGGCATTGGTTGTGGGACTATACTCACTATACTCTCTCGAGTCTCGAGCAATGACTTTTCAATTAAAAGTTACAGAGTAACGTAGCCGCTGCGAGAGACAACGCTGCACTACATTACACTATTCTTTATTTCTTAAAATAGAAACAATGACATTAGTCGTGTGTGGAGTGTCTGTCCAACACCGATCCATATCAACAGATTTTGGATTAGGTTAATTTCGGCCGTTGGGCTACAATTTTCTTATAATTAAGCACATGAATAAACGTCTGTATTGAATACAATCTAGTCTAAGGAGTATATTGTGTATAGTAATGAGCTAGGTCGTATAAAAGTAAGGCCGTGTCCTAGCGATGCAGCAGAGGGCGGCAGGCGGCGCGCTCGAGCACGGCGTCGGGCGCGCACTGCCACGGGTCGGCGGACGCGCGCTGCCAGCGCCGCAGCCGCGCGCGCAGCGCCGCCTCCACGCCCGCCAGCGCCGGCTTGCCTGCGGACAAGCGCCGTACACTTGTGTGTCGCGTGTGTCGCGTGTGTCGCGTGTGTACTGTGTCCGCTGTGGACTGTACTTACCGTGCAAGTTCCTGGCCTCCGCGGGGTCAGCGCGCACGTCGTACAGCTCCCACTGCGGCCGGTAGTAGTACTGGGCGAGGGTCTTGTACCACGGCAGGGGCTGCTTGTCCGCCGTGCGGTTCAGCAGGTCCTGAGAACGTAATTCACCGATTCAATCGAGTTCACATTATTTTAAAAGATGAATGGCGCCTTTCCAGCGCCTTTGGCGTGATGAAAATGAATTATATAGACTCGCCTGGAAAGTTGGTGAAACGTAAAGATCCTGGTCTATAGGAAAAGGCATCCCAAAGTTGAGATTGTGTATAAGCTTGTATCGGCGCGTGCGCACTGCTCTCATGGGATAGTACATGTGACCTCGTGGTGAGTCTGCGACGCGAACACTGCCTCGTCCTCCGAATGCGGAGGCTCTGTAACACAGCAACATATAATTATGTCAATGTATGTATGCACCATGCACCCGCCCAATGTTGGTTTACCACACCGACGTTGTAATGACATAGTATCACTGACTGACCTTTTTCTAAAATTGGAAGTAAGCTCTTAGCTGTATCCGGCGTCATTATGTCATTTGTCTCCTGCGGGAGCGGAATGTTGAACCAGTCCAGTACCGTAGGCATGACGTCCAGCAGGCTGACCATGGCGTACGAGGCTTGATTCTTCCTCGCGTGCGGGTGCGGCGAGGCGATGATGAGGGGCTCGCGTAGTCCCGGGTCGTACATGTTGGTGCGGCCGGACGGGAACGGGATGCCGTTGTCTGACGTATATATAACGAGAGTGTCGTCTGCGTGTCCAGCGCTTTGTAACTCCTGCAGCACCAGTCCTACTCCTGTTGAAGTAAGTATGTTAGATATTGCCGCCACGCGCCGGCTGATGAATCTACTGCTCTGCTAGTATGTCGTACCTTGGTCTAGCCGCGACATGGTCGTGTACTGTGCCGCGATGTCTCTCCGAGCTGCTTCCGTGTCCTGTGCATCACACAACGTTATCCTCACACTGATAATGTCCCAGATCCCAGGGAGGGACAAACCGACCAATTGCCCGAGGCGGCAAAATTTGAAAGATGGTTAAACAAAAAGGAGACACTCTACACAAAGGTTATTGAAATATATTACAATTAGTGCACTCATTACGTAATTATCTTTTACTGGAGTGTTAAAAGTGGTAATTTTGTAGATTTAGATGTGCACTTTCTATTTTGCAACCTCTTACGTGCGCCGCGTTTACTCCTAACTGTCTTGAAGAAACCCATATTTATTTATTTATTTAAATAGGTATAACGACAGACAGCTTCTGTATACATAGTATTAAGTGATATTGAATTTGAAAGTAACAATAAGTTTTTAGGCTTATACAGTCGCCAATTATGGGTTAACCAACATTTAATTACTTAAGTGATAATAAAACTATAGATACAAAAATGGACGAGAACAGTAAAATTTTTTAGTTACTAAAAAAGAAACTACTACTAAAGTAATTAACATTCTTATTTTAGGGAACATAAAATTAAAGACTTTTAATACAACTTTAAAAACATTGGTTATAACAAAATTAAACATTTGAAAATGGAACGATGGAGTTTCTTGCTCGTTCTTCTCATTCGAAACTACACTTCGGACCGCGCACCTAGCTTCACTAACAATTCAATTTGTCGTTTCAAAGTGCCTAATCAAGGACTATTGAAATAAATGCTTTGACTTTGAAATTAGTAAGCTGAAACTTGCGCATGTATGTATTTGAGGAGTGTATGGGGGAGAACTAAGAGATTTCTCAATTCCCACGGGAACGACAAACATGGAGATCACCTATTTGTGCGTACAAAGTTGCTGGTAGAAAGCATAAACAATTAGCCATTTCTCAACAAATCATCTTTTATATTGGCAACCCTGTGTATTGACTTTACTATTGCAAGTCTTTGACCCAGAATTTATTATTCCATAATATTCAAGCACTAAGTATTTAGGATAACGTAGACATTGGGTAAAGTATTACTTGCCATCTATCGAATTCATTTAGGAATTAATTTTAGTACTTTTTCGAACTGTCAAAAACGACAGTTTTCTATAGATATTGTACGAGATTGTGTATTGTGACGTCACGTTATTTTAGCGGCAAACAGCATAGTTAAAACATATATTTGGTAGAAAAATACTAAAGTTAAGTTGGGCATAAAATCAATTATTGAAAGTGTGATTAAAGGAACGTGCCTAATTGTAGCAACATGGGTCAAAAGACTGGCACTTTTTCGTGGACAATATAACTCATTGCAATTTAAAAACTATATGACTTCAATTTATTTTCCAATTTTCTAATAACTGTTGGAACCTTTCCGATTACCTGGTGCCATTTGGAAGTCGTCTTTAGAGACACCTGTATAATTTGCTCGCCATCAGAAAATAGAGGCTATATACCTACTAGCTAAAGTCTGACTCTGCTCAGTCTGAAGCAGGCTCGTCGTTACCTGTACGAAGTACGGCAGCTGCACTTGCTCCCATTGATAGTAAATAGGATGCCAGTCCGGTATAAGCCCCATACCCTCCTCGCCGGAACCGAATCGTTCGCAGAACGGACCGAACTGCGGGTCTGTGTGACCGCACCTATGCGGGTCGTGGAAGCTTACGTAAAGTAGAAACGGCCTGAAAGTAAATAAGCACCCAGCTATATGTGTATATATATTATACAGAAAACAATGACAATCATGAAAAAGGATACGGGCAGAAAATCCTGTTAGCATTAAGTCCCTCCTAACGCAATTGTATAAAACTTAATAAATAAAACAATGACGATGTTCCAGGGAGCTAGTAAAAAATTTGAGAAGAAGCAAGTATTCACCTGCTAAACATTGTTTAACGCTGGTTTCCTGTGAGGACCATTGATGTACAAAATACCCAATACAAAGTAGGTATCTGCAATACAAAATGCAAGATACCTACTTTTAGTTTTAGTACTTTTAAGTGGGTACCTATTTTACTTAATATATTAGGTACATTTAATATTACCCCTGCTGTCAAACAAATAGCAATATCTTCACCTTCTACCATAAGTTTCAATGTAAAGCGTTTCTTTGTTGTGTCTAGTAAGTAGAATGCATTTTTGAGAGCGGAAAATCATCCAATGACTTCGCTCGCCCAGGTGAGGCAAGAGGGAGTGTCAGACTCTTCCCGTTCTTACTCCTGCTCTTCGAGCCGGAGCCCCGGCAATCCGTTAAGTCTTTCGCGGCTCAGTATCTACATAGCATGCTAATACATAATAAATATTTTAATTACATTCTGAAATACTTGAGCACTGACCCTGCCGCTAAACAAATAGCATTTTTTACATTTTTTATCCTCTGCTGAAACCATGCTAAATATAAATAAATAGTCCGAAGTTTGGACCTTGGTAAATTGAATTGATTGAAATTGAAAGTACCAGATCATAAACCAACGACAAATAATGCAATATTGCACATGTTATGATAGGTACATACATTCACAATTTGTCGACAGGTTACAATTTTGTGCGATACCAGTAGGTACCTATCGTAAACTATCGGTATTTACAATCTTACGATTTACGGTGACATAATATCTTACAACATCTTAGATCGTATGGTTTACGTGTATAATAATCGACGTATTACGTAGGTACCTCTTGTCACGGTTAGCTTTAGCTAGGAACTCCCTGGTGAGCAGCTTGATGTGCGTAATGTTCCGGCCGACCTGGTTCACGTGGTTGTTCTCCTCGGTCTGCTCGTAGTCAAACTTATACTGTGCTGCCGGCCCGACGTCCTTCTTGCCAATAATACCTGACGGCGGACGATCAACGTGTTGAGTCAATTCTCAAAGGTAGGTAAGTCGATCAAACGTTTCGGGTCAAGTAAATATTAGATTCTAGGTAAGTAGTCATAAAATAATAAATTATGTATTACACAATAAAACAAAGTAAATACAGATAAAAACGCACCGGTGGTGACATTGTGCGCGCTCAGCAGGTTGGGCAGGCTGGTGACTGTGTCGAACGAGTTGAAGTGGTGCACAGTGCGGTGCAGGCCGTACATGCCGTTCTGGTGGCTCGGCGTGCCCGTCAGCAGCGCGGCGCGGCTGCGGGAACATAATATCTATCAATTGGGCCGTTAGGCGCACAGTAAACGGCACACGTAGCTGCCCACGCCGCGGGGCCAGGTAGCACAAGACTATATGCTAACGTTTAGCCTTTAGGCCATGATAACATTTCTTGTTTTAAAACAATATATTCTTATAAATCTGAAGAGTACCTATATTACTTTAAACGTGCGAATCTCCAGAACTATTGTTTTGAATTGAGTAATTATTTCTGCGTCTAGCCTATCTATCTATCCATGGACTATGGACAGTCCATTGATAGACAAAGTCTAACTATACAGGGTGGCATTTTTACAGACATCAAAAAGTAGGTAACAAAAAAACACAATCAGGCGAACATAGTACATGTTCGGCTGATTGTGTTTTTTTGTTTGTTCGCCGATTACTCCGCCATTTGTACACCGATTTCCAAAATTCTTGTTTTGTTTGTTAGTTATTAGTCAATAATATTTGATTGTTGTTGAGTCATCTATCACAGATCATGAACCGGTATTTTTATTCCTTGCTAATAAGAAGCGGTACATTGATGCTCATCGAATTAAGTGCACGCTCGACTATGAATCTATAACTGAAGCCATCAATAACCACAATTGGTCCCGAATACTGGATATGTCTGATCCAAATTTGTCGGCAAAATCCCTTACAGAAGATCTATCACAGCTAGTAAGTAGGTTTACTCGGACTGTGACGCTCCCTAGGAAAAGCAGATGTTTGAAACCGTGGATTACATACACCTGGCCTCCTGCGTTGTATACGCAATCGTGATAAAATGCACCTGAAATTAAATAAGGACAAAAATAATGTTGTGTTGAAAATTTCATATACCAGATATCGTAACTTTTGTAATTCTCTCTTAAATAAACTGAAACAAGCATACGAAAAAGAGGAATTCTCTAAAGCAAAGAACAACCCCAAGGCCACGTGGGAAGTGATAAAAAAGGTGTCTGACATGCAGATAAATCGTTCGCCCCCTTCTGAACTTTTGAGCTGTCTGATTCTCCCGTGTCCTCACTCAATCTGGTTAATGATTACTTTTCCAGCATTGGGAAAAAATTAGCTTTAAGTATTAACCCTAATCCTTCCAACACTTCACTTGCAGGCCCTTTGAAACCAGTTGGGTCGATGGTCCTTCTGGAGGTCTCATGTGAGGAAGTCGAGGCTATCATTTTAAATCTAAAGACTAACTCTGCTGTGGGATACGATGGCGTACCAGCAAGAATAATAAAAGCTTCCAGGAAAGTTCTGGTACCCATCATTACTCACATTTGTAATCTCTCTATTACCAATGGTGTTTTCCCCGACGTGTTTAAAAAGGCCCTGGTCCTCCCAATTCACAAGTCTGGGCGCAAGGATGAGGTTAACAATTACAGACCTATTTCAATTCTGACTACCTTTTCAAAAATACTTGAACGTATACTAAATAAGAGCCTTGTTAGTTACCTTAGCACAAACAAAATTTTGGCTAGCAATCAATTTGGTTTTCGAGCAAATACTAGTACTGAGGATGCTGTTCTGGCTTTCTCGCAACAAGCAGCCAGGTTTCTGGATGGGAGGCGCAGAGGATTGGGCATCTTCCTTGACTTATCTAAGGCATTTGACACCGTCCCTGCGCCCGTCTTGTTGGGGAGGATGGAGGGGATGGGGGTTCGTGGGGTCGTCTTGGATATCTTCCGCGATTATCTCAACAACAGGACTCAGGTTGTTAAAATTGGGGAGTACGTTAGTGATGAACTTGGGATAGCATACGGTGTTCCCCAGGGGAGTATACTGGGACCAACTTTGTTCCTTATTTACATAAATGACCTGTGTAAACTACCTCTGGCACACTGTAGTATTGTTACCTATGCTGATGATACAGCCTTGTTAGTTTCTGGAGAGAATTGGGCGACTGTTTTTATAATGCTGAGCTAGCACTGTCCTCCGTAATGAAGTGGCTAAACAATAGTCTCCTTACTCTTAACATCGAGAAAACTGTTTATGTCGCATTTGCTATCAGAAACAATCTCCAGCCGCCATTTTATTACTCTCTTAAAGCCCATACCTGTTCTTCTTTTCTTAACTGTGATTGTATGGTCCTGTCCAGGGTGCAGGATGCCAAATACCTGGGAGTATACATTGACCGGAATCTCAACTGGCACAAACACATTGATGTACTCTCAACTAGGACACGTAGATTAATTTACATCTTTAAAAAACTACGTAAATCTGCCGACGGAGAAATTTTAAAAATGGCTTATCTTGCTCTCTGTCAGTCGATTCTTACTTATTGCATACCAGTATGGGGAGGTGCCGCACAGAGTATCTTTATCCGCCTGGAGAGAGCTCAAAGAGCTGTCCTGAAGGTATTGCTTTTCTTGCCCCGACGCTATTCCACAAAACTCTTGTATGAGAGGGCAGAAGTCCTATCAGTTAGGCAATTGTACGTGTTTTCATCGGTTCTCCGTAGACACTCGGGTCGGCCTCTGCAGCCCCTATCTAGCAGGCTCAAACATCGCATTTTTATCGTGGAGTCTCGAAGGACATCTTTCGCAAACCGACAATATTATATTAATAGTGCTTTATTGTATAATAGCTTGAATAAAAAACTAAGCATCTTTTCCATTAGCAAATTTCAATGTAAAGAAGTGGTAAGAAAATTTCTGCTCGGCTTGGACTATCACAGCACTGAGGAGCTGATGGGGGGCCGTCTGTAGTGGTGGGGGACTAGAATCTAGGAAAAGTGCATTCTCTTTCGCATACACCCTTGCTGTCACGCGTTAGGTTTCAAACAAATTCATAATCTCACAGGTACACCACACACACACACACACTTTCACATTCTTACACAAACACACACACATACGCACCACACATAACTACCATTTATTTTTCATCCCATTTTGTTTATTTAATTTAATTACATTCTTTGTCTTCTCTGTTTGCTTTTTGTTGATCTTAATTTGAATTAATTTGTTATGTAAAGTCTATACTAGGCTCACAATGATACCATACATGAGGGCACTGATCTCTGTGATACAGGTATTTCCTAGTACAGAGGTCAGAGTTTTTAATTTTGTACTACGACACCATGACTTGTATCAAATTAATGTAATGTATGATGTATAATGTAATGTAATGTAATAAAAATTATTATTATTATTGTATGTCTTTACCATTCACGGGACCACAGGGTCCCGGTCATTTGGGAGGCGTACGAGGGGCCGAAGCCAACTGCGCAGAGGCCCTTTAGACAACTTTAATATAAATGTAATGGACACACAAACCGGCGACTATCCCTGTATGCACTATGGAAATGCACCCAAGGACAGTCCCCGGTTAGTGTAGGACTATTGTGGATAATGGAAAAAAAAGGTAGGGCTATGGATGGGTTGCTGTGGACTGGTAAATTGGGAACTATGGATGACTATGGCACCTGCCGAAACAATGTAATTTTTACACGTAAAAATGGCAGGCGGAGACTCGCCAACTCACGACCGGGCCCCGGGAATGGCTGCTAGATATAGCAACAGAGGGGCAACGAGAATGTGAGTGGCTGAAGGGTTAAGAAACTACCACCGCTTTCTACTCAGATCATCTGCTCCAGCCGAAGCCTCCTGCATCCCTGGCCCACTCGCGACTTACGAATAGTTTCTTACCCTCCGAGCAGGATCACTGCTCTCGCGACTCCACTCTGGACGGCCAATGAAGGCAAGCCAGAGGTGGGAGACCTGTTCCTTGTCATCGTTCACTCCAGCCAGCCAATTAAGGCAAGCCGGAGAAGAAGGAACGGTGACTTCTCCCTGGAGCACTCGGGATGATGGTAGCCCGCGGGATCGCTAATGCCCGTCACCTCGCCTCAAGGTGCCCTGCGGGCTTATTATTATTATTTTTTTTTTTTTTTTTTACACGTAAAAATGGCAGGCGGAGACTCGCCAACTCACCGACCGGGCCCCGGGAATGGTTGCTAGATATAGCAACAGAGGGGCAACGAGAATGTGTTATTATTATTATTATTATAATAGTTATTTTTTGCTTTTTAGTTTTGACTTTTTGTTTGTTATTAGTTTTGTAATGCCACCTGAAGGGGAAGTGCTCTTAATACTTTAGATAGAAAATTTTACTCAAAGAAAACAGTCCTTTATTTTCGAAAAGAAAGAAAACGCCAAACGGTGGCCGACCAAATATATGAAAAAAGATAGACTAGGTATCTATATATATATGAAAAATCGATATTTCTAGGAAAGACAAAAATATTGGTATAGATGGCGCTGTATGTATGTACCTACGTATAGATGGTGGTGTATGTCATTTAAAACCAGTCAACGAATTACCTACTTATTGGAAAAATCTAAATAGCGTGATATAACCGAATTCCACGCGAGGGAAAAGCTATTTGTTTGTTTGCCTGTCTTAAACGGCAGAACGGAGGTACTAATTAACGTGATTTTTTAACTGAAGGTAGTTGAACGGATGGATAGTCACATAGGCTACTTTTTATCCTTTTGTGACGCGAGCGAAGCCGCGGGTAAAAACTAGTTATATATATTTATATATTAATATTATAAATCGGAAAGTGACTTTGTTTGTTTGTTCCACTTTCACGCCGTAACTACTAAACTGATTGCTTTGAAATTTTGCAGACGTAAAGTTAGAAGTCCGGATTAAATAATAGGGTACTTTTTATCCCGGAAATATTTGATATTTCCCAGGGAAAACAAAAGAATTAGTATAGATGGCGCTGTGTGTATTGATATATGTCACATAGGCTACTTTTTATCCTTTTGTGACGCGAGCGAAGCGGGTAAAAGCTAGTATCCCATAAAAAGATAGATTAACGAAGACTATAGTGAAACAGCGTACCTAAGTGTGTTTGCCTATTGTTGTTGCGAAAGAGGTTTGTAAGAATATAGTCTCTGCCTACTCCCATGGGAGACGGGCCTGAGGTTATGTACGTTTTATTTCAAATAATAAGCTATTGTTTAAATAAAGTATTGTTCGAAACCTCGGAGAGCAGCTGCTAACTGAAGTGAAGGCATTGTTGAAGAGTAGACCACGCTGTGCAAGGGCATCGATATTCGGAGTTTGGCATATCTTGTTCATGTACGCGCCGAGCTCGAAACCTCCATCATCCGCTGTAAATAATAAAAAGTAGGTACAATCCATGTAAGTACGTGGCCTTGTGGCGACGTGGGTGTGTGGTGATGTGGGCGGGGATTCACCCCGCCCCCTGTCCGAGCAGTGGCAGTACTGCTGGAGGTGTACGCCAGCCGGTAGGTGTTCTTGGTAACCAACGATGTATTTATTGAGTTTTCCCAGTGAAAGTATGAGTACTTGTCACGTAACCATGTATCGAACTTACAGCTCAACGCAATAAAATCATGTAAATAAATAGAGTACCCCGCTTTGGCCCACTGAACCAACGACTTCGAAAAATAGGCGAACGTAATCCTAGTCAAAGTCAAAGTATTTATTTCAATTAAACTATAATTTGGTACTTTTGAAACGTCAACAAATACAAAATAAAAAATTGCCTATCAGTCAATTCATCAATGAAGCTAGCTGTACTTATTCCAAAACTAGCTGACCCGGCAACTTCGTACTGCCTAAAATTTTTTGTTCTCACTGTTTTCCCTGGACTTCCACCAACATTTGAAGACCAAAAATTGCCAAATCGGTTCAGCCGTTCTCAAGTTTTAGCGCGACTAACGAATGGCAATTCATTTTTATTTATATATAGATGTAGATTCGAATGGAGAAGAACGAACGAGACTCCATTCATTAAAAAGTATGTTCTATAATGTCTCTGATATATGTTCCAATTGCAAAGACACGCTTTACACATTATCTAATTACAAAACTTACTAAAATAAAAAAACGAAACAAAAAAAATCTTATAGTCTAACATGGTGCTCATGCATACTTCATTCTTCAATCCATAAAATAATTAAAATAGTAGTTAAAATAATAATCCATAAAATAATAGTGCTTTTTACCATGATTCAAGTACTAGCTGTTGCCCGCGACCTCGTCCGCGTAGAATATAATTAATGAGGTTTTATTCAAGTTGTTCAACCGTGACACTAAATACAAACACAAGGAAAGTAGTTTTGCAGTGTTATAATTATGATTTGCGCAAATATGTATATACTATAAATAAGTTTAAAAAAGAAAATACCGTTACGCCCTTTACCCCCAAAAGGACGGAGCTCCACCTCCGTGCCGGTTCAATGTGGGGTAACACTCAAAATGTTGCCATTTCAAGTAACCACTAAAATCTATCTATCTCTTTCTACATTACGACAATTGACGTATGATAAAAATATATTTTGTCTTTTCGATTCATTGCATTGTATTTGTCTAACTACGTTTTTTGTATTAGGGCAAGTCCGCTTTTATTCATTGGTCATTATGGGCAATAGACTTAAAACCACCACGTATACACAGCTGTCTGTCACTTTCTGTGTCTGTCAGTGTCAATGTCAAACTGATTGTGTGATAACACGAATGACTCGTACTCGTATAATATAAACGGCCACGGCCTTATAACTTACAGCACTGTAATATGATTTTTAACTCACCCAAAAGTATAAGAACATTTCCAGGTTTAGTAGCTTTATCAGATAATACGGTATCAGTGATAAAGAAGTAAATTATCAGGGTGTAAACAGTACTCGATTCGTACGCCATGTTTTCCGCCACCCTCGCGGCTGTCAGCTGATAACTGGCAGATATTTGACTGTGACGTGTCCACTTCCACTAAAGTGTTGGCGCGGTTCGCTTTCTAAGTACGGTTATACGGTACCACAGTGGTAGAAGTGGTAGACGGGAAGTAGCGTGCTGCTGAGTTAGTGCCCTACATAAGACCGGCTTTACAAATAGCCTCCAAAATTTGAATAGATTTTTATTGCCTACTAGAGGTCTTCTTGTATTTCGATAACATGACTAGCCGGAAATCAATTTTGTATCTTTTTGATGTAGATGGTACCCTTACTAAACCGCGGCAGGTTATAACAGAGGAACTGAAAAAGTTTTTGTTAGATGATGTAAAATCAAAAGTGACTGTGGGACTTGTCAGTGGATCCGATTATGCTAAAATAGCTGAACAAATGGATGGGGCGGAAGTGGCAGCTAAGTTCGACTACGTTTTTTGTGAGAATGGTGTTGTTTATTATCGTAATGGCAAGCTGATCAGCTCTGAAAGTATCCTGAGTCATCTCGGAGAGAAGTTGTTACAAAGAGTTATCAATTTCTCACTTGGATATATGTCTAAGATCGAGCTACCAGCTAAGCGTGGTAACTTTGTTGAGTTCAGATCAAGCATGATTAATATTTGCCCTGTGGGACGGTCCTGCAGCCAGGCTGAGCGAGATGAGTTTGTAAAGTATGACTCTATCCATTCTATAAGACAAAAATTTGTTGATTCATTAAAAACTGAATTTGAAGGTTCAGGTTTGACATTTGCACTCGGAGGACAAATCAGTGTGGACGTCTTCCCTACAGGCTGGGACAAGACTTACTGCCTAAATCATGTAGCAGACCAACATTTTGAACAAATACACTTTTTTGGAGATAAAACAATGGCTGGTGGTAATGACTATGAGATTTACAATGACCCACGGACAGTTGGTCACAAAGTTACATCTCCAGATGACACCAAAGAACAAGTAGTTAGGAGCCTCAATATTCAATAAAATTATTACATAAATATCAATGATTCCTTACACTGTTATTTATATTTTATGATGCATTCAATTTGTTCTATAATAATTATGTACATATTACAAAATTGTTACAGGGAGGACATTATTTTAAAAGTTGTCAAATAAGGTTTAATCAAACAATGTACAGTACTACCTAATTAGCTACTCTCTGAATTATAAGAGATAAGTACAAGATGATACCAATAGTAATGTCTGACCTATAATAACCTGATGATATAATTTTATTGTAAAATTGATATAAAGATAAAGTTCTTTTTGTTTGTTTTAAACCATACCTACCCTAAAGGCACTGAAACTACTGTCATTATTTCTTTATTAGAAAGCTAGTTGAAAATTAAGATCTGAAGGTACCTATTAAAAATCGAGGTTTGTAACCTACGATGTAGAACAACTTCGCAAACATAATCAAAACAAAATAGGTAGTTAAATACAACATACGAATTCATTAAGTATTTAATTAGTTAATGAATTGCGATATGCTGGGTCGGGTCGGGTCGGGCCGGGCCTTGAGCCATGTTACCAACATTTTTTGTCCATTTATTATAAATATATTATAAGTATAGATAACAGGGTTTTAACCGCTGCTCGGCTCCTATTAATCGTAGCGTGATGTTTAATAGCCTATGCCTGCCTCAATAAAAGGAGTATACAACACAAAATTTTTAAATTCGAACCAATGTATTCGTTCTGAAGATTTATATACAAGTTAGTATATAGATCTAATGATATAAATTCTACAAGATTATAAAAATATATTATTATAATATATGTTATACATACACAATTATTTAAGATTTATTACATTGCATTCATTAGTGACTATCTATAAGGTAGATTAGTACAACATTAATCATAAATTATGCGTAATATAAAAATATGTACATTGTACATATAGCAACATTTTACCTGAATTATTATTTTATAATCAAGACAGACGGTCGTTGCTCATTCACCCGCAATTTATTTGTAGGTTCTAAGTTCCAACAGGTGACCCGATTCGTAACAGATATTAAACATTATAACAGAATAATTTATGTGCGTGAAACATTACACAACAAGACAGTACTGAATATTTTTATCACATTTATCATTACCAATTCGTTAGGATACGACGGAATTGGCAACGTTCATTATGTAGCTTACTGATTACCAACAAATGTTCTTGACTAACAAATTACAGCCATTTTATTATACCATCAACCATATACCAACTCTTAGATTTCCCAATAACCCAATTAATTATATTCTAATGGCCTTCGTAAATTGGTTTTCTCTTTTCAATGAAAGAGATCATACCCTCCTTGCGATCTTTCGTGGGTATGTTTATCTCATAACATTTTTGCTCGACTTCATAACCATCCTTGATACTGAGTTGTATTCCTTCATTGATGGCTTGCTTGGCGCAACGGAGAGCAATTGGTGCATTGTGTATTATCTCCCTCCCCAAAGATAAAGCCTTTTCTAGAGCTGCATTGTTCGCGGTGTTCTGTGGCACTACGTGATTGACGACGCCTGCAAATTATGGTACATTATTAATTAATTCAGGAAACATTAATACTGAACTACGTACCAAGTGTATTGTCAGCCATGACTGCCATGTGTCGACACTAACCTAATTCCTTTGCTTCCTTGCCAGTGACTACTCTTGAAGTGTAAATAAGTTCTTTGGCAATATTGATGTTGACAGCTCTGGGCAATCTCTGGGTACCCCCCGCCCCAGGGATAAGACCCCGACCAGTCTCAACGAGCCCTAACTTGGCTGTTTCAGCCACAACTCGGATGTCACATGCTAAGGCCAGCTCCAAGCCACCTCCCACAGCTACACCTTCTATAGCCGCGATTGTTGGCATGGGCAGGTCTTCAATTTCTATAAATGTTGCTCGGAGTCCTTTGACGAACTTGGCAACTTCATCATCAGACATTTTGAATCGCTCCTTCAAATCGGCACCTGTTAAGTGTTTAACATTCAAGTTAATTGTTTACTAGAGCAGCTAAAGGCAAACAAAGTATGATTTGCTCCGGTGTTGTGGGTGCGTTCAAAGAGAATATAACTTCGTTGCGTTTATAAAGGTCATCGCACACCTAACAAGCTTGGCCGGAGCCAAGCAAGGCTCCAACCCGGTAATTAACTGGTCATTAAAATTATGAACTGTAAATCGTATGTCCTATGACATATTTTATAATGTCAATATAAAAAAGCTTTTTGTATTGTTTCCAAAGCAAAAAACGCCATATCGGAGCCGTGTTTGTTAAGTGTGTGGTTAACTGGTGACCGTAAGCCTACAATGTTTTTTTTCTCCGACGTTTGGCTCCAAAGTTGGCGAGGGCGGGGGCTACGTTTAAGCGCATCCTCCCCAACCTTGGGGGGCCAAACGCCTCCTGCCGGAGGTTATACGCCGGGGTCGTGCGGTCCATGGCCCTCTACGGCACCCCTGTTTGGGCGCCGAACCTGATGCGGCGGCCCGCTCCGGCGCTGCTTATGGCACAGAGGGTCATGGCGATCCGAATGATCCGCGGATACCGCACGATCTCTGGGGAGTCGGCGAACCTCCTTGCCGGATTACCGCCGTGGGATCTGGAGGCGAAGGTGCTCGCGCGCGTGTATCGCATGCACGCGGAGGCACGTCGCCGTGGCGAAACTCCGCTGCCGCGCCAGATAAGTGCGTGGCGGGATGAGCTCCGGCGTGATCTCATGGCGGAATGGCAACAGCGACTGTCGCAACCGAGGGCTGGGCTCGCTGCCATTGCAGCGGTAAGTCCCCTCTTTGAGGAGTGGCTTGAGAGACGCTACGGCGTCCTCACCTAGAGCCTGACGCAGATCCTCACCGGACATGGAAGTTTTGGGAGGTACCTGTGTGAGGCAGCGAAGCGCTGCCTCCTCGCAACGGGCGTCGGGGATCGCGGGACGATCTCCGGCCACCGTAAGCGCGGGCCTGCGGACGGCGAGCATGGGTTCCCCGTCCGACCAGAAACAGACCCGAGCGTACGGCGCGTCGCGTTCCGCGCGCGCCTCAAAGAGCCATCAGACCACCACAGATGGGGCCCAATAGGGCCGATGCCGATTCGGAGTCGCGGAGAACCTAACGGGTAACTGAGGCTCCGGCTCGACGTGCAGGAGAAGGAACGGGGTGGTTTTTAGTCAGTAAGAGTCTGACACTCACTTCCGCCTCACCCAGGCGGGAGCAGTCATTCGATGATTTTCCCCCTTAAAAAATAAGGCTACAATTTTACACATGGGAATGTGACACCCACACCAGAAACAACAATTTGTGGATCATACAGAGTTGCTCCGTACGGGAATCGAACCTCATTTATACGTCACGCCTCCTATCCGATACTTCCGATAGTATCCAAAACTTTTATTTCGGATTCAGTTACGGTTATTTTCTTATATCGGATATCCAATAGTTTCGATTACGGTTATGGAGCTCCCTAACATCCCTGGATCTCATGTATGCCTAGATACATACATATATACATAACTTCACGCCTGTCTCCCATGGGGGTAGGCAGAGACTAAGGAACGCCAATTACTATGATTTTTACATACCTATTCTTGTATGCCTAGATCTTTATAACAAAGAATTTATATACACATTTGACTTGTAATATTATGTACTAGCTTCTACCAACCGCTTTGCCCACATTCCCAGGAGTAAGAAGTAGCCTATGTATTACTTCAGACCATAATCTACCTCTGTTCCAAATTCCATCCCGGTCCTTTCAGCCGTTTTGATGTGACTGAGTAACAGACATACACACAAACTCAAATATTTTTGCATTAATAATATCACTTCAAGCTAATTTCAACCATCGGCCCCACAGTTACAATGCTAACTCCACTGCGAGCAACCTAACATTCGACAAACATATATTTGTGTTTCATACAGTAACTGTGTCAAGAGATCAATCTGCACAGATAGGTTTGTTTTTCCTGGTTGTATAATGAGGTACCTATATAAGAATGTTCAGAATAGTAGTTTACAAAATTTAGGTAATTATAGTAATTAGTAATCTATATACATACATAAAAGAAAGTAGTTTTAGTTACACTATTTATAACTCAAGAAAGACTAAATCGATTTGGATGAAGTGTGGTGGAAATGTAGATTAAAACCAGGAGACGAACATAGGACACTTTTATCCAATACTCATTTTTTACATTTTACCGAAAATGATGAACGGGAAAAAGCCAGGAAGAAGCCAGTGGTAATAGTTGACAAATCTCACCGGCGCAGAATATCCCAGGAACCATGCTGTGAAGTATAACTACAGATATTTTGGTGTCCTCTCTGATCAATTGGTTGACTTCTCTCATAGCTTCGATCATATTGAAACTCAATGCATTGCGATTTTTGGGACTGTGTAACCCATATAATGCAATACCTCTGTCGGTTCCCAATAACTTCTCATACACTACAGGGCTTACATTCTCTGTTTGCTGTTGCGTGTTAGTCGCGAATAAACGGATTCCCTTATTCTTTAATATGGAATTGTATCTTAACAACTTTGGAAACAACATTTTTACTTAAATTAGTTACAAGAAAATAAGAAGTCTTAACTTTTAACTACAATATTATCTAGTTGCTATTTCTCATATGGCACGATAACCAATTTTATTCTTGAACTATCTTATCACTGTGAGATAGCAAATGTTCAATGTAATGCAACATGCTACAAACAAATATTTACATTTACACGACTTGTTCAAACTCTGTCAACGTCAAACTTAATCTAGAGATAGTGACCAAAGAGAATACACCTATATAGATAAATAATGACTTGACAACTTTTGTTTATTAGCATAGTCTCAAGCATAGATGTAAATACGTAGATTTTAATTTTAAATTATTGTCTATGGGCAGAATTTAAGATGTATTTTCGATGGTAAAATAAACATACCGTTGTTCTTTTTTGACTAAGCAGAAATAGACAACACTTTGAAAACATAATTGCTATTCCGGCAAAGAGTAATAAGCACAGGGACTATTCTGGCCGTTGAAAAAAGAAATGATTGAAGCACCAAAATGACAGTGGTGCATTTATGTTGCGTGGACTTGCAACACCGTAATGTATGAAGTGCAATGACGGGTCATGTCCAAAGGGTTCATATGCACTATGCGGATAGCCGCATTGCGCAGCAGTCCGGCTGACCGCAGGATGCGGTTGCGAATGCGGGCAGCCGGATCGCGGGCAGCTGCATACTACATTTACACACGTTACATAAAGAAGAAAAAACAAAGAAAGAAGTACTGGGTGCATCCTTATTTGCAAACAAGAGATGAGAGCAAGCATCGAATTCGTCGCGGAGAATCTAACGGGTAACCGGTCTCCGGCTCGACGTGCAGGAGAAGGAATGGGGTGGTTTTTAGTCAGTAAGAGTCTGACACTCCCTCCCGCCTCACCCAGGCGGGAGCAGTCATCCGATGATTTCCTCGCCTTAAAAAAAGCATCGAATTCCATTTTACCAGACGTACCACGTGCACCAACTCAGTGGTGGGCAGCCGCAGACTGAATCGCACAGTGCGTATAGTAACCGTCCGGCTGGCCGTCACTCACTTTTAACTATTGAATCCAAAATCAAGGAATTGGATCTTTCTTAAATAACAGGAATGATTTATTGTGACCGGTTTTTAAGCAGATTGGGAAATCACTGAGAAAACTGAAAACAGGCCATAACTTTTGAACCATCACGAATCGAACCCCCATTTCTAGAGCACAAAGTTAGGGAACGACCTCCTTTATGCCCCTATTCAATTTGATGCATACTTCCAGGGTTTACCTACCTGTTTAAGGTACCTACTTTTGAACACTAAACGAGATAAAAAGGTGAAGTTGTCATTGTTGATATTAAGAGGTCACGTAACGTTAAAAAAAAGATATTAAAAACTGCATGTTGTTTTAGTTAGAGTCGATGTTCTTTGATACTTTAATTCATAGTATCCGGTAGTGGATTACGAGACACAGTCTCTTGAAACAGTGACTGTACCTGGTTACTATAGACTTCTAAGGAGAACATTATACACATTGACACGAAGGACATCAGTCATTTTCATTGGTAACCAGCGGTAACATATTTGTTGCTACAATAATTTTTAAGTGACATCTTGTCCGCCTTTTTAAAAACTTTTCAACGTCCTTGTTTCTGAGGAGATGTCGATATATCAAAATATCCTATTATTTTTAAAACGGGTCGTTTCCAATTTTTTCAATTCAATTCGCAAAACAAAGTTGATCACAGCCATTCACAGCAGCAGTTTCAAATTTCAATGTTAACCCCTATACTTACTAGACTCTTTGATGCTAACATTTTCAATGTGCTTTCATCAAGTATTGCTATTAATTAAAAGATGATTAAAAGACACAAGTTGTTATGTACATTTTTTTTCTGTTTTACGATCCTTCCTTATAATAAAGTAGGCAACACTGATATTTTACACAATAAAACTTGACGTTCACAGTTTTGAAGCAAGTTTTTTGGTTTTGTTTGACACATGGAGGCTTGACATGACATGTGATTAGTTTACGATTACTTGACGATTACGATCACGAGCAATTAGATACCTACGTTACGTATCTCTGTTAAAAATTGTTTTAATTAATGGAAACTCTTTAATCGAAAAGAAGTGTTTATGAATTTAAAACCTATTAACAAGACTCACACAAACAATGACGCCAGAGCCATACATTGTTGAATTAGATCCGGACACAAAAACAACCTTAAAGATTTATTTATTCGAAAACGTACGTAATGCAGAAGTGATAAGAAATAATATCATACAGGGAGTTTGGAAATGTTCAGCAATCAAACCAGAATTAATTATTGACCCATTCCAAGTTGCAGTAGCAGCTAACAAAGCCGTTTTGTCTGAGAAACATAATACAATGGTTACAAGAACTGTTTTTTCTGAGATATTGTATAATTTATCTATTACAAAAAACATCACACAAAGTTTGTCCCGATTTGGTATAGAAAAAGACACCAATTTGTTATTATGCTTTTTGGTTACTGAAGCTTTAGATACCAGCACAGAGATTTTATCGCAAATTGAAGGTGAATTTACATCTATAAGTGATTTAAAAAAGTTCACTTCCATGAAGAATTTAAATAACCAGTATAAATTGAATACTTTGGAGAAAAATGCAGAATTAACCGACATAATTGTTAGTAGAATGGTAACTAAAAGTTTTGTAACTCATTAAATTGACTCAAATAATTTGTTGTTTCAATCAATTTAAACTGTCAAACACCGCGAGCACACCACCATTAATCTTATGTATGACTGAACATATTTATTGTTAACTTCACCTAGGTACTATATTTACAGCAGAGAATTCAAAGCGGCTGCAAATGGACTGCTTTGTTATTCTTTAACATCATACACATATAAATGTAGGTATTTTCTGGGAGGGAGTGTCAAGACTCTTACTCACTAAATTCACCCCATTCCTACTCTTGCCCATTGAGCCGGAGCCCTGGCAACACATTAAGTCCTTTGCGGCTCCATATCAGATTGTAAACTGGGCTGGGTGGAGACTGCATCTGTTTATGCACCCACACTACACACATATATGTTGAAATTTGTTATTTCTGGACTTTAATCTCAATAATCGAGGTTTACCTTGTAGCATCCCAGTGGCTTGGTTTGTATCTAGAGATCTGTAGTGTAAACTATGTACAATGGCAGAAATAAACCGTTTTATTCATTCATAAGCATGAAATAAGAACATCTAGAAGACTAAAGAAGAAAGAGATGAGATCTGGCGAACAACAAACTGTTGCTTATTTATTGCAGAGGCAGCAGTATGCGCCCACAAAGCATCTGAGACTGGAAATTGTGAAGCTGTAAACTGGACTTTTCTCCTCAGATTAGGGCCCGTCCATAAGTTACGTCACACGTTAAGGGGTAGGGAGGGGCTCGACGAAGTGTGACTTGTGTGACAAGGGCATAGTATAAAGAACAAAGTAGGTTATCTTCATACAAATGCTCCGCGCGCGGCTTATATGTGTGCGCCATAGTATCTATGCGTCGACGCACGCACACTTTAACAAAATCTCGACCCGTTTCTCAGTGCGCCAGGCAGGGCTAACACTGCACGAGGTTCGCGCGCGCATCACTTTTCGGCACTGTTAAATGAAATAAAAAATGTCTGATAACCGTAGAAGAACGTATTGCTGTGTGTTTGGGTGTCTTAATAATTAATCGATTCCAGAAAAGTCTCTGTTCAGATTAAGTAGGTACCTATTGAACAGGAAAGGTAAGCTAGTCACTTTTTCTAGCATAATATAATTTGTAGGTACTTGATGATGAGATACCTACTTACTTATTCTTACTCTTATCATTCTTCATAGTTCCTACTCAACCAGAAAGACGAATTACCTACTAACTACTATACTTAAATATTATAAGAAAATGTGGTATTGTATTGTTTATTTCACAGTTTATCTGATTTGTTAAGAGCGTGGCCGTGTCGCATTTTTCCATATAAAGGTATTCCCAAATTTACTTTCTGAATACTATGTATAGAGCTAAAGTTTATTTTAAGAAGTTAATAATCTTTTTATAAGCTTTTTATATTTATAAATTGATAAAATATTCAAATATAATATGCTTTTAATTTCATAAATTTAGATCAAGTGCTGCTTGTTCGAAAATATTAACAAAAAGTAAAAGTGACAACCCTGGGGATCAACGCAAGAGTAGGCTAATAACTCGGCGGGCGGCCTTAGATAACCTACTGTGTTCTTTATACTATGACAAGGGGGAGGTAGGGATCGATCCCAAACTTTGTGATGTCACATTTCAAAAACTAATAAAAAACGAAAAAATGAAAAATGTGTTTTGTTTTGTTTCATTTGGTATTAATATTTTTTTAAAGTAATTTAAATGGAAATAAAATTGATTTCGGAACCGCTGTTTCCATTCAATAATTTTTATACATAGGTACGTAATTCTGCAAAATGTGACGTCACACTAGGGGGTCCTCACAAATGTGACTAGCTGTGACAAGGACGGGGGAGGGGCAAAAAAATCATGAAATTCGTGTGACGTAATTTATGGATGACCCGTTAACAAAGCTCTAGCTACCTTCACACAGCCGAAATCCGTTTAGCAATCACGGAAACTGACCAGAAGAATTAAACTTAAAATCTTCGGATCCAATGTCAAATCCGTGGTGCTCTATGGGTGCGAACCGTGGAAGGTCACTAAGGCCAAATTTTCTTTAACCGCTATGTCAATAACCCCGTTAGTGGGGACGGATTGGTCACACAATTCGAAGGGGGCCGACCACATACCCACGCAAGCCTTGGAATGGAATCCCCAGGGGAAAAGGGAACGTGGCCGACGCCGTCAAACCTGGCATCGTACAGAGTTGTCAGATATAGCGGGCATTGGAATGACTTAGAGCGACGCGAACCGTGAAGTTTAAGACTTCTGATATAGGATAAAATATTTATACACTCAAATTTTAATTATATTTTATTTTAACAACAACAATTATTATTATGTAAAATGTACATTTAAATTACATAGTTCATATGTAAAAGCATAATCGATCACTTTGTAGACAAAATGCAATAATATATTCAACAACCGATTGGCAACTTGTGTGTTTGTTCATCATATTGACAATGTTGAGGTTTGATCACAACTGGTGACAATCGCTTATAATAACTATAGTTTTCTATGGCCACACATTTCATAAGTGAATTCTGATTTACTTATTTCCAATATTAACAATCTTTGTTCAATGAAAATTAACATTAATCATTTACAAAATATTCATCATTACATCAGGTAAATGCTCATTATATCACTTAAACGCTATAGCTACCGGCCGGCACCTCTCACTTCGTGGCGGCATATATTTATGGGTCAAGTTACAGTCAATAACACTTGGCCATATTATTATTTAATATTAGAATCTAAACCACAAACGAATTCTAAAACTTATTACGTAGTGAACAAAACCCTAATTTAACAAAATGGCAGCTAGTCATTATTGAGTCTTAGGAACTTTATGTAAATCACAAGACAAATAATATGACGAAACGAAAACAACATGTAATACAGTCTGTATAGAGTACCTATACAATGATAGCGCAGTTTGATAAGCAGCTTACTCGTGAATACGGCCAGGCGCTGCGCCCGCCGCCCTATATATACACGCGCTACACGGACCACTGCGTCGCTGCACCCGCTCCACCTTCTACACGACTCCTCGCTTCCTTCAGAACAAACGCATACGTAGGTGGATGGTATAGATGACATGAAATGAAACAATATTCTTACATATAATATACCCAACTTGTGAAATACTGATCAACGTAAACACCACTTAATCGGTGTTGCAAAAAGCATGGTTTAAGGTCGATACTTAGCCCGTAAAATTTTAATCTTATTTTTTTGTGTTAACCGACTTCAAGAAAAGGAGGATGTACTATGTTCGGCTGATTTTTTTTAATTTGTTCACCGATTACTCTGCCATTTGTGAACCGATTTCCAAAATTCTTGTTTTGTTTGAAAGGTTATATGTATATGTTATATGTATGTACTCCCGATAGGGTCCCATTTTCATGAGGTTACGATCTGATGATGAAATCCACGGGAAACCGAGGGGAACTTTCGAAAATTGTAGGGGTGAGTAATGCGTCTATTATGTTTCTCAATAAAGATTTTGAAACAGTAAAATTTTATGAGTCGACTTTATGATGGAGCCGACAGGCAGGCATGCGATACACGCGCGCGAGCATATTCGCCTCCAGATCCCACGGATTCTTATGTATACAGTAGGATTATTAAAACGAAATGATAGAAATCAGGCAATGAGGTGTCTATAGGGTAAGACATCGATGCATGTAACCAATAACTAGTCAATGACACAAAAAAAAACTAAAATACAATAATACCTAAATCTTCACAAACGGCATCAATGCTACCTGCGGTCAGTGGAAGGGCAGCGCCAGGCTGTACAGCGAGGGTCACCGCCGCGCCTCCGCCACGTACACCGACACCGTCGAGTCCTTCGAGCCCACGCCCAGCGCGCAGCGCAGCGGGTGGAAGGCCAGGCACGACACCGGCCCGATGCGCGCGCCCATGAAGCCCTCGTGGAACTTGATCGTGTTCAGCGGCGTGCCCTTGAGGTCGTAGATGCTGATGCTCTGGTTGACCGAGCCACTGCAACCGAACCAACCGTCAGCGGGCCCCGGGCGAGGCGCTACTCACCACGCCTCCGGGCGCGCTACTCACCACGCCACCGGGCGCACTACTCACCACGCCACCAGGTCGCACAGCGGGTGCACGTCGATGGCGGCCAGCGGCGCCGGCGCGCGCAGCTGCTCCAGCGGCGCCATCTTGCGCGTGTCGTAGACGCGCAGCTCGCCGTCGCTGGCGCCCGTGAGCAGCAGCCAGCGGTCGGCGCGGTGCGCGGCGGCCAGCACGGGCGCGGCGTGCGGCGCCAGGCGCCAGGCGGGCGCGCGCGCGCCGCGGCCGTCCCAGGCGCGCACGCTGCCGTCGCCGAAGCCGGCCAGCAGCAGGTCGTCGGCGCGCCACAGCGCGGTGGCGGCGGCGTCGCTCTCGGTGGGGATGTCGGCCTGCAGCAGCTCGGCCTCGGCGTCCCAGAGCCGCAGGCGCGCCGAGCGGCCGGCCAGCGCCAGCGAGCGCCGCACGCCGCACCAGCGTAGCAGCGTGCCGGGCGGCGCGGGGTACGCCGCGCCCACTGCACGGACACACACATTACTGCCCTACGAGCTGCCTACCCATAAACAAACTAAAACATTCATTCTCACACAGATCCAGAGACACGGTCCAAAGTACCGCATGATGGCGTGGCGTGTGTGGGTACATACATGTCCCAAACCTGTGCTAGAATGGGTGCGAGTTCAGAATGCGCGAGACAGGGCCCGCGCTGGTATTTACTTGTGACTCACGGATGGCAAGTAGTTAGAAAACATGAACATTAGCGACATGACCAACCCTTTAGCGTTCCTGCACACGAACGATACGGCGGCATGTGACAGTAGTGTAGGCGTATGTATGGGTATGGGTGGCAGTGGTACTCTTGGCTGGTGGCGTGTGGGTATGGGTGGCAGTGGTACGCACGGCTGGCGACGTGTGGGTATGGGTGGCAGTGGTACGCACGGTTAGCGGCGTGTGGGTATGGGTGGCAGTGGTACGCACGGTTAGCGGCGTGTGGGTATGGGTGGCAGTGGTACGCACGGTTAGCGCGTGTGGGTATGGGTGGCAGTGGTACGCACGGTTAGCGGCGTGTGGGTATGGGTGGCAGTGGTACGCACGGTTAGCGGCGTGTGGGTATGGGTGGCAGTGGTACGCACGGTTAGCGGCGTGTGGGTATGGGTGGCAGTGGTACGCACGGTTAGCGGCGTGTGGGTATGGGTGGCAGTGGTACGCACGGTTAGCGGCGTGTGGGTATGGGTGGCAGTGGTACGCACGGTTAGCGGCGTGTGGGTATGGGTGGCAGTGGTACGCACGGTTAGCGGCGTGTGGGTATGGGTGGCAGTGGTACGCACGGTTAGCGGCGTGTGGGTATGGGTGGCAGTGGTACGCACGGTTAGCGGCGTGTGGGTATGGGTGGCAGTGGTACGCACGGTTAGCGGCGTGTGGGTATGGGTGGCAGTGGTACGCACGGTTAGCGGCGTGTGGGTATGGGTGGCAGTGGTACGCACGGTTAGCGGCGTGTGGGTATGGGTGGCAGTGGTACGCACGGTTAGCGGCGTGTGGGTATGGGTGGCAGTGGTACGCACGGTTAGCGGCGTGTGGGTATGGGTGGCAGTGGTACGCACGGTTAGCGGCGTGTGGGTATGGGTGGCAGTGGTACGCACGGTTAGCGGCGTGTGGGTATGGGTGGCAGTGGTACGCACGGTTAGCGGCGTGTGGGTATGGGTGGCAGTGGTACGCACGGTTAGCGGCGTGTGGGTATGGGTGGCAGTGGTACGCACGGTTAGCGGCGTGTGGGTATGGGTGGCAGTGGTACGCACGGTTAGCGGCGTGTGGGTATGGGTGGCAGTGGTACGCACGGTTAGCGGCGTGTGGGTATGGGTGGCAGTGGTACGCACGGTTAGCGGCGTGTGGGTATGGGTGGCAGTGGTACGCACGGTTAGCGGCGTGTGGGTATGGGTGGCAGTGGTACGCACGGTTAGCGGCGTGTGGGTATGGGTGGCAGTGGTACGCACGGTTAGCGGCGTGTGGGTATGGGTGGCAGTGGTACGCACGGTTAGCGGCGTGTGGGTATGGGTGGCAGTGGTACGCACGGTTAGCGGCGTGTGGGTATGGGTGGCAGTGGTACGCACGGTTAGCGGCGTGTGGGTATGGGTGGCAGTGGTACGCACGGTTAGCGGCGTGTGGGTATGGGTGGCAGTGGTACGCACGGTTAGCGGCGTGTGGGTATGGGTGGCAGTGGTACGCACGGTTAGCGGCGTGTGGGTATGGGTGACAGTGGTACTCACGGCTGGCGTCCTGCTTGGTCCGGTTGCTGGCCTGCCGGTCCTCAGACGAAGCGAACTGTTCCGACACCAACTGCGCCAGACCTGTGCGCCGTAATTCATTTAAGACTTTGACTGCCAATAAAAACCTGTTGAAGGTAAATCCTCCGCTAACGCCGGTCACCGGTGACCCCCTGGGGCTTAACGTGTTAAAGAAATATTATTAGAAATTTATTTATTTATTTATTAATTCTTAGGAATAGCATGATTTGATGTTGTACCCGGTGTATGGCAGAAGGCTTATCTCCTCTCGTGGAATATTTTGAGCTGCAGTGAATTGGGATGCGTTTATGCGTCAATGCTATTAAGTGAGCACTTTTATGAACTTATTTACTTCATTGGTTTCGGTCCTAACCTTGTATAATCTTTAATTTTCTCATTTTTACGTGTATTTTGTACGTGAGGTGTAGAGACCCCATTTACAAGAAATATTGAGCCTTACGGCAATTTGGCTTTCACTTCATCTTTTGTAATGAAGAATCCAAATAGAACGTCACTGTGCAAGAGTAATTTACTTAGCTTTTGTACGTTACAGAACAAAAATGACTACTAGAAACCAGTAATTGCAATTTCTCAAATTTAGTTCATCATAAATTCTCTATATCTTTGTATATCAATGTTCAAATCGGACTGAAAAAGACCCAAGCACGTTGAAAACATCAAATACTACCAGCACATTCACGTAACTGTGGATAAATGGCAACCTGCATGGAAGTTTGTCATGAAAAGTATGAATATACTAGAAACTCACTGTAGACGGCCTGCGCGGGCGGCGGGCGGTAGTCGGCGGCGGCGGGCGCGGCGCTGGTGTCGAGCGCGCGCCAGGCCGCCAGCAACGCGGGCTGCGCGGCGCCGGCGCCGGGCCGGTACACGGCCAGCTGGCCCGTGTGGCCCGCCACGGCCAGCAGCGCGTGCGCGTGCGCGTTGAGGTAGGCCAGCGCCGTGATGCGGCCCCAGGCGGGCTGCCAGGCGCCCACGCAGAGCTTGGCGGCCGTGCCCCAGTCCCACACGCCGAAGTTGTGGCGGAAGGCCACGGCGGCGTGCTGCTCGAAGGGGTGGAACTGCAGCACGCCGGCCGGCAGCGGGCAGCGCGAGTGGAACGCCGCCGTCTCCAGCCGCGGGACGCGCGCCGCGCTCAGCCCTGGCGGCGGTTTAACGAACACCCCTTACTTACTGCCTTCGATACCGGCTCTATGCTATATCGTGTCACATTATTATTTTACAAGTATGGCGCCATGTTATTATTAATACAAAATGCAAATACTATAATAATGAATGCAAAGGACAGTGGGCAAAATAAACCCACTCCACCACGGTGCAGACTACTTCTATCTGAAAGGTATCACAACAATATAAAGTTTTATAGGTTAAGTCGACCTAAATCCTTTAAAAGGTGGTAGTATGCATCATTCCTGACCGATTTATTTAAGGAACCCCATATCCCAAACTTGGCCGGTCTCAAGATATCGGCCTTTGAAGTACTTTTATCAAAATTCCAGATTTTAGTCGATTGTCTGTCTGTATAAACCGTTATAGAAACAAAAACTAGTCGACGGATTTTAACGAAACAATTATTTTTCAAATTCCTCTGCTGATTATAGTACACTTCTCATCACGCAACAATCAATAAGAGCAGAGCAAAGAAGGAAATGAAAATGTTGGGAAAACGGAAGAAGAGACTCCATTTTTTAAACTTCCGTCTCGTGTGCAACCTTAATGGTTAAAGCTACACAGAAATCATGTATGACGGAAATATTTTCCTCAAAATTATATAAAAAATATCCCACGACAGCATAATAATATGTCTATCGTTTATGGTTGCGGCATAATATAACACGTGCAACGCCTGATAGCTTAGCTGCAAAGCTTATCTATCTATACATCCTTACTAATACATATTATAAATAGGAAAGTGATAATTGTAAGGTGTTGTTTCAACGCTCGATCTATCGATCGAACGGACTACTTGATCTATCTAATGGATCGAACTAAAAACTAATAACAATCAACAAGTAAAAACTAAAGAGCAAAAAATACCTACATAGACCCGTTTTACCACTTATTATCCACATAGGTGCGAAGTTCTAATCAATACAAATCAATCAAGCCCAAACACAAGGTAGTTAATATAAACCGTTGAGGAGTTCCCTCGACTGACTGTCGGCTCCATCATCAGGTCGCCTCCAGACTCTATCCAAAATGTAGTGTTTTAAAATCATAATAGAAAAACATAATAGTCGCCCCTACAATTTTCAAAAGTTCCTCTCGGTTTCCCTAGGATTCCATCGTTAGATCCTGACCACAGGGAAATGGGACCCTCTCAAGAGTATACCAAACATATATGCAAACAAAACAATAATTTTTGAAATCGGTTCACAAATGACGGAGTGACCGGTGAACAAACAAAAAAATGTTACTAGACAGACACCGACCGATTGAACCCAAAAATGTGATTAGAAAATTTGTGAGTTTGTGAATTTGCATGTTTGTGCGTATTTTTGTTACGCAGTCGCAAAAAACTCAGGCTGACGGGACCGGGATGAAAGGAGCAGGGGTGGATTATGGTCCAAAGTATATATAGGCTACTTGTTACCCCCGGGAACGTGGGCGAAGCCGCTGGCAAAAGTTAGTAGAAAATATATTGGAAATTTACATAAAAATGGACAGACGGTATGTTTGTTTCATGCCATTATGAAATTGGAAATGTTGTCAATTGGAGTGAGAGCAGAGTGAGCTTGGCGAGGAAGTACCTTGAGCGTGCGCGCGCAGGCGATGGTTGCGTGCGGCGCGCCACGCGCGCTCGTGCTGCGCGCGGCTCTCCACGTCCTCCGCGCCCTCGCCGCCCTCCGCGCGCGCGAACTGCGCCGCCGCCCACTCCACGAACTGCGTCGTCACTATGGCTTTCTTCACCGGCTGACCTGCACCGCGACTCGTTATTGCATACGCTTCACGTCGACGACATTCAACTATGGTGCGATACTGACTAGAGTTGGACGAGGTGGAGTCCCGGTCGCGGTGCGGCACGGAGTCCTCGGAGGCGGCGTGCGGCAGGCGCGCGGCGCGGCGGGACGCCGGCGCCGGCGACGCGGGGGCCCGCGCGCCCGGCGACGGCGGCAGCGACGCCGGCTCGCGCCGCGACAGCTCCAGCTCGCGCCCCACGCTGTCCACCTGCACACCGCCACACCGCGCTACTAACTGCGTACTACACACTACGGCTACTGACGCGACGGCGGCAGCGACGCCGGCTCGCGCCGCGACAGCTCCAGCTCGCGCCCCACTGTCCACCTGCACACCGCCACACCGCGCTACTAACTGCGTACTACACACTACGGCTACTGACGCGACGGCGGCAGCGACGCCGGCTCGCGCCGCGACAGCTCCAGCTCGCGCCCCACGCTGTCCACCTGCACACCGCCACACCGCGCTACTAACTGCGTACTACACACTACGGCTACTGACGCGACGGCGGCAGCGACGCCGGCTCGCGCCGCGACAGCTCCAGCTCGCGCCCCACGCTGTCCACCTGCACACCGCCACACCGCGCTACTAACTGCGTACTACACACTACGGCTACTGACGCGACGGCGGCAGCGACGCCGGCTCGCGCCGCGACAGCTCCAGCTCGCGCCCCACGCTGTCCACCTGCACACCGCCACACCGCGCTACTAACTGCGTACTACACACTACGGCTACTGACGCGACGGCGGCAGCGACGCCGGCTCGCGCCGCGACAGCTCCAGCTCGCGCCCCACGCTGTCCACCTGCACACCGCCACACCGCGCTACTAACTGCGTACTACACACTACGGCTACTGACGCGACGGCGGCAGCGACGCCGGCTCGCGCCGCGACAGCTCCAGCTCGCGCCCCGCTGTCCACCTGCACACCGCCACACCGCGCTACTAACTGCGTACTACACACTACGGCTACTGACGCGACGGCGGCAGCGACGCCGGCTCGCGCCGCGACAGCTCCAGCTCGCGCCCCACGCTGTCCACCTGCACACCGCCACACCGCGCTACTAACTGCGTACTACACACTACGGCTACTGACGCGACGGCGGCAGCGACGCCGGCTCGCGCCGCGACAGCTCCAGCTCGCGCCCCACGCTGTCCACCTGCACACCGCCACACCGCGCTACTAACTGCGTACTACACACTACGGCTACTGACGCGACGGCGGCAGCGACGCCGGCTCGCGCCGCGACAGCTCCAGCTCGCGCCCCACGCTGTCCACCTGCACACCGCCACACCGCGCTACTAACTGCGTACTACACACTACGGCTACTGACGCGACGGCGGCAGCGACGCCGGCTCGCGCCGCGACAGCTCCAGCTCGCGCCCCACGCTGTCCACCTGCACACCGCCACACCGCGCTACTAACTGCGTACTACACACTACGGCTACTGACGCGACGGCGGCAGCGACGCCGGCTCGCGCCGCGACAGCTCCAGCTCGCGCCCCACGCTGTCCACCTGCACACCGCCACACCGCGCTACTAACTGCGTACTACACACTACGGCTACTGACGCGACGGCGGCAGCGACGCCGGCTCGCGCCGCGACAGCTCCAGCTCGCGCCCCACGCTGTCCACCTGCACACCGCCACACCGCGCTACTAACTGCGTACTACACACTACGGCTACTGACGCGACGGCGGCAGCGACGCCGGCTCGCGCCGCGACAGCTCCAGCTCGCGCCCCACGCTGTCCACCTGCACACCGCCACACCGCGCTACTAACTGCGTACTACACACTACGGCTACTGACGCGACGGCGGCAGCGACGCCGGCTCGCGCCGCGACAGCTCCAGCTCGCGCCCCACGCTGTCCACCTGCACACCGCCACACCGCGCTACTAACTGCGTACTACACACTACGGCTACTGACGCGACGGCGGCAGCGACGCCGGCTCGCGCCGCTCTACACTTCTGTATAATTCTCGATATAAAACTAAACATCCGATTCGGTATTTAACAGCATTTCATTTTAGCCCATGAAAATTGTTTTGACTGCTTATTGTATAGGGTACATATTGTATAGGCTAATTGTGTAGCTGGACAAAAGTTAGAACAAAAAGATGGTCACCAAGTCCTTCTAAGAATGAAAGACGTGATAGAGAGCCCCTTCATCCTAGCGTTTGCCTACCGTAAGCGTTCGATAAACGTTTATCGAACGTCTACGGTATACAAAAATACTATATACTAATATACTAAAAATAATGTGATTGCTCTAGACCATGTTCCTAAAGATATATGTTACCTGATTGGCAATGTAGTTAATAATTTCGTTGGCCATCTGTGAAACCTGCGGGTGCGGCTCCCGCGACATCATGGTAAGGATGTTCCACAGCTTCATGTATACCGAGCCGAATCCTGGTGGACAGAACAGTATCAGTACATGTACAGTACATACGTGGGAAAGAAGGGAAGGGGAGAAGGGAAGAGAGAGGGGAAGGTAGTCAGTTACCGATGGAGGGCAGCGCGAGTGCGGCTGCGTGGCGCGCCAGTGCGTGGTGGTGGGGGTGGGGGGTAGAGGTGGGACAGTTACCGATGGAGGGCAGCGCGAGTGCGGCTGCGTGGCGCGCCAGTGCGTGGTGGTGGGGGTGGGGGGTAGAGGTGGGACAGTTACCGATGGAGGGCAGCGCGAGTGCGGCTGCGTGGCGCGCCAGTGCGTGGTGGTGGGGGTGGGGGGTAGAGGTGGGACAGTTACCGATGGAGGGCAGCGCGAGTGCGGCTGCGTGGCGCGCCAGTGCGTGGTGGTGGGGGTGGGGGGTAGAGGTGGGACAGTTACCGATGGAGGGCAGCGCGAGTGCGGCTGCGTGGCGCGCCAGTGCGTGGTGGTGGTGCACGTTGCGAGTGTCGGAGAGCGCGTCCCAGCCCTGGTCCACGCGGCCGCCGCGGCCCGCCTCCCTGCGACAGTGGCTCGTTACTGCTCGCTGTACACTGCCAGCCAGTACCTGGTTACTGCCCTGTCCGCTACTCACCTGTCACTCTTGCGCACTCTCTCCTGGATGTACACCGCGATAAAGTGTTGCTCAAATATCAACACCATCCATTGTATAGCTGCAATTGAAAAACAATTGTATAGTTTCATTTAATCGGAAATACTTAAAATGTATTTTTGATTATATAATGTCTAGATGGAGTGCCAGTTCCCGAAAAGCGGCACAAAAATTCTCACGAGTCTCACATAGAGTAAAATTGTCAAAAAATCTCAATTTCATGTAAATTAAAAATAAAATAATAATTTTATTAATTAATGAAATTTTTTCTTTTTTATAGTGCGATGTAAATCTTCATGGACTTCCCACGTCGCGGGTGTGCCGGACTCTTAACGGCTATCCATCGCGGTGTTCCTCCTTTGCCTGTGGCCGTGACCCTGAACGCCCTTGCGGAATCTACCCATCCAGCACCCAGCAGGCCTCGAACCACCACTATATTGCGGCAGGAAGACCCACCACAAAGCAGCCCATGCAGGCTGATTTTCTCCGTCGAGTGGCGCGCGTGGTGTTCCACACGTTACCGATTAAGCGTTACAACGCGTTAGCGTTAGGCGTTAGCCTACTCCCGTCCATATAGCGGATGACTGGCTCTCTTTGTCAGTCGCCCGCGGGCCTATCCACCTCAATAGGCTCCATAGGGTCCATATCCTACCACCTCGCAGCGTTGACGACCGGCACGTCTACGGCGGGAGGGGAAGGAGTTGGACGCCTTCCTCTCCCTTCCAGCCGCCTCCTTAGCCAACATGACACGTTCGCAGAAGGAAGCGACTCCGTCCCGTGCACTGTCACTGTCGCCATAGCTCGCAGTACGGTCGGCAATGAGAGATCATTCCCGCCGAGTACTGCAATGAGTTCACGACGCAGCTCTGCCCGTGCAGTATACTCTTCGAGGGTATGCCGCGCCGTATCCTCCAAATTGATTATTTATTATACTAACACTTACCTACGCTTTAATGTACTATCCTAACTAATATTATAAATGCGAAAGTAACTCTGTCTGTCTGTCTGTCTGCTACTCTTTCACGCCAAAACTACTGAACGGATTTGAATGAAATTTGGTATACAGATATTCTAGACCCCGAGATAAAACATAGGCTACTTTTTATCGCGAAAAAGGGGTTGTAAGGGGTTAAAAGGGGGGGGGGGAGTTGTATGGGATTTCATAATTTTTAAAGATAAAACCATGAAACTTTATATTTAAGCACTTGATAAAAAATAATAAAACATTTGTTCTAGCGTTTTTGAAATTTCGACTCACTATGTCGATTTTTAAGAATAATTATTACGATTTATCTGAAAACCTGAAAACGGATATCTGACAGGTAACATTATGGTAACCAATTTGATGATTTGTAATTGTTATGGCGTCCTACTTCCATAATATATTTTGGCATCAACGTATAAAAATAAAGTTCTGTGAGTTTTCAAGGAATAATATTAGTATTCAGCTGCATCAGGGATCAGGGATTTTAAAGACAAAATACGAATTCAATTGACTGAATACAATTTATTCATAGACTAGCCTCTGTCTGCGGCTTCTCTCGCGTTCTTTTAATGGGGTGAGGGAAGGATTTACAATAAAAAAATGAAATGATGCACGATTCTATGCTGGTCACAAATAACCCGCATACCAATTGTTAGCTTTCCACATTGAAAATTGCAAAATACCCCATACAAACTTTCACCTCTGTTTCACGGAAGTGGAAGGGGGTTAGAAAAAGACAAAAAGTAGCCTATGATACTCTCCATCTTTTCAACTATCTCAAATCAAAAACCTTCCTGACTCCGTTCTGTCGTGAAATACGGACAAACAAACAAACAAGCACATACAAATTTATATTATTAGTATACATTTCTTAAGTCATCTGACATTTGTGTGACAAGTGAGTTTACAAAGTCAATGTGTCATAGATTTTTTTTATACTATGGTATTAATATTAAGGTATGCAAAGAGGTTGACAGCAGTCTAAGGAGATAAAACCACGAATAAAATATTTTCAGTTTACTTGAATTCGTATTTTTTATATGTATATCAAAAAACTAGCTAAATGCACATAGCTAAAAATATTATTAGTCCTATTCATTTTAGACCGTCAAGGCCAAATTCACTATGATAGTTTGCTGTTTGTTTATGGCATAAGCCGGTAAACGAGCAGACGGATAACCTGATGGTAAGCAATCTGCGCCGCCCATGGACACCTGTAACACCAGAAGTGCTAGAAGTGCGTTACCGGTCTTTTGGGAATTGGTAATTTGAGGATTGTCAGGGATTGGGGGGGCTGGGGGAGGGGTAATTGGGCCTCCGGTAACCTCACTTACACAGCGAAACACTCCTTTAGGTAACCGAGGGCTGGGCTCGCTGTCATTGCAGCGGAAAGTCCCCTCTTTAAAAGTGGCTTTAGAGAGGCCATCAATGCAAGGACCGCCCGGAGAACACGGTGGAGTATACCGTGGCGGTGTACCTTGCATGGGCTGAGCACCGCCGTGTTCTCAGGGATGTAGGAAACGGTGACCTCTCGCGTTCGGCTCTGGTTCAGGCCATGGAGCGAGGGGGATTGGGATGCAGTCGCATCCTTCTGCGAAGCAGTTATGCTTGCCAAGGAGAAAGCGGAGCGCGTGAGGGAATGAACTTCCTCACGCCCCAGCCGTCGCGGGACCCGGCCACCGGCCACCGGCCACCGTAAGTGCGGGTCTGTAGACGAAGAGCAAGGGTAGCTCGCGACCCGACCAGAACCAGTCCCGTGCATACGGCGCGCGCCTTACAGAGCCATGACACCATCATAGATGGAGCCCAGTAGGGCTGATGCTCGATACGGTGCCGCGGGAGGCCTAACGAGCAGGAGTAGGAACGGAGTGGATTTTAGTCAGTAAGAATCTGTCACTCCCTCTCACCTAACCCAAGGCGGGAGAAGTGATTGGATGATTTTCCGACCTCAAAAAAAATCTCCTTTAGGTAATGACAACCCGATGTGAGAAAAACTACCAAAAAAACTCCTTATATTATTGGTATTGATTACGCTGTGGAAATTATGGACAATAGAGCCAAGGGATGTATTAAGTCTTATAGAGGACATTAATATCAACATTAAAGTACATGTTTTTCATTTAAATGTTTGCGATAGTAACGCACGTCGCACCGGTACATATCAGGGCCTCTAGCCAAAAGCCACTTTAGCGCTTGTCTACAGTGAGAGTAGAAATCAAAATGTATGGGGATGACACTGACAAGTGTCAAAATTTACGTCAATTCCATATAATTTGGTTTTCTATTCTACATGTAGACAAGCGCTAAATGGCATTTGGCTACAGCTGCAGGTCACATTATAAGAGAGAGGAAATCCCAAAATGACAGAAACTATTGAACCTATTAAACCATTGACCTTTTAAACCATTGAACCTATTTGGTGAAATTCGGTGCAGCGATAGTTTGAGACCCGGGAAAGGACATCTAAAAGTTTTTAACCCGAAAAACCCACGAAACCGGGAACTGTGCTGTTAAAATCACTATATCTATGTGGCGACACATGCCACATGTCAACGGATGACGTCACAAGAATCCTACATCGCACATGCAAAGTTTACAAGCGATTTAACACGGATAGAAAATCCCAACGAGCAACTGTTGGGCAGAAAGCCCGCCAGGCACGATCACCTCGCCTGGTCCGAGGATCCTCCTTTTCCGATCTTAGGGAACTATACTCTCTGATCCCTAAAGTGGTGACCCCGACGTGATTGGAAACAACCTTCACTTCACGGAGCAGATTAGCACCGTCATCCGTATCGCCATCCCTCTCATTCATCACTTCTCCGCTGAGCGGTAACCAAGTCGCAGCCAACCAGCATCCTCGGCCTCATCAGGGACCACCATTACCTGCAACGAAGTTGTGCAGCCTGGTTCTTCCCTACGGCCTCACCAGCGTCTAGGCACAGCACTTCTGCACACGGTCTGAAGGACACCTCCTCCCGTCAACGCAGATGCCGGCCACTACGCACCTACCCTCGCAGCATCTCTTCCCCGACTCACCGTGGGACACTGCGAACTCATCTCTCCGACTCACTGGAGTATCACCCTGCACCGCTGACCCGACTCACTGGGCACTCAGCGGCACGGTTCCGACCCACTGGAACTAGGGACGTTCTACACTCTCTCTCGGCTCTGGCGCCACTCATCTCAAGCATCGACAGCAGTCTCAGCGGAATCGACCTCCGGTCTTGGGAGGGAGTGATGTGGCGACACATGCCACATGTCAACGGATGACGTCACAAGAATCCTACATCGCACATGCAAAGTTTACAAGCGATTTAACACGGATAGAAAATCCCAACGAGCAACTGTTGGGCAGAAAGCCCGCCAGGCACGATCACCTCGCCTGGTCCGAGGATCCTCCTTTTCCGATCTTAGGGAACTATACTCTCTGATCCCTAAATCTATTTGATTGAAATGCAATACAACATTGATTTGCAAACATAGAATAGTGAAACCTCACGAGACGGGCACTGTACGGGTAAAACCTCTATGGGATTGTTTATTTTAGAAACCACGAAGCTAAATTCATTTCTCAATAAATATAACCTAGGTACTGAATCGATTGTGATGATATTTGTTCCAGTTGTACAGCCATAGGATATACCTTGACAAAGACTAATTTAAAAACCCAATTTATACAGAAGTCGTTATTTCAAGCGGACGAAGTCGCGGGTAACAGCTAGTTTACTATATATATTAACCGACCAAAAATAGAAGGTTCGTTTCGATTTTCGACAGGTTTTATGAAATTATTAAAATCGATTTAGTTATATTTTTGATGGAAAGGGTGCAACTGCAATGTTATTTTATAAATACGGGCGAAAGTTTTACGTGACAACGACTTTGAGTGGCAAAATAATTTTAATGTGAATATTCATTCGTATAGTAGGAAGAAGGATGAAATAATCCACTTTTTATGTCTGTCTCTCTCGCTCTTAGGCGGGCTAACCATGCCCGAGTGGAAGGGACTGAAGCGTAACGCAGTTTCTTGAAGTGTCACCCGGCAAACCAATGTATAAGACGTTGTCACGTCAAAAAAAAACTAAAATCAATTTCAAAGATGTTAGGTACATTTTTCTGTTTTACTTGTAAATGGTCTGGTACGTGTACCCAAATATTTATGGGAGATATAAATTTGATGGGAGAGTTTTTGTCGTAGCTGGTATCATGTTTGCTCCGTGTAAACCACAAGCTGCACGCACACATGCAAGAAGTTTTGGAACGTTATTTTTGTTGCTATTGTATGGTGACGCTCTATCTAGACATTATATAATAAAAGTTCAGGAGTTTTGAAAATTGGCAATTTTGGAAATTTTCATGTTTTTGTTTTCGGGTTTCCGTTTTCCAAAATTTCATTCCATCATTTTCATTTTGTGACCTCGGAGAAACGGTGGCCAATAACAAAATTTTTTCAAAATAAGCAACTTTGTAAAGTTTCGGAAATGTTTCCAAAGCAAATAAGGGGCAAGCGAGGGAAGTATACCGGCGAGGATCTCCTGGCGCACGAGCGGCGAGGCGTCGGCGGGCAGGCGCGCGGCCAGCTGCAGGCCGACCTGCTGGTCCAGCGCGTTGGCGTGCTCGGTGCGCGCCGCGCCGGCCGCCACGAAGCTGCCCAGCGCGAAGGCGCAGGCGGCGCGCAGCTCGGGCTGGCGCCGGCTGAGCAGCGGGAACAGCTTCTCGTGCGCCAGGTCGCGCACGCCGGCCCAGCGCGCCGCGTCGAACTGGCGCCACAGCCGGCCCAGGCACACGCACGCCCACAGCGCCAGGCGCGCGCAGCCGTCGTTCAGCTGCTCCAGGCAGATGGAGATCATCGAGCCCTGCGCCGGGACCTCGTGTCACTACTAGCTTCTGCCGGACCACAACCTACCCCGCTCCCAGATTTCGACCTGATCCCTTCAGCAGTTTTGCCGTGATTGAGTAACAAATAACTAATAAGTAAGATGATTACACTAAAAGATACCTACAATAAATGACGTTTGTTCCGTAAATACATAATATATCATAATAATTATAACATACTAACCCCGACAAGAACGGCAGAATAGATTTGGCTGAAAATTGGTAGGGAGGTAGCTTAGAGCCAGGAGACCGACATAGGATACTTTTTAACCAACATTTTTTTTTTACTTTTTACCGAAAATCACGAACGGGGACGGGAACAAATGGGATTACGCGTACGAAGTCGCGGGCAGAAGCTAGTACATAATATATCATAATAATTATAACATACTAACCCCGAATACTGTAAAGCTACTCCATTTTAGGTTGTACTTAAATATCGTGTCGTTTCTGTCATTTTACAAAAACATTGTCATTAAGTGGCGTTTAAGTATTAAATTTCAGTGTAATACTAGTTCTGGCGTTTTTACCTTCTACAAAGACAATTGAAAAAAAAGATCCAGCAGATCATTTTACAGCAGATCAGAAATAAACGTGACTTCTTACCGCGTGCGAATGAGTTCTACAGTTCCTGGTGGTTTACAGAAATAGTTCTATTCTCGTGTTTGTATAAAAACTAACATCTAGAAATCTAATCAAGTCCAGAACTCACGTTCAAGTACGAGCTGAGCATGATAGAAAGAGCAAAAAATCGAATATTATCAATTTCAGAACTTCAAATGATATTGTAAAGGGCTAGAACTGTTCCCATCCCTAGAACTCTTATGTTTATTATAGATCCGCATCAGAACTACAATTTAAAACTCTAATCGTGCCCGCGGTTACAAGTCACGTTTATTTGTGATCTGCTGTAAAATGATCTGCTGGATTTTTTTTCAATTGTCTTTTTTTAAGGTAAAATATATTTTTAAAAATTATCAGGAACTGTAGACCTAATTCATATGTGATAAGAACTGACGTTTATTTATGATCTGCTAGAAATTGATCTGCTGCCGGAAGTTGGCAGATCATTTTTTTAATTGTCTTTTTTTAAGGTAAAAACGCCGGAACTATTTCTAAAAGGTATCAGGAACTATAGAACTCAGCTGCATGAGAACTCTCATTTATTTTTGATCTGCTGGACAATGATCAGCTAAGTTCACTGACATGTAAGTAACATATAGGTAGTATAGATACCTATTTACTTCTGCATGTAATATGCAAGTTAGATGAGGCCGATATTTATTATGTGACGTCTATAATAAGAAACACTAAATAAACTGAAAACGTTAAACTTTGCGAGTGTCTAACCACTTTATGCTAAATTAATTATTATATTTATTTGTTTGGACTCCCAACAAAAAATACACTCACGTGTTAAAATATAATCCACCGGAAATTACAGTAACCTTGTGATCTTTTTAATTAAAGAGAATCACATCATGCGAATACAAACATACAGCAAGTGATTTAAATTAAATTATAAAAATGTCAAGAAAGTATATAAAAGAAATACATCATTAGAAACCCAAATCGAGAACATAACACAAGTAAAAACAGACAAATTAAGTGAAATTACTCGCTGTCGTTGGCTCACTCACGTTACTGATACACGAGGATCTCGAGTAGTTTCAAGCCATTTAGTATGTCTCAACCTTATACTCGTTAGTCCTTTGAAACAGTCAGAGCTCACCTGCAGCGCGGCCTCTTGCCCGGCCGGGTAGTTGTCGACGATGCCCGCCAGCACGTACGCCGCCAGGGTTCTGTGCTCACTCTGTTAACCATTTGACCAGGAATTTAGAATTGTTTAACTAACGCACACAATAGTCGCAGTAATATATTACTTGTTTCTTTTAAATGCTTTTGATTCAATCAAACGATCAGATTGTATTCAATATTCACATTATAGTTGTAACTAAATTAATATTATCCATCAGATCCATTTATCAGGAAGGTATTGAGGACTTGTCAAACTATACTTGTCACAAAATTAGAAGTCAGGCGATAGGAGAGTTAAGAATATTAATTACGATTGATCTGAAAACGGATAAGTAACTGACAGGTAACATCACTATGGTAACCAACCTGAAGATTTGAAATTGTAATGTTACTTTTTAGAATATTATTTTCTGATTAATTCATCCATTCAATGTGTTTCCATCGTGGACAGAGAATAGAGGTAAACATGCTCTTATTTGCGAGAGTGAGATGGCACATGTGTCAAAATGTGTATGTGTGAGCAGGACATAGCATATTTTTTTGTTTGCCATCATAGTCATTAATGGCAAACAAACTGTGGTGTCAGAATATTTTCGTTGACTTCAACTGTAAAACGAGTACTTGTGACTTTATTGACATTTATAATATTTAGTGTCTCGTGATGGTGAATTGCTATAAAACTAGTAGTGAACGAAATCAACCAAACATAACCTTTCATCGTAAGTATTAATGTCAAAGTATCGCTATCTCATACTGCATACGCTGAGGAGTGAGGACTTGTCTACCTCTATTCTCTGTCTAGTTTCTATAATATAAAGAGATGCTTCAATATTTAGGAAAGTGTGGAACGTAGTTATTAGTTTATATTATAGATTAGATTTTTTCATTCTGTACACGGACATTCATTGTTATGACATTTGCCAGTCTTCCTCTTATTTTGTGACGACCAGACGTACAATCGATAAAGTTGACGGACAACCATAATTAGACGATATTCGCGTGCACTCGGCGCGAACGACCGCAAGGAAAACAGGGAGGTGTATAGCGAGTTTTCCACAGGATTTTGTTTAATAAAAAGTGTCCTACCGTAAACTTTGCCGAACTGTACATATGGCATTGGTATATAAACAGTACAGAACATAGACTCACGTCAACTGATGGATCTTGCAAAACTGACAGAAAATACTTGTGTCCTTTAGCATTGACCAGGTCCACTTGGCAGCTCTGTAACAATACATATACTTGTATACAGTGGATTTGCTGTAGATGTAGCTATACATGGCACTCAGCTAATGAAGCGAAATTGGGAAGGACATTGGTGTTCCTCTCGTACTGTATAAACGTGTGTCCGTTTATTGGATATCAAGGAATGTACAAGGAAATAGGCCGAGCGGTAACTCCATGATAAAAATTATAAAAATAACTAAAGGAATACCAAAGTGACGTGAAATAGGGAATTGAAAAATTGCATAGTTACAGGGTCGACGGCGATGATCTTCGCCCAGATGTAGACCATGGAGGGGCGCAGGTCCGGCGCGGAGGCCTGCAGCAGCTTGAGCATGTAGGGGAAGATGCCGACGTTGAGCACGGCGCGCGCCGCCCAGGCGCCCAGCGCCAGGAAGCGGCACAGCAGGCGCAGCGCGCGCACGCGGTGCAGCGTGCTCAGCAGCACCTGCAGCACCATCGGCAGCTGCGCCGGCGCCGCGCGCGACACGCGCCACTTGCCCAGCTCCAGCCACACCTGGAAGGCCGTGAGCTGGTCGCGGAAGAAGGGCGAGTGCGTGTACTCGGCCGGCTCGGGCCCGTGCAGGCGCGGCAGCTGCGCCAGCGCCAGGTCCAGCGTGTGCTCCCAGGCCGCCCACAGCGGGTGCGCCGCCAGCGACGGCAGCGCGGGCGCCGACACGGGCGTGCAGTTGTACGAGCGCAGGATGCGGTCCGCCAGCAGGAAGTTGCGGCACAGCGACGCCGTCAGCAGGTCCGCGCGGAACAGCTGCTGGAACAGCTCCGGCGACAGCGAGCTCCAGGCGATGGTGTCCGTGATGGCCGTGAAGATCCAGTTGAGCTCGCCCAGCATGGTGCGGCGGTCCGTCACCTGGCCCGGGATCCTGCGGGACACAGAGCGTTAGTGCGGGGCGAGGCGCATGGCCGGGGTCGCTAGGCGGGCCAGTACTTGTCGATGAGGTCGAGCACGTCGGGCGGCGCGACGCGCGTGCGCTCCCGCAGCACGAACCACTTCATGGCCATCTTGACGGGCGTGGTGAGGCAGGCCGTGAACAGGTCGGCGGGCAGCTCGGGGTTCATGGGCAGCGACTGGCCGGCCGCGCACGCCGCCAGCTGGATGCAGTTCTTGTACGACACGGGCGGCGGCAGAGTGGCGCCCTCCTCCTTCGAGTTCATTTGAGCCTGTCCAACAGACCGGGGATGAGAACGCACGCGCACACGAGTTCCGCGGCCGGCTCGGGACCTACCTCGTACTCGCGTTCGTGCTGGTCGGCGAACTGCTTGAAGTTTTCGACGATGACGCCGGCGTTGGAGCAGTCGTACACGTACAGCGAGGGCGCGCCCATCCACGTCTGCAGGTCGTACATCGACAGGGGGATGTATTGCGTGTACGCCTAGTCCGCAAAAGTTGCACAGTTAAGAGAAACAGTTTCAAAAACTTTAGTAAGCAAAATTCAGTAATTATGTTAAGTCTCGGTACCCTGTTGAACACCCATATCTCCCCCTGCGCCGTGGGCTTGGGCACGCCGTGGCCGTTGTAATGGAACAGCACCCGCTCATCCTTGGCGTTGCGTCGGAGGGAACAACACAGCTTCTTCACCTACAATCAATATGTACCAACAGGACGTTACATACAATAAATATGTACCACACTAACGTTAACTGACGTACGATGTGATACAGTTAGTAATTATGTACAAAGCAGGTTTACTATTTGTGTAGATAATAGATAAACAATATTTGTATTTGGGGCGACTGCCTCGTTGGTCGACTTTTCCTGGTTTCTGGATGTGGTATATAAATGCACGAGTAACACACAATCCTACAAGTCCGAGAGAATGGACCTTCTGTGACGAGTGAAGTGTGTCGGTCGATGCGACGCGTGGCCGTGTTCAAGGATGAGCTCATACACTGAAGGTCGTCTGGCGCGCCCTCAGTAATTATTACCTAATTTACGCTCGCCAGCCGCCGACACTCAAATATTTGTGGGTAACACCATTTAAATACAATGCTTGCTGTGTTACATTTGCCAAGAATATCTACTTACTTTAGTCAGTAAAGGTTAACATAAAATATAATAATACACCACAAGTTACGCGACGTACGTACATAGTACATAATTATATTGAATTCACTCTTGTTCCGTCCAAGACTGAACTCGATGGTGCCTTCTATCGAAAAACATTTTCTGTAGAGATACATGACATACATACCGGAATAATGAAAATGGTCACTCAACGCAAGTACTGCACGTCCAACTTCTGTAAGCCAGGATCTACAGAAGAGAGCAAGCATTGAAAAATGAGAATGTGTACCTCATCGCTGGTGGGGTCGAGGCTCTGCTTGTAGCGCGCGCGCGGCTGCCACCGCTCGTACTGCGACTGCAACGCGTGCCCGATGCTCTCCAGCGCCTTGCTGGCGGACAGCGACTGCGGGTCTGCATAACGAAAGATGGACCATCTGTACACACCGCTGCGTGGGGTACGCTACCCTGCCCTATAGCTGCGTGCCCAGCGTCCCACGCGCATGTCTTTTGGCTTTGACAAATCTCAAATGATATGAATTATATTAGCTTGGTATATAAAGTAAAGTGGTGTTACTTTATATACCAAGCTAATAATGATTCCATTCTGTATAAATATAAATCTGACAATAATATACGATAAATAAATAATATTGAATAGGCATGTAGTTATGCTCCTAAAGCTATGCTTAAGTAGTTACCTTGTATCTTACGCCCGAAATATCAATGTAACACTAAGGTTATCACCACTTGAAACATAGCTTGTTATAAACAATTAATGTATAATTGCACATACTTTAGAGAAATCATCGATATTTTACTATAATAATGACACATGCGTTTATACATATGTATATGTATAGTATAAAATACCTTAATCTCCTGCTATTAACTCAAAGAATAAGAAAAAATGTAATTAGGTACTACAGGTATAGACTAGTCAATATTTACTGTTATGTGATGTACTTTTACTTGTAGGATTGCAGAGTAGGATATATTCTGACAGAGGCATCTTATTTTTGTAAGAATTTAATTTATATAATTATTACTCACAAAGTTACAAGCAAAACAATTACAAGTGTCTTTACAAAAGTGCCAAAAGCTATTTCATTTTATTATAAAATCAGCAACCTGATGGTAAGCAATGAGTGCCGAGTAATTATTATACAACTCCAGAGAAGTTAACCAAGCGTTGTTGACCTTTTAGGCACTTATAGAAATTCCCATTTGGGGACACATTTCTAATAGATATATAAACAGTTTTGTTTATTTTCTAAGGGAAGCAAATATTTTTGATGATGCATTGATTTCAAACATTGCATAATGTCACTTTTAAGTCTATTTTATACTCAAAAATTACGTATTCAGTATTTACTTAGTATCCGAAAATCGGCCATCTCTGATTATGAGAGAAAAGACTAAAATCAATGATTATGTGTTTTGTTTACATGCTCCTTATCATGACTCCTTATTGCTCTACACTTGATATAAAAGTTGGAAGAGTAAGTTTGTTTGTTTGAATGCGCTAATCTCCAGAACTACTATGCAAATTGAATAATTGTTTATGTGTTGGATATTCCATTTATTAAGGAAAGCTATAGATCATAAAACATCACTCTCCGATCAATAGGAGCAGGATAGTCGGTAACATAGCGCGGGAGTAGCCAGCCAGTAGCACATAATAACAAGTGTGTGTGTGAGATTACACCTGTGCACCTTTGCCTACCAGTTCAGGGTTGAAAGTGTGATGTTGAGTATGGTAAATGTGACTATTTATAATAAATTGGTTACTTACCAATCCAGCACTCAAGCCTGGCACACGGTTGGGTTTTCACCACATCTGGGGGATCCACTCCCACATTGAGGCACAGCACCAGAGCCACACAGTGGGTCTTGTACTTTAAGCATAATTATATATCAATTAGAAATTATATATTTGAAATAAAAAAAACACTGCTTAACGGGGATGCTTCAACTCCAAGGCAGACTGCTAAATTTAAATTTCCATAAGTATATTGCAATTTGCACCTGGGTATCAGGCGTGAAATGCACCATTTTAGTAAAAACTTGTTAAATTACTGTGGAACTGCACGGGGTGCTGCACAGTAAGTGTGTACAAAATAGAAAATACATTGATTTGAGTAATTACATCCTTAAAACTTCGATGAAAGTGGAATCGCAATACATTAGCAAATCTTCTTTTTCAGACTCATTGTGTTTAAAACAAAATTTAAAGTAAGTAGGATAGACAAGGTCTATATGCAGCTCAACCACTTGTTACCACTCATGGTATATTATTAGTAGTGTATTATAATACAAACAGATAACTAAATACACTTAGCATGTTGTAGTCAATTAACATAGAACTTCATGATCATTTTAATGCAGGTAAATGTAAACTAAAAATACTAATGTGACTGATAAAATATGCACCTAATAAGAACAGTAGGTACCAAGGAAATAAAATATAAACACAAATATAATGGTTGTTTAAATTTCAGATTCTTCCTACCTATATTAATATTATTAGTGTATTTATATCAACAATACATGATTTTTGGAACAAGCCCAAACTATTTTCAAGTAGGTATTTCCTGTCATTAGAGTTGTTTATCAACAATCTAACAGTGTGTACTATTATGTATATTTATTTACATAGATACATAATAAGAATTATATTGTATTATGCAATAAACTTCACTCTTGATGCTAAGGAATATTCTATATATCATCATACACTCTAAATACCATAGGAAAGGCTACAGAAATCACAATAGCTAACTACTTTCATAACAAAAACAAATAGTATTTTTTTTTATAATGGTAGTGTACACTAAGCTAACAAAGCGTTCATTCAACGAGCCATGTGCGTTTGTTGTCATCGTACTAACGTTACTATCAGCTACGCATTAATGTTGTACACAAGTTATCAATTGAAAGTCATTGCCTCACCTTCTCTTTCACTCTCCACGTATGCTCCACACGCTCTGCGCCTTTTATTGGCTCAAGGTGTCTAGGTTTATCAAAACAGAGGGGTAAATCCCAATCGTCAACGTCTGAAGAAGTATCACTGTCGCCCTGAGCACTGTTTTTCTCCTCATCTTTAACCGTAAGATAAGGAGGCATTTCTGTCATTTTCACACACCACTTTATCACAAAATTATCAAATTACACTGCTCAACGAATGCGAACACTTAAAAAAAACATTTTCAAAACCTCACAGAGTCATGTGCGCGTCCATTTTTCTACCACATGGGAATAAACAATAAATTTGTTTTCCATTTCACGCAGAGTAATTCTTGACAGTCAAAAAAAGTAAATTAAATTTTTTGAATTTACTCGATCGTTAACTTTCAAACATTTTACATTACCTTAACTTTACTTCAAAGAATTGATGAGAATTTCAAAAGTTAATTTAATTCTCAATTATTTACTTTTAATGTATGACTATTATAAAGTGTGTGAGTGCAAAGGAGTGTTAATTATCTTCGTTCATAATAATTCATATAGGTACATAGATTCCAATTATTTATTTTGCTTGTCATTAATTCAAGATTATTTTGTATTTAAACTAATATGTTGTTTTTAATTACAAGAAATATATAGTACAATTATGATTCACTCGAAAATGTCGTTGACTGGCGGCAGCAGAGTATAATGGCCGGAAAGGGTGACTGGACTCGCCATTTAAAAAATTTAAACAATAGATTCAATTCAACATAATTTATTAATACCTACTTAGCAAGATAAATAGCTTTTTTTAAGGGGGGAAAATCATCGAATTGCTTCTCTCGCTTGGGTAAGGCGGGAGTGTCAGATTCTTACTCACTAAAAACCACCCCGTTCCTTCTCCTGCGCTTCGAGCCGGAGCCCCGGTAACCCGAATAGCTTAGGGTTCAAAATCAATGAAAACATTGACATCGACATGACGTACGAAGCGACAGATATTGTAGTTATACTTGATTAAATTGAGCGAGCGCAAGTGCGAGTGCCGGGCAAGGGGTCTCGGGTTCGATTCCCGGGTCGGGCAAAGTATTATTGGGTTTTTAAAAAAAATCTCAGTAGTAGCACGGAGTCTGGAATTGTGCCCGGTATATGGCAATAGGCTCACCCCCTATTACATGGGACTCATAACATAAATAGTGAAAAGTGGGTGTTACATTGTACAGTTGTATAATATGCACCTCTGCCTACCCCTTCGGGGATAAAAGGCGTGATGTTATGTTATGTTATTATAAGCTGTAAGTCCTCCAAGAATTATAAATCCTTACTAATATTATAAATCTGAAAGTGAATTTGTTTGTTTGTTCCACCTTCACGCCGTAACTACTCAACCGATTGCTTTGAATTTTTCCAGACGTAAAGTTAGTAGTCTGGATTAAATAATAGGGTACTTTTTATCCCGAAAAATTTGGTATTCCCGAGGGAAAACAAAAGTATTGGTATAGATGGCGCTGTATGTATTGGTATATGTCACATAGGCTACTTTTTATCCTTTTGTGACGCGAGCGAAGCCGCGGGTAAAAGCTAGTAAATAAATAAAAGAGACTGTCTGCAAGCCAGGTGTTCTATAGGCCATGTACCTAGGTATAATGAAGATAAAGCCGAGATTTGAGCATTTAGGATCTGACAATGAGATCGTGGAACAAAACTCTACTTTAAGTCACATCCAGTTCTGCTATGTATAATACCTACCTACCAGTATCTTGGTCAACTTCCCGGTAAAGGTAGATTTTGAATCTCGGTATAGATGCTGGAGTAGAAGCTGGGGTAGAAAAAAAAATTGAGTCAGGTACCACTTTTCTCAAGTTCCTTATTTTTTCAGGCGACAGAAAGTAAGAAATATAGACCCACCCACAACTTGGTAAAAATAAAGCTGGAATTAATATTCAATATTAATTCAGTCCAAGTCCATGAAATATAGTCCGAAGTAGGACTATATTTCATGATCCCATGAATCTCCCCTTTTTATCTGTATATAAATGAAACCAGTTTCCCGTTGTCACGCCATAACTTGAGAATGACTGGACCGATTTGGCTTATTTTTTTTGTTGTGTTTGTTATTGTTATAAGAAGGTTCTTATGATAGAAAAAAATCCTGAAAATGTTATGGGAACGGGAGAAAACGGGATTGCGCGTACGAAGTCGCGGGCAGAAGTAAAGGAAGGAAGGAAGTAAAAAATAACAAATATTAAAACCAATTTAGTCGTAGTGAATAGGTTTCCACAGGTACCTAAGACTTGCAACCTAAAATTATTCCAAACTCTTTTTTGATGAATTTGTTGATCGAAGGATGAAACACACGGTAATACATATTTAGGTCCATGGAACAATGGGCCTTGACGCGGCCCCATACAAAAATTGTTTGGGGGCCCTTAAAAGGGTAAAAATTTATGGTAGGTAAGTTTTTTAAACTTTTTTTTTATTTAACTGGAATTTTTGTTGTGTGTCGTAGCAAAATAAATGGTTTTTCTTTTCTTTCTTTCTTTCTTTCTTCTTTCTTTCTAACGTCGCAGTAGAGTTTATATTCATGTCCATTGTCCGAGAAGTGAAATTAAATAGGTACCTAGACTACTTGGTAGCTGAAATAAACAACTCGAAATGAAGTTGCTATTGTACGACGTCCTCGTAAACATAATTCTCTCACTCTTTAACTATTGAAAGTATCCTCGTGATTAATACCTCCAAAAATAATCTGCTTGTATGGCGGAAGTTTTTCTGATACATGGCCAACTTTCTCTAGTGTAATTTTTTTTCACGACAGTGACTAGAAAATTCTATCAGTTTTTGTGGAAACTTTACATTTGAAGCATTTATTTTTATTAAATGTTTGTAATTTTACTGAGCAAAATTTAGTCATAAGGAAAAGTTAAGGTTTTTTTTTTGTGATCGCTTCTGCATATTGAACCCGGACACCGTCCTGTATAAACCTGAAGAGTTTGTTTGTTTGGAAACTACTGGTCTGATTTGAAGAAATATTTTGTTGTTGGATTGCCCAATTATCGAGGAACGGTGAAGGCTATAAAACATCACGCTACGCGGTTCCTGTTCTAAGTAAACTCCCCACCAATTTTCAGCCAAATCGGTTTAGCCGTCCTTGACCGTAACTTCACGCCTTTTTATCCCAGAAGAGGTAGGCAGAGGTGCACATTACGGCACTTAATGCCACTGTACAATGTAACACCCACTTTTCACTATCTATGTTATAAGGCCCATGTAATAGGAGGTGAGCCTATTGCCATATACCGGGCACATTTCCAGATTCTGTGCTACTATGAGACTTTTTTAAAAACCCAGTAATATCTTACCCGACCCGGAAATCGAATTCGCGACATCTTGCCCAACAGTCGTACTTGCGACCACACGGCCAATGAGGCAGTCTTCTGTAGAGCCTTGACTTAATTACACTATTTATTTAAATAATTAAAATAAATAGTGCAACTAACACGATGTCTTTTACCTACAATTTTTTTAATTGATTCGGACTGTAAATTGATCAGGGTGTTTGGCGCATGGACCGACACAATGTTTTAGGAGGATTTAGTTCATTAACTAGCACCTACCAATAAACCCAACGTCCCGAATGTCATGGTTGGTTACATATTAGTTTATGTATTCAAATGACCAAAATGTTTGCTTTTACTTGAAATACCTTTTTGTTTGTGGGTCCAAAATAATATGTGTATACCTAGACACAGAATTCACCAGACAGAGAGCACAGTTACGTGAGACTGATACAGAGTAGTGGTCTGGATCAGTTGTCAGCAGGAAGTTTAAGCTACTAAATTACAAATTGTCCTTTTTGTAAGAGACAAACGGATTAATATTGAGTCGCACACAGTGTAGTATGTGACATAAGATAAAACAGTTGTATACTTTACATAGCTATATTGGTTTATATTTATTATTATATTATCTGAGTTTTTCTAATACAAGGAAAAATAATAAAAGCCACTTCATTATAAGCACCAAACATTGATAAACATTTAAATAATAATGAGTTTGATTAACATAATTAAACAAATCGGTAACGGAAAATATTGTTTACACATTATATACAGTATCTATCTAAGAGTTGAGCTTTGTTGATTTAGGTCACATTTTGACGGCACTGCACACCGTACAAGTCTGGCACTGGTCTCCGTCGGGAAGGCACTCTTTGTGGAACGAATGCCTACAGTTGTACACCATCAAGTCTGAGGCATTGGACAAGTCTCTTATTATGATCCGGCCTGGCACGCACAGCACATGAAATCGTCCGTGACAGATATACCTCTCTGCTGGTTGACGATCAGCTTCTGGTGCAGTTCGAAGTAGTTCCGCAGCGTGATCACCTTGCAAGCTTCCTGCACCGACAGCTGCAGGTGGTAGTCGCACATCATTTTCGCGAGCGACTCCTTCAGGTCCTTTATCTCACATCCCGACTGTATGTTTTGTATCAACATTCGCGGATCTACGTAGTTACCTATTCTTTTAAGCAGTAGCGTCACGTACTCGGGCTTGTCTACTGTTCGCTTGATGAGGTCTGTCCATAATTCTTTATCATTATGTTCTTGACAGAAATTGATAGCTTGGTTTATGTTCTTCAATTGTTCAATAATTATTTGTAAAGCTTCTCTTGTATTTCCGATCCGTCCCAACAAGAACACCATTTCTGGATAGAACAAATTGTTTTGGCATACGTCCAAAGCCTCTTGTATTGGATAATTATCGCTACATTTCAAAAATGGAAGAAGTTTGTCCCTTGCGTACTTAGCATAAAGCCTAACCAACTTACCGTGATATCTCCCATTTGGTTCAATTTTGCTATAGGCGTCTAAGTATTTAAACAAGAGAAGGTCGTGGTTGGCCAGTTGCTTTTCTACCACTTCGACGGGGACTTTGGTTTTGTCGAGGAGTACAGCGGTCGCCTTGTCGGAGTCGAGAGACATCAGCTCCAGTATCTTGTCGTGTATCACATTGTACATGTTGTGTTTCGTGATCAGCGTGAACACATCTTTGTGTTGGAGCGTCAAGTAGGTCGTTAAAGCTTTATCGTATTTCTTTTGGTAGCAATACAAAAGAGCCAAAGCCTCTAAATAAATATTCTTATCGACTTCGGTATTAAGTAGGTGTTCTAAAACTTCCTTTACAATAACGCCAGTCTTGTATAAAGTAGGATTCCATTCTTGTACTAGTTTCAGGAATCCTTGTGAGTCTAATTTGAGATATTCATAAAATATTAATTCGTAAATGTGCGAGCTTAATGCTTGTTCAGGAGTTTTAGGTACATAGGGACTGATGACGCGTAACTGGTTGACTTCAGAAAATTTCAATATCTGGGTCTCCCACAAATTCTTGTCATTTTTACATATCCTGGCGCATAGAATAGCCGCTTCCTCGTACAAGTGCTCAGCCATCAAATGGTCGAGATACTGTACTCCAACTGTCACGACTGAGTGCTTTGTAGTCTTGCCGCCCACTTCTTCGAGAACGGTGAGCGCCTTCTCGAATCGACCTTGTTCTGTGAGCCATTTCACTCTGTCGTCGATATCGTAGGGCTTGCTACGACAATGTCTTTGGGAGATACTATGAAAAATCTATTTTCCTCTATGAGCATGTCTAAATAATAATCATTACATGAATATTCCTCGTACCCACGAATATTAAGGCTATCTGTTGATATTTCACAGAATTCACAGTCTTTATAATCAGCAACCGTGAGGACAGGTCTTTGTGCCTTACCGGTTTCGGGATCACACTCCTTGGGTACCCCTAGTAAGACTAGCTGATCATCCAGAGGCCCCAAGCCACTGATGAAGTAGTCAGTTTGGAATGTGTACACTGGATCGACTAAATACTCAGTGACATCTCGAGTTTGAAGTTCAATTTGGCTTCGTTTTCTTATCACGCATATTCTGATAGTATCTACCCAACCAATCATGAGAGTCTTAGGAGCGGACCAGAGGAGGTTGCAGCGGTAATCTTCAATAGACCTGTTGGGACTTTTTTCCCACTGGATAAGACCAAGTGAGCAACGAGCAACAAGGTCGTAAACCCGAACCCCGACCTCGCTTGCCCATGCCACGAAGCGTTCGTGCCATGACATGGCCTGCACGTAACCTTCACATTCACATAGTACAGTGCCACGAAGACGGTTCAGGAATGTTTTTTCATATAATGTTAATTTGGTGTCACCTGTAACAGAAATAATACTTGTTGGGCAATACTCAAACACTTTATCACAATACATTCATACAGAGAAAATTCATTATATTATTTCATCAGGTAGGTATATGAGACAATTATAAAGCAGCACTGGTCTACTCCCGCTGATTATTGATTCAAGAGTTGATTATCAGATTCCGTGGTGTCGGTCATATTGCACGGAATTTTTGAAATTTTTCCAATTTATATAACATCCTTTTCCAGATAAAGAGTGAAAGTGAGAGAGACAATAAAGAATTACTGGTCTACTATTCATGTTGACACAAAATATGCATTTAACTTGTTTATACCTAAGCATAAACTAGGTACCTTCATAGATGATACATTTGACCAGAAGGAATCACATTCAGACGATTCATTGACTTTAAGAGAATACCCATATATTGTGAATAGTGATCCTACAGATTGTACATGATGGATAACAACAACAATACTAATATAGATGTATCAACATTCAACTGTAAGAATGTTATGCGATGAGTAGTAAGATAGCGTTCACCAATTGTGCTGTGTTTCTGATATAACTAGTTGCACTTCAGGGACCTGGCTTTTGCCTCATGATGTGCCGTACCTAGGCATCACTGATAATGAGTTCACTTATGCGGTATGGGTTTCACTCAATGGGCAGCTGCATGGTGTGTCAGGCTTTAATGGAGGAAGTCTGTGTTTGCAGCAGTATTGGTGTGCAGTGTAGGAGTGTAGTCCACTGGTTGCTATTAGGATTGGGCACACACAGTGTTCCCTACTAACTCGACTGATAATTTAATTCACATTGTGTTTAAGATTAATGCTGTATTAATGTGGAATCAGTGTTCATACTAGGGGATTTTACGAGAGCAAAGCTGCTGGTAAAAGCTAGTTTGAAATACTGCGTGATATCACAATTTAGTACATTTCTACAGAGCAGTGGTGTGACAACTGACAACCTCCATTTCCTAAATTTTGATTAGTGTTATGTATAAAGTATTGTTATCTTATATTGCAAAATAAAAATAAAGTGTCAATAATTTTTATTATCTACCTGTCACCTATTACAATAGATTTTTATACCATATCACCATCTCCATTGTAAAGTTGTAATCATGATGTGTTTGACATTATCAAGGTTAAGTTTAAATGAAAGAAATGTCCTAAAATGTCTACATGATGTAAAGAATAACACCTGTGTCAAGCTTACATTAGCTTTACTTTATTAAATGAGTTGTTTAAAATAACACAAACATGGCACAAAATAAAACTATTACTTACTTAAATAATTAATATAGAAATGATTGATATAATGAGATACAAAGCCAATCAATTTGAATTAATAGGCATATATCAAATTCCTTGTTGTTTGTAAGCACATACCTGTTAAAAATCTTCGTCCTGAGCCAGATTTGAAATAAAAAGGATCCAGAGCTATGGATTTGATCACCCTGCCGAGGGTTAGGTTGTGAGTGTTGTCGTTGCTATACAAGCCATACACCAACACTTTCCCATCGTCCGAGCAGCTTGCGATGTAGTCTCCATTCAGATCCACGGAGATTCTATTAACTGCTATTGCATGAGCTTGTAATTCTTTATTCTTTCCGTCTTGTGATATCGGCACCGTGTTTCCTTCGTGATCCAACAAATGTATCACGCCCCATTGTGTACCGAGACATATGAACTTTGTATGCACACAAATACAACTCACTGCGTCTTTCAACAATATGTTTTGAACATCATTTGCAAGTCTATCATATTTCAATTTAGGTTCTTCGTCTGGAGGTAAGCTGTCACAACTTTCAAAATTTACAGCCATTACCAGTTTATCCAAAAACTTATTAAACTTGTCACATAGATTTATATAGTCATAACTTAGTCTCGATTTTCCTTGAGCGATTTATGATTTTTTGTTAAAAACACGAACATGATGAACAATGGATTTGACGTTTGACAAGTTGAGAATTGACAATTTGACATTGACATTGACAAATTTAACATTGTTTTTTTTTGTATTGCGCCGATATGATGTATATTGGCTGTGAGTCTGTGAGTTTGATAGTTTGATTTGGTTTGATCCATGGAATAGTAAAGTTTTATCAACGTCTATGGGTTTGATATTCTGAAATCTATAGACATGAATTGTGTGTGTGTTGTAAGTTTGTATGTAAACTTACAACAACTTACACTTATAACAAAGAGCATGGCCGGGTTGATTTGTAATAAATACACTACCTACACTAAAAACAAAACTGTGGAGATGGAAAGCGATGAAAAATTGATATGAACATTATTTGTAGATGTCTCACTAGACTAGCTTTTTCTATTCCATGGACTCGACGATTTGATTTGGGTGGCGCTGATCGCTTACTATCAGGTGAATTCCATAGAGCAACACGCCGGTGGCCCGTGTTGCTCTATGGGTGAATTCAGGTGATCTATCTGTTCGTTTACCTCCTATTCTATAAAAATACAACGATGACCCCAGCTAATATCCACAGAACGTAGATCGTACCATAAAGACTAGGCATCCGAATTAAAAAAAAGAATGTCAGATAAAAGGCGCGAAAATTACATTTTATTTTACTTGTATAAGCTACCATTCGGAAATTTGGTGTTGCCTAAAGTAATTTGTAATGGATAAACGTAATAATCATTGTTATAAACCCAGAGGATATTACGAAAACCATTTATCTCCTTTTGGGAATAAAGTATTATTAATTCTCAAAAAGCAATGGGGCAAAGGTAAGTCTTAACACCTGCTGAGTGCTGGTACAGGTGTATTCAGGCAGGTTATGTTACTGCCGGCTAAGAACCCTGCTAGTCTGCTACCGGTAGCAGAGCATTGGTTTGGTAAGCTATTTCTGGGGTCATTTCCTTTTTCCGGCTTCTATTGTCGTGTATGTATGGCAATAGGCTCATCTCTGGGCTCGCTGTTAAAGTAAGTCCCCTCTTTTAGGAGTGGCTTGAGAGACGCTACGGCGTCCTCACCTACCGCCTGACGCAGGTCCTCACCGGACATGGAAGTTTCAGGAGGTACCTGTGTCTGATGGGGCGGGAGGAAATGCCCGGGTGTCATCTCTGCGAGGACCGCCCTGAGGACACGGTGGAACACACTGTAGCGGAATGCCCTGCGTGGGCTGAGCACCGCCGTGCCCTCAGGGAAGTGATGGCGACCTCTCGCGTCCGGGCCGGGCCTAGTGCAGGTCATGGTGCGGAGCGAGGGGGACTGGGATGCCGTCTCCTCCTTATGCGAAGCAATTATGCGCGTCGCGTTCCGCGCGCGCCCTACCTACGCTCGGGTCTGTTTCTGGGCCTTTAGCCAAACGCCGCTTCAGCGCTTGTCTACAGAGAGAGTAGAAATCAAAATGTATGGGGATGACACTGACAATTGTCGTTATTTACGTCAATTCCATATAATCTGGTTTTCTATTCTACATGTAGACCTACAAGCGCTAAATGGCATTTGGCTACAGCTGCTGGTTGGACGGGGAGCCATCCATGCTCGCCGTCCGCAGGCCCGCGCTTACGGTGGCCGGAGATCGTCTCCGGCCCCGGCCAACGAGGCAGTATTTTTATTTTATACCGAACATTATGAAATGTATTATCTAGATAATAGATTTAAACTAACTCAATACTTGTACATTAATTCCGTGTGTTTTAGGGTATATGCAAAACAAAACTGGATATAAACGTCAGCCATTCCCTAACCGACAAAATGAAGTGTTATCGTAAGTAGTACCCACAATACCTAATGCCTTACATCTCGACTCGTAAGAGTTGGTACTTTGCAACCCTCCCGCCCGGAGTCCCTTAAGGAAGAGGACGATCGCGTTCCCTGTCTACGTAAATAGTATTGTTATACCTATATTAACTTATGCTATTATATAACGCAGAAGAGTAGGTCTTTGTTTGTTCGTTTGAACGCGCTAATCTCAGGAAGTACTGGTCGGATTTTAATAATTATTTTTGTGTTTATTAAGGAAGGCTATAAGATATCACGCTACGATCAATAGGAGCCGAGCAGAGCAGGTGAAGTCGCACGGGACTAGCTAGTATACATACATATAGCCAAAGAGTTTGTTGGTTTAAACTCGCTAATCTCCGGAACTACTAATCCCATTTTATCATTATTTTTGTGTTAGGTAGTGGATTTATAGGAAGGCTATAGTCGCGGAGAACCTAACGGGTAACCGGGGCTCCAGCTCGACGTGCAGGAGAAGGAACGGGGTGGTTTTTAGTCAGTAAGAGTCTGACACTCCCTTCCACCTCACCCAGGCGGGAGCAGTAATACGATGATTTTCCCCCCTTAAAAAAAAAAAATAGGAAGGCTATATAGGCTGTAAAACATCACGCTATGACCAATAGGAGCCGAGTAGCGGGTGAAAAAGAAAAACAACGCGGCAGTAGGTAGAAACTGTAGAAGTGAAATTCTGTACTTTGAAAATATAAAAATGTGTTACTAGTCTTTTAATAAAAAGGAAGACACGTATTTTTTAATAGTTCATATAGAGAACTAGGGTGGAGGCACAGACTGGTTACGTCACTTCACGTCTAGTATTACCGAACTAGGTAGTTTTGTTTTTCCTGCCTACAATATTGGTAGGCAAACCTTTGGGGTCATGGGCGCACAGAGTGGGGAATCTAGGCGCCCACCTAATGACCTCAAGGATGACGGCGGCACAGTGGTCACGTGCCGCCGTGCAGTGCACAGAGAGGCTCTAGGAGAGACATATAGGTCTCCATAGGGAGGTGCCGTCACAGGCGTTGCACTATGAGGGCACCGGAGTTGGTCTACTAAGAGGACCCGGTGCCCCCTTTAAGTGCGGATGGTGGCCACCGGGGAGGTTTTAGTGAGGTAAGAATCCCACACTCCCTAGTCTTTTTCCCCAAAAAGCTAGGCGCCTTTGGAAGGTTTCCCCCCGTCAACAAAAAAAAAAAAAAAAAAAAAAGGTAGTTTTGTTACACAATTTAATTATTTACTTCACGTTGCAGCTCCAATGACGACTCCAACTCTATCATTGATTTTCCACAAACACAACGCACACAAGCGGAACTACTTACTGTACCTGTTCTTTGTGACCAGATAGATAGAAGTGCACATAATATACTGGATATTAATTTAGAATATGAAAGTGTTTCGGAAACGAATGACAATAATAATGATTTCCTTCATCCGATTATTTCTAATAACGAAAAACTCTGTATTATTGCCGATAAGAATACCTCTGATGCAGTATTCGTTGAACCGAAGGTAAATAATGTTGATGATATAAATTGGGATGATATGCTTGATTCGGAATTATTTGTAAAAATTGCCGCTGGCGGAGAAACAGATTGCGAAGAATTACATGAAGATCATAACTTTACTGTGGGGTCTACATTTAACTCGCATCGGGTTAGTTGTGTGGGAAAAGAGAATAAATATAAGAAGAAAAGCAAAAGCACGAAAAATAAAGTGTCAGATCGAAGTGCAAAAGAACGTAAATCCATTAACAATACTGAGAAGAGTCATTCAAAAGTAATAGTTGAGATGAAACAAATAAATAAAAATAATTTACGAAAGCAAAAGTATACAAAGGCTATTAAAAATTGGCTTAATAACGTTGAATCCCCGCATCCCATGTGTGGAAACGTAGACAAAGACTGCATTAACGAAATGAAGGGCGGCGACAAAGATAATATACTGGAAAATACTGAACCAAATGAGCATCCGACCCAAATGTGTGATACACCTGACAAAGAAATTCATATAGACAAAGCACAGCCTGCAATGAGAGCAAAGAAAGTTGTCCAAGCTCAATTGGCCAATAAGAATGGTATCATGAAATTCAGTAAACCAAAAATTACAGAGAAACGAGCTCATACTGAATCTGCTACTCAGCAAAGTACGACTAAAGATAACAGAAATAAAGTAATAAAGAAATTCGTTGCTCCCATTAAATATCAAACTGTAGAAGGTGTCAAGTTTCAAGTTCACTTGGTTGATGAAGAAAATATTCTTAGTTTCAATGACAGTCTGCTACAAGCGAAGGATAAAGAAATTATTGCTGTTTTGATTTATAGGTAGGTACGGATATTATGTCTCACTTTGAATTAGTATTATGCGTTAGTATACTCGTATGTCCAGTATGTAGTTACTACGTCACTCGTCCCAATTGTAACTGAGTCGTAGCGATAGTTAAAAGTCATGAATCGGTAATGCATGAATTACATTATAATATATAATAAGTATTTTGTCAGTTTGCGTGGAATAGGTTGACCAGTAATCTCGTTTCGTCTATACATATTGCAGCAATGGTTTCTGTCAGCTTAATAGTCATTACACTGACGACACGTGCTCTCCTAGCGGCATCATCATCTGTTATAACGCTATGTTCTACTGTTTCAAGACTCCTGGTCCGAACCTCAAGTAAGTACCTACGGTTGTTTATGAAGTACTCAAGTACGTAATACGCGACATACAAAGGTTCCTATGTTAATAACGTGTTACTTGTTTCAGGAAAGCACTAAGTTATTTGCTTACGAACAATATCGTAGTGTGTTACGACGCTCGTAGTGTCCTAATGTTCCTCGCGTCCCATTTAGAGTTAGACATTGCGACAATAGATATGCGCGATGCCAAGGCAAGTCACTATAACTACTTACTATTCCCACCCACACATTCACTTTAACTTCAATGTGTTTTCATCTGCCAATCTTTTCGGCTGTCTGGGCAGTTTATTCCCAAGGTGTGTATTTGATCTGGCTGGCTCTTTCCTCGCAGTCTTCGTCTGTCATATCTACTGAATGTTCGCTACAAAAGTCGAGCTGGTATATGAGTCAACTGAAGGAGTGTTGGCTCAAATTGTTAGACTTGCTGATTGAACATTCTCTATGGGATGTATTCATTGATATTGAAATGAAACTAATACCTATAATTACTGGTTAGTACCTCATTATATTTTTTTCGTTGAGGTAAGTAACACTTGATTTTAACTTATTCGTTAAACTTTTATTTCCTTAATTTTGCATTTTGTTACCACTTACCTGGGGAGGACAAAAATGACTATCAGACTTTCACTGACTAAAAACTACGTCGGTGACTCATCTCATACGAGGGTGCGGGAAACACATTCTTCCGCAGCCACTGAATTCGCGGTGGCCTGCCTTGTCAAGCGAACGCGACGGTTGAGTCTAAATAGGTCTCCTCCATGCTCCGTCTCGGGTCCTTTTAAACGAAGTGACGTCTTCCCTGAGTCGATATAATAAAGAAGGGCCAAATTAAAAGTACCCATAAAGCACACAAGAAAAGACTAATGACTGTTGATGAAGCAAAAGAGCTATGTCAGAATTTATTATATAACAGCAAAAATTAAGCAGAGACTATGGAACGCTCCTACTATGCTGTCGTCCAATAGGAGGCAGGCGTGAGGTTATGTATGTAAGAGAGCAACTTATTGAGATAAGACTTAGGTTATGTACATACAAATTGGTCATGTATAATTATATGCAGCTACCGTATTACGTAGGTACCTACCAACTACCAAGGACGTTGAACAACAGGTACCTTGGTACAATGTTTGTCCGAAAAAGCACCGTCCAGTTAGGCTATTCTGTAACTGTCAATTCGAACTTTCGAAGCGAGCTCGATCGCAATCTGAGCAAGTCATTGGTCGAATCGAAGATTATTCTCACAACCAATGCTATGACGAACAGCACACGATCTAGTTTACTTCGATCTTTTGAATTGAAACTTACAGAATAGCCTACCTAGCTTTAAATATCGATTATGCGATTATGCTTTAAATATCGATTATACGTCGATTTTTTTTTATTATTATTATCGATAATTCTTGGCACTCTTTTCTTAGTCTAATAACGTGAGAAAACCGTTATTTTCACTAAAGGCTCCAATAACAATATAATATTGTACACAATGTGGTATGTACACAGCCATGGAGCTTCGTGGCATATGCGTCGACATGAAAACATTAAACTCGATGGAGCAAGCAGTAGTGGATCGGTTGAAGGGGGTGGAGGCGCGGTGTTACGAGGTGGCCGGCAGAGTGTTCCAGGTCAGCTCGCCGGCGCAGGTGCGCGCGCTGCTGTACGACGAGCTGCGGCTGGACGAAGAGTGCAACCTCGACGTCGGGGGAACTGAAGCGAAGGGAGCCAAGTCCACGTGCGAGACCACGGTGAGGGTGAGCTTAGAGTAGTGCGCAGTGTGGTCTCCGTCAGCGGAGCTCTACTAGACAGTGTACTTACAGCTGCGCAGGCTGGCGGCAGTGTCGCAGCACGAGCTGCCGCGCCTGGTGCTGGAGTACCGACACCTGCACAAGGCGCGCGCCACCTTCCTGGCCGGTATAGCGCAGCACGTTCGAGACGGAGTTGTCCGACCTACTTGGTGAGCTCTGTCGCTGTCAACGAGACCACATACACTTTACAATTGTTAGTGCTAGGACCGTGCGAGACTTTGCCTCACCATTTCTTTTCTAATTACCCATATTCTGACAGTTTGAGTATTTGTGCGACCCACGCAAATGTTCTTTAGGTTGGTATTGTTCGTCGAATCAGTCAGCCTCACCTGTTAATTGAGCCGACTGTAAACCGACACATGCGTACTGCCTTCAGAACGGGTCCGCTCAAACTGATGTGGTTCTTTCCTCAAAAGGCCACTACAGAAAAAACTTGCACGGTTCTCACACATAATCTTTTATACATATTGTCTGGACTTTAAAAGAGACAGACCTCTGAGTTTGTTTCGGCATTTCTTCTCAGAGTAGTCAGTTAGGAAATGTCGGCCTCATCGTTCGCTTGATTAAAATTGACGTGTAAAAGTGCTGCCTTGTAGCCTATTTGCAGAAATAAATTCACTTGTTTCACTCGTTTCACTTGATTCATTTAGTACCTACCCATGCTACTTAATACATATTCGTTTGTTCGATATGTTCGTATGTTTGATACATATGCATGTGTGTGTTACCTATTATTATATGAGTAAGAAGCCATCCTTTGCCCGCGTTTGGCCAAGAAAAAATAATCAAGTAAGTGGCAGTGCTTGCGCATTTCGTCTTCTTCTCCAAAACAATCAATCACAATTTTTTTTTATAGGTTTTGTATCGAATCAACAGTAAGTAGTTACATTATTGGTGCAATCCTTTGACAATAACAATTGGTTTAGGCTGCAGATGGCTTCGGCGACAGGGCGCATCGCGGCCAGCAACCCTAACTTGCAGGCTATACCTAAGGCTCCCTTCAGCCTCTTCCTGTTCCCTGGTGCAGACGATGGTAATCTCTAATTATTGTACAAATAAAAGGGAAATAATAAATAGATCATAATTAACAGGTGGTTAGGGCGTTTCACACACGAATTATATAAGGCGAGAACCATGGCCAGATGTTTTGTAGTGTAAGGGTAAGTACGCGCATTGTGTTTTCACAGTATTTTTCACTTTAATTTTAATTCCTTTTCTTATTTTTACGGTAATTTATAGTACCTAGATATGATTTAAAACTACCTAAATGATGGTATTAATCGTAAAATAATAAAACTGCTTTCAACAGGAAAGATCTGGCCATTATTCATGATACCTTTTCACGCAAAAACTAATAATATGGTATCTCAATAAAACAGCGCTACAGACACATCGCGAGCCGCGTGTTCTATTACAGAGCGCGCGTCGTCTATGACAGGGCGCGCGTCGTATATTACAGAGCGCGCGTCGTCTATTACAGAGCGCGCGTCGTCTATGACAGGGCGCGCGTCGTGTATTACAGAGCGCGCGTCGTATATTACAGAGCGCGCGTCGTCTATTACAGAAAGCGCGTCGTCTATTACAGAGCGCGCGTCGTGTATTACAGAGCGCGCGTGTCCGCGCTACAGCTCCGCGCGTGCTACGTGGCGCGGCCGGGCCGGCGCCTGCTGGCCGCCGACTTCCGACACATCGAGTGCCGCGTGTTCGCGCACCTCGCCGCCGACACCCGCCTGCTGCACGCACTGGCCCAGCCGCGCGACTTCTTTACGCAGCTGGCGGCCGACTGGTCGGTAACTCGGTACCCTACACCCGGACACCCTTATGCTTTACAATATCTGAGCGTACGGCTACGGCTCAATGAGCCATTAGACCACCACGGATGGGGCCCAATCGGGCTGATGCCGATTCGGAGCTGCGGAGAACCTAACGGGTTACCGGGGCTCCGGCTCGAAGCGCTGGATTACTTCTCCCTCCCGCGTCACCCAGGCGGGAGAAGTAATACCATGATTTTCTCCCCTTAAAAAAAATGCTTTACAATATTAGGTATGTACGTTATCAATGTGACCACATGTTTTTTGTTTATAAAGGCTAAAGAAGCCTGAGAGCGAAGTAGTAGCCGAAGAAAGGGAGCGGACGAAGCGGTTAGTGTACGCGAGCCTGTACGGTGCCGGGCCCCGCAAGCTGATGGAGATACTGGGCGTCAGCTACCAGCGCGCGCTGGAGGTGGCCGCCAGTTTCCACAGTACGTGTCAATGTCGCAGTGTCGCAGTGCTGGGTGCCGAGCAGTGTGGGCAATGAGTGCTGGTGTGCGCAGGAACGTTTCCGTCGTTGAAGGAGTTCGGCGGCACAGTGTGGCGGCGCTGCGCGGCGGCGCGCGGCCGCGTGCGCAGCGTGCGCGGCCGTCTGCGCGTACTGGCGCCCGTCGCGCCGGCCGACTGCGCGCACGCGCAGCGTCAGGCCCTTAACTTTGTCGTACAGGGTATGTTGCGCTTCCCGTATCACTTTTTAATAATTGTGATTTTGAAGTATGCGAGCGAAGTAATTGCGACCATACAGAGTAGGCAACTAGACAATAGGCACCAGGCACCTAATAAACCGGAGTGCGCAGGTTCGGCCGCCGACGTGTGCAAGATGGCCATGGTGGCGACGACGCGCGCGCTGGACGCGGCGGACGCGGCGCTGGTGCTGCAGGTGCACGACGAGCTCGTGTGGGAGGTGGACGAGCACCGCCTGCACGACGTGGCAGGTGCGGCACTGTGTACTGTATACTATAACTTATAATAAAACAATGACCCATTAGTAGCTATACAAAATAAAATATTACTATTAGTTCTCGTCGGGTCATCTCAACGTCCCCGACTAGGAGCACGAGGACGCACGATCCAGGCCGATGTTTGTCTGGGCGGAGCCTGTTACAGCGAGGCGGGTTGAGGGATTGGCGGGTCCGGTGGTTGCCCCGCCACGAGCCGCGCTCTAGCCGGGCAAGCCCAGCGAACAGCTGTCAGGGGGGCACCGGTGGTAGGGCGCCAGCTCCCGGAGGTGGTCGTGCCGTGACCGATCGGAGCGCTCGAATAGTGTCGTGCTCAGGCGCTGCACGAAGGCGTCGACGCTCTTTATGCCGAGGTCTCGGGCGAAGCGCGGGGCTTGGACGATGATTTCTAAACGGCTAGCCATAATGTGGTATGGCGGATTTTCCAATCCTTGTGCGACGGTAGTAACGCAGGGCTCGATGGCAGGCCGAGTGCAGCGCGCTATGGAGCAGTGCGGGCGCGCGTGCGGGCTGAGCGTGCCGCTGCCGGTGTCACTGCGCGCGGGCGCGGACTGGGCGCGCATGCAGCCCTACACCGTGTGACGTGTCACTGCGCGGGCGCGGACTGGGCGCGCATGCAGGCCTACACCGTGTGACGTGTCACTGCGCGGGCGCGGACTGGGCGCGCATGCAGCCCTACACCGTGTGACGTGTCACTGCGCGGGCGCGGACTGGGCGCGCATGCAGCCCTACACCGTGTGACGTGTCACTGCGCGGGCGCGGACTGGGCGCGCATGCAGCCCTACACCGTGTGACGTGTCACTGCGCGGCGCGGACTGGGCGCGCATGCAGCCCTACACACCGTGTGACGTGTCACTGCGCGGGCGCGGACTGGCGCGCATGCAGCCCTACACCGTGTGACGTGTCACTGCGCGGGCGCGGACTGGGCGCGCATGCAGCCCTACACCGTGTGACGTGTCACTGCGCGGGCGCGGACTGGGCGCGCATGCAGCCCTACACCGTGTGACGTGTGACCTCAATATTTTACTTTACTGCAGTGAAGGGTTATTCTCTACTCTCCCTGTAACTTCTCTGAAATACATACTTGCTATGGCACTTTGCACTATTATTTCGTTACCCGACTATGGCGAAGCCAAACGGTTATGATTTTGTATGTATGTATGTTCATAATTATGTTCACTCCTAACACCTAAACTACTTTGCCATAATATGATAAATGGGGTATCATTAGAAGCGTCTCATTAGTCCGCTGGTTATAGGCTACATGAAATTATATGAAACTACAAAGTAAGAGTCCCCCTTTTTTTAACGACCGTGGTCCCGGCATTTTAACGCAGAGTTCCTGTTCTTCTGAGATTTCCAAGGGCATCATCATCATTATCATTCACAACCTATAAGCGGCCACTGCCGGCCGAAGGCCTCATCTCGCACGGAGAAGGTTTGTGCATTAACTCGTCGAGTACCGGTTTTATAGACACAATTAAAGAACAATAGGTCGCGGTCACCGGTGACCGCTTGGTGTTTGACAGTTTAAACACCATGCTTGCTCAATGCGGGTTAGAGATTTCAACTAGTTTTTCAGTGGTGTCTAGATAATCTTTGGAAGTACCTACTTATAACTCAGAAAAGTCACATTGGTACCGTTGGTAGGTTTTGTACTGTTATATCCAAGGAATACCACATCCTTATCCCCGTCAGAGTACTGACACTTCACTCCTCGCCTCAAATGCATACAACCCCGTCCTATACAAAAACAGTCGGTCGCATTCCATCCACATTCCCGTGCACTCGTGGTCACACTCGAAATTATATTACCTATTAATTTGTGAAGTTGAAGTAAAAGTAATTTTGTTCTACGAACTGCAGTGTTTTCTATAAGAAGAAGAAGAACTTACCACATCAAAATCTAACAGTAAGTATCCGCACTCTCATGTATGAGAAGCCGTCTTACTCCTCCGGGTCACCACGACCCTATACTATATTTGCTGATGCTAGTGCAGTGCAGGGGTAAATAAATAAATTCAGACTTAACTCAAGCAAATTAAGTACTTTATTGTTTGAGACAATTGAACATAAACATTTGACACTCACTTAACATTGACTATGACATGCGGAGCTACATAATAATGTGCTTTTATTGTTGAACTTGTTTTGTAGTTTAACTCTGTGCAAGAATATGCTCTGGGAATTGGTGCCGGCTGACAATATCCACCCTGAGTGTATCCATGCACTCGCGTGAGACGGCCCAACAGTAATCTTAACAATAATATGTAATGTTAAACTTCCAAATAGTACGCAGGTCACTATAAGGGCTTTACATAGCGCGGTATTCCATACAGACACATGAAGTTGCCTCACAAACTTGAAACAACATGTATATCATTTTGTACCACCTATTTGATTATAAGTGTTTCAATACAAAAACAATTTAAACGAACAATTTGGACAGGAAACTGAGTTATGCGGACGCCGCACGGTCTCGTACAGAAGTACAGAAGTGATCGGCGACGACTACCATCGCGTTTTCTGTGTAGGATTATAAACAGACTGAAGGTTATCGCACACTTAACAAGCTCGGCTCTGGCACAGCTCTGGCACGGCGTTTTTATATTGCTATTTTATATTGACGTTATGAAACATGCCATACGATATACGATTTAAAGTTCATATTTAACTGAAAAGTTAATTGCTGGGTTAGAGCCATGCCGGTTTAGTGTGCTATGAGCATTCAGTCCAACCAGTCGTAGTCGTCGTCGTTTTGATACTTCACAATATATTGAAATTTTCACCGATGTCATTGTAAAGTAGAGTTAGCGACACTTGTGTCGAAATACTCAAACGCTACTCAATTTTAAGTCGCGCTTAAGTATTGTTCTAGGTACTACAATTTTTTTGAAATTCTTTAAAATGACAGAGATGGCAAAATATTGAATTACAACATAAAATTGAGTAGCCTTTCAGTAATTGTGCGTCAGCAACCCGCACACGTGTGACAGGTCTCAGACCTTGGTATAGTGCGTTTGAGTATCACATCAACAGCCTATATAAGTGTCCACTGTTGAGCAAAACGCTCTTCTCACACGGAGAAGGATTGAGTATTTTAATTATTAATTATAAGTCGAGGTATCCTCACGATGTTTACCTTCACCGTCTGTAGTACGAGTACCTAAATTTATCTATTAACTATTAAGCGCAAACCTACTAATTAGGATTAAATCCGGGTTATTCGTTTCCCTGAATTGGGTCATTTTTTGTATAAAAACCATATTGTGTTAAACAAAACCTTATACTTGTACACGCTTAATAGAACCTACGCTAACATTTTATATGGCTATAATATAATTTATGTTCAGTTCAGACTATAGATAATTATTTGGGTGGTTGTGAGGTCCTCTCGAAGACATAGTGAAGCAAGACAGGTACAGTAACAATAGTTACTTACTTCAAAAGGCACTCGCTCTCACTGTTGCCACCTCCCAGCCGAGGTTAGAACATACATACATAGGTATTCAAAATAAATATAATTTGAGACATTTTTCATTGAGCTTGAGATCTTTGCGCGAGTCTTTACTTCACTAAACATCCGCGAATACATATAACTTGCGTTCTGTAACGTTTTCTTATAAGTCAGTCATGGTACCAGAGTGACACTGTACAGTGTACATACTTAGACATAAGTATACTTATATATAATTATACCTCGGTACAACAGGCTGACCCCGCCACGGTATGCCATGGATGTGCAGCAGATTCCGATTTGTAATGAAACGCACACAATTTCATCTCAATCTCGTCATCTGTATGTATCTAACTACACCTACTAGGTACGTACGTACCATCACGCAATGTAAGTACGTACTCGCCTAGCTTCAAAATGTTAACTGAGTTACAAACGTCCAGTAAGGTACTGACACTTACCAGATACAGCATAAGACGTATTTATACGCTGACATAATAAGTAGGTAATTCAATAAATACAGACAATAACAATTGTACCTACCTAGGAATATTAGTAGACAGCATGCACATAGGTAAATATTACTAAGGATTGAATGACGCATGAGAATAAGAGTGCAGTAGCCAGCAGGTCAATCAATATTTTTTCAGTGGATTTTTAACTTTACACTAAAACAATACAGTAGAAAATGTAAAAAAATAAATTTGACACAAAGGAGTAAGTTGACCTGCTACTGCTATCCATTGTACCTTTTACATGTAATTGTATATGTTACAGTCAAAACTCTGCACCAGTCAAAAGTACTTTTGACGGAACTGTTTAGTCAAAAGTGGTTTTAATAGAAAATTATTGGTTATTAGTACTTTTCACTGCAATAAAGCATCAGTCGAAACTACTATTACCTCATAGAGTAATTAAACCAAGGCTAAACTAGATGAAGTAGGGATTGAACTAATCGAACAAATGACATGACGGTATCTAGTTTTGACTGCAACATATACGTCGTAAGACACGTCTTACAACAATGACATGACATTATTGAGTACTAGTATTTGCCCGCGGCTTCGCCCATTCCAGACCATAATCTTGTCCCAAATGTCATCACGATCCCTTCAGCTGTTTTGAAGTGTTTGAGTAATAAACATACAAACATACACACAAACTTTTACATTTACAATTAGTAAGATTTCTTAGATACAATTTTTTTTTTATAATTATCTAAATTGTTGACTTAGAAGGCACAATCTCCAAATATTATTTCTTACATTCACCAACTCAGTTTACACACACTGGAGTTTAATAAAACTACTGCCGGTATACATTACACAAACGACATAAGCGTGGGGCTAATATAATACGGTATACCTACTATATTCGAACAATTCAAAGATCACAACATTTTGCTAATTCCGACTTAAAAGTATATAATAATAAAGTATACAATTTATGTATAGTATAAATAGTAATTATTTAAATAAATCAAGATTTTAACTCAATCAGGACTAGGTATGTTGGTGAGATTCTACAGAACTAAAATACTTAACGGTTTGAATGTACCATGGACTTAAAAGTAAAATTGAATGATATTTATTTTTGATTCGATCGAGATTATATCTGAACAATATCGTCAGCTTTTAAACAAATTATTCTTTATATTTGTAAAATAGGTACCTATAGGTCAGACATTTAAAAAAGGATCTTAAGTTTCTTCATCAGTCACTACAATAAATAAATGTAATAATAAAATGTAAACTTAGGTAAGCTACCTACCTAGGTACCTACAATTTTGTATTAAAGATGATTCATCATAATATGCAACAGCTAAGATGGATAATAGCCAGGATGACTGTGATCTTAGAGCCCGCCTTGATACTGCGTAGTTAAATAATAATAATTGGTTATAGCGTAGAAGACACCCAGGGGCGGTCTGGCAGCATTTGGGGCCCTCGGTTAGGACCGAATATTTTCTAGTATTTTCTAGATGAATTTGATAAAGAGTTGTTCCGTGCAAGAATGGAACACACGTAAGAGGTCCGGTACACGTTGCCCGGTAGCCGGTTGCGGCCACCGCGCCAACCGTGCAGTCTTGTCATCAATCATAATATTATCACATCATACACAGTTACACTGTGAAAATCGGAAAAAGCTTACGAAAATTTTAATTTCGCGGGCTACCCTGGACCTTTTTAGAGCTAGGATATGAAGCTAAAGCCAACGCTACGTGCGTCCTATGCACTGGGCATGGATATCTGCATCAACCACCAGCTGACCCGGGTGTTCGCATTCTACAGACCGCCGCAATATCACCTCGCTGTGGCTGACGTCCACAACCTGCTGAACTGGCCGCTACCAAGCCGAGGACCGAGCGGAACTATTTGCCGACTGCCGGAGAGACAGTTCCGACCAAACCCAGCCCGCCACGTGCAACACACAGCAGCCGTAGATGTTCAGGTCGAACCGTACCTGGTGGCGTAAGACACTGCGCAAAGCATCCGGTCCGGTCGGAATATCCAATGAAGCTCTCCGCCGCCTGCCACCGCGAGGAATCACGGCGTTGACGCGGCTATTTAACGGGATCCTCCATACTGGACACTTTCCTTTGAAGTGGATGCTCGGCAGAGTCATCATGCTGCCCATACAGGGGACGATACGCGGCTGCCGGGGAGCCGCCGCCCCACCCTGCTCCCGGAGTCCGGCGCAAAGCTGCTGTAGGTGCACATGCGCCTACATCTCTACCCACGCGGCGAACAGTTCCGCCACCACCCTGCAGGCTGCGCGGAACAAGTGCCGCGGCACTATTCCTTGATATGGAGAAGGCCTTCGATCGCGTCTGGCATTGTTGGACGGCAGAACGTTCCAATTGGCAGAGGAAGGTACACATCAAACTCGCCCTGTACGGCGACGACGCCACGTACTACCCGACGTTGGTGAACACCACGCACGCAGTAGTTATACTACAGCGCTCCTTGCATGCACTCTCTGAATGGCTGGACAAGTAGAAATTGGCTGTGCATGTGGCCAAGACTCAAGCTGTCGCCGTGAGGATTATGAAGCTGACACCCATGTCCCTAATAGTAAAGCAGGTCCAGTGGGCGCTGAGCGTGAAATAAAAAAAAGTAACGCAATTTGAAATACCTTCGCAACCGCCGCATCTGATTCACAGGTCATTTTACTGCCATTTTGTTGGGCAGGTTCAGGCAGGTTGATAATTACAGAAATGCATTAGACTTTTTTTTGTTACTTACGATTAAACTGTTTGCTTGAAAAGAAACATTTTGTTCTTACTACAAAAATATTTATTTTTAATGAAATAAATATGATTAGAAACGATTTGGGCCCTTGTAAACCCGGACTCTCGTGTAACAAAAAAAAAAAATGTTTAGTAAGAACGAAAAAACGTATTTCGGAGCCCCTACAGGCCCGGGGCCCTCGGCGATCGCCGACTGGCATGTATGGCCACTGGCCAGACCGCCCCTGACCGACACAATGCAGCCTACAGTCACACCACCACCCCGACGTGTGTAAACAGTCGATGGTTCTTGACGTGCATGCTGGAGTACCGCGTCGAAGTGAATCCGTCCTTCACGTTGGTCGATGGGTCCTGCTTGTTTTCCTTCATGACAGTTGAGCGCCGAGTGTTCTTGCGCTCCTGCGGATGCCTCAACATCGTATAGCGGGACATTTCACGAGGATACCTGTAATAATTAGTTCGTGACTTCAAATGTTACTAATTCTATACACTGGACTACTGGACATGACAATTGGGTAGTTTCCAGGATATGAAAATTAAAAACTAATTAGTCCGTCTGTTAGATAATGAAAAAATATTAGACACGTATTTTTTTATTTTCTCGTATTAAGTTGCAATACTTAGATAAAATGGCGCTAAGTTTAGGAGTGGGAGGTCGTTACGTCATAACGTGCTACAAAATGTGACACGCTGTGACGTCACACGATATTTCAAATTAGTATATCGTCGAAAGTATTTAATTTTGTGAGAAAAGGAAGAATACGTGTCTAAAGTTTTAAATTAATGTACCAGACGGACATTAAAATACAATTTAGGAAACTACCCTATTAAACAACTGCCATCATTATAAACCGCAAGACGTTCATATCGGTCCACCCAGTCAGCTGGAACATGAATCCATTTGTCACTAGTAGTCCTAATTTAAAAGTGGGAGGGGGGAAGGGTTATGCGAAGAAATATGCATACTTAGTAAGAGGGGATAGCAACTATAATGCTAAATTAACTTATTTTACCTGATAACATTAATTTTATGTGAACTGAGTCTCCATGAAAAGTCATCATCTTCGCCTCCCCAGCCTTCGAACCTGTTAGATAACCCGTTGACTTGCACGTATTGTTCCGACTTGAGCGCCAGCACGCCGCCCACCAGGTAGTCGTAGGGGAGCACAAATCTGAACTTGTCGATACTGGCGCTCATGTGGCGCGGCTCGTTCGCGCACACGTACAGGTTGTTCGCGTCCAGCGGCAGCAAGTCTACGTCGTGTAGGATCAGACAAGGGAACTTGTCCCTGATTGCCACTTTTGCTCCAACATTGTACAGGATACCCTTGTTAAATATTTTCTCATCTTGTTGTTCCACTAAATATATTCTGCAAGGGGTTTATTTATTGTATTGTTATTTCAAGAGCAAGTATTTATAGTTAACAGACGCAGAGCTAGATAGCACAAGCCTCAGCAGGCTTACTCTTGGAACTAATATCAAAGTCAATTTCAAGACCATCTAATAAAATCTGAATTCAATGTCAATTAATCCACTCCTGTCGCAGCTGTCAGAATAGTTTCCAGTGTAATGCCAAAATCCTAATTAGATTCAAGAGTAAGCCCCCACATTGGCAAAGTTGTTTTATTCCACAAAACATTACAAATTATAAATGAATAACCAACCTGTAGTGTATATTTTGTTTCCTCAGAAAGTTATGCATGTAAGGTAGGAATATGTCTAGTTGTCTCTGTCTATTCCTGTAAGCTACTATTATAGCCACACTAAACATTGGAGTGCAGTGATCCGGAATGAAACTGCCGTTTACCAAGCCTGTTGCTGAGAAGTCATCAAATGTTTTTGGTACCTCCCAATTTGATATAGACAACTCTCTCTTAAGTACTCCATCATATTTACAATCTGGTTTAGATTTCTGTGTAATGAAAGTTGGTGATATTTGCTTATAGAGTTGTGTTTCTATTACCTCCGCAGGGAGATGCGAGTAGTTGTAGATGCCACATGTCGTTAATAACTTAATTACTGCCTTCACAGCTAATATAAAAAATATGCAATTAATTACTCGCAGTTTTAATATCCTGAAAGAAAACATATTTCATGTTAAAGTAGTGCAAATTATAAAATGAGAGAATTATATATATTTCAGTAGGTACAAATAACCAAGTGACCATTTTGTTGGAGAATATGAATTTTAGGGTCTATTTTTGAAGGTGGGCAAAGGACCATTGGGTGTTTTTGGTTTGTTTTAAAATGTTCATAGTAACATAAAGTTAGGGATTGTGACTGGTATATGAACAAAAGGCCCTAGCTCCCCCCTTATACAAGGTGTATTAATTAATCCAGTAAAAAGTATTACATTATATATGAGTTAGGGATTAAACAATATGACATTATGTAGTAACCTAAATCAGCCACTTGTGTGTGAGAGTAGACTGACACTTGATTGGGCACTGTGTAGTGAACCATCATGTTTTCATGATGAACTGAAACCCTCACATTGTCTTAGTATACAATTAACACGTTCGAGGACAAAACGAGATTATACGTCATCGTTCGAGATTTTAATATCGCACAACGTACGATGACGTTCAAATAACATTTAAATTATACGGCAGAACGTTCATTTCCGATGAAAGTTCAAGTAAAAATCCTTTTAAATGTATCTTGTGTCACAACATATAAAATACCCAACTCTGTACTGTCACGTAGGGTAAGTTTAGAACTATTTAAAATAAGTGTCGTTGATAGTGTGCGGTTACGGTATTCACATACGCACAACGTGTTTATACGTCCCGCGCTCCTACATTCAGCGCGGCTGTGTCACTGTGTACATTACTTTAATGCAAATTAATGATTTTACAGTGTGAAATTGATGTTTAATGGGTTATTGTGTGTTTTAGATGGATATAAGCGCAAAATAAGACACAAGATAAGCATGTTTGATGATTCCGACATCTCCAACGAGGCGGATCCTTACCTAGATGCATATACACGTTGACGTGATAAAACGGTTGTGTCATGATATGTTTAAAACGATATTTCTTCATGGGACACTACGTACTGATACGTCGTATAATTTTGTATAGACATGTACTGTGTCATTTTGAAAACCCGACTCAAGTGGTAGCGTCCTCGAACGTGTTAAAAATAACATTAAGTACATATACTTTTTACCTTGTTTTCCATGATCGTTTAGTCATTATAAAATGTATAATGTGCTATCTTCTCTGTTATGAATTCACACCAGTATCAATATAAAGATACTCTGCCTCCAAGATGCAGTCTAGAAAAGTTATTACATAATGAAATAAGTCTCTAACTGCTTTATATGATTAAGTACAGAAAAAAAACTATATTATCATACATATAATCTTATATTATTTCTTATCTTATACTAATCTTTCACAAATAATTATGTATATAAAGCTAAAAATTTTGTTTATTTGAATGCGCTGATCTCCTTAAACTATGGGTCCGATTTGGATAATTGTTTTTTGTGTTGGTTAGTCTATTTACGAAGGCTATGAAACATCACGCTATGATCAAAAGGAGCCGAGCAGAGCGGGAGTAGCTAGTACTATTAAATAAAGCTGAAGAATTTAGATTGTTTGAACATGCCAATCTCGGGAACTACTGGTCCAATTCGAAAAATTCTTTACCAATAAAAGCCGAGCAACGGATGACACCGCGCGGGAAAAGCTAGTACTACACTGTAGGCGATAGATTTAAATTTTATATAAAAAAGAATTTGATGTAGGTTCTTTGTCAACCGGTATCGTTTGAAAATCTTCTTTCAGATTGTTATATAGGTATAAGTGGTTTACAATTAATGTAAAATCAAAATTCAGGCAATAAATGGTAAGTATGCATAAAATCTTAGACTTACAGTATACAGCTACCTACAGGTTACAGCTAAGGATATTCACTGTTCCCGTGATTTATTTATAAGTAATATTCTAGTCTGCAGCACAGTACACACAATAATTGATACATTAAAATTCTACTATGATTAAGCTTCTGGACCTCAGTGAGAAAAAGGAGTTTAATATCAATAAATAATTTTAAGGTAATATAGGTTATTACCAAAATATTTAGTAAATATCGTAATAACCGCAGATATAGGGGAGATATACTAGTCAGGGAAAAATAACTATTAGCAAATAATACAGGATCACGTCTCATGTGCCATTTTGACATTGGCGTTTGGCAATGTTTGTGTGTTATTATGACATAACATCGACATGGCGTTGACACATTCAGACTTCAAACACTGTCACTGTCAGATACATTGTCACATTGACAAAAAAAAGACAAAGACAAAAGGCCAGTCAGATTGGGTATAATAGTAATGGTAATGTTACGGTAAGGGTGAATAATTGAAGATTATTAATAATTATCTATTATTATTAATAATTACCGAAAGTTGAGGTTAAAGTGATAAATTAATCACATTTGTCGGTTTTTATTAATAATTTAACCCTAGTAGTGATAAATGTAATAAGTGGCCAAGGGTTGCGGGGCGGGGCGGTGTGTACGACGTGCGAGAGGTGCGGGATGCACAACAAATATTTGTTGAATTCTATGATAATACTTTTAAAAATTAAATTGTCGCATTTATAGGTGCTACAGAAGACTCACTCTTTACCAAACACAAGTTCGGTCTTGTATGGAGTACTGCTCCCATCTTTGGGATGGCTCAGCGAAATACCAGTTAGAAGCCCTCGAATCCATCGAGAGGCGTGCCAAGAAGCTCATCAATGATATTCGCTTGTGGAGGCTCGGCTACAAAGCCTCGAACACAGGCGCAAAATCGCAAGCCTTTCGGTCTTCTATCGGATACATTTCGGTGAGTGTGCGTGGGAATTGCACAAACTTATTCCCCCTAGTCCATTTCACCACCGTACCACCAGACGAACGGCGGGACGCCACTCTTATATGGTGGACATTCCACCCATTCAAACGAAGCGTTTCGCGTCAAGCTTCCTCATGCGAATCGCTAAGGAATGGAATTCCTTGCCAGAGGCTGTGTTTCCCGTCAAATATGACTTGGGTGTCTTCAAGTCCCGAGTGAACAGATTGCTCATAGGTAGGCTCCATCGTCGGCCACATCATCGCTTACCATCAGGCGAGATGGTGGTCAAACGTCGACCTATAAAGTGTAAAAAAAAGAAGATTTACAGGCAAACCAAATATGATTTTTAATGATTGCTTTTAGGATTCTTGTTGATTTTGTTAATGAAACAATAATTGTTTAATTTTATTTTTGTTACAATTTTATGTACCACGAAAGACGTTCTTGCTTTGTTGTTTGCTTAGTTTGCAAGTACAAGTAACCTTGTTTGTGTGATCTCTAATTAATATAATTGTAAGACTGTGTTTAATATTATAAATAAATACCTGCTGGTCAAAAAACATTGGGTTTTTATTTATTTTATAACTTTTACCAATATGTGTCGTGAATTATTAATAATTACTACTAAAAGTAATAAATTTCGATCGTTTATTCACATTTACCAAAACATGTGGTTATTATTAATAATTTTGTAAAAATATTAATAATTTCCAATGAATCAGATTTACCGTAACAGTAACACATAACCATAACATCATGCCTTTTTTCCTCGAAGGGGTAGGCAGAGGTGCACATCACGGCACATAATGCCACTGTACAATGTAACACCCACTTTTCACAATAAAACTGTCAAACACCAAGCGGTCACCGGTGACCGCGACCTATTGTTCTATAATTGTGTCTATAAAACCGGTACTCGACGAGTTAATTTATGTTACGAGTTCCATGTAATAGGGAGTGGGCCTATTGCCCTTAAAGTATTTTATTTAACCAACTATTGCCATATACCGAGCAAATTTCAAATTTCATACTACTACTGAGAATTAAAAAAAAACAGTAATAGTTTACCTGGGAATTGAGACCGCGACGCCTTGACCGGCAGTTGCACTTGCGACCACTCGGTCAACGAGACAGTTAGTAGTAACATATGCAAGAAAATTGGTCCCTCTTAGAATAATTAATTTTTTCGATTATTTGATATGAGGTAGGTAGTTCTTACGCTTATTGTACAAACCACGTACATTATTTATATTTTCGACTGATTGGACTGAAATTACAGATTGGAGCTACTATGATGAAGACATCCGCTTAAATAGGATTTTGATAAATTTAACCCCCATGGGGATAAAATAAGGGATGATAGAGGATGTACCTAAGTGTAATATTTTAAACCGAACGAACAAAATAATTTAACCGGAACGGGACTCTCTATTTCTTAATCCACTGAACTTATTTTAGTGAGATTCGGTACAAAAATATCTGGAAGTCGTTATGGATGGATGTATGCCATGCCATAGAATATTATATCATAAGTACCATTTTATTACAAACATCCACTTTATCCATCCTTCTAGGTCGGACTCATTTACTTGTTCGTGTCATGAAATAAACAATAGGTCTCATATTAGTATAACATCTATTTTATTTTAATTATGTGACTAGAACAATCAACTCAGCGTTATCATAGTTCAACGTGTCCTAAATTCATGATTGCTTATCATATTTAGGGCATAATAGTCACACAGAAATTGTTACACTAGGTATAATGTAATGATGATTTTTGTTACATTAATAAATACCTACCTACCTAGATATCTATATGTCTAATGTAGATCTATATAATATATAAAAAACTAACTGATATGTAAACACAGATAAACAATTTTAATCAGAATTTCCGCCACAATTAAGGAGATACTTACTCGTTCGGTAGGTGTTGTATTAAGTAAGAGTCAACTAAAGACGGACGGATCAGTCGGAAGATGTCCACTGTTGAATAACACTAGCATACATTGGAATCATTGGATTACTGCAACTCTGACGATGTCGTGGTGGTCCGGAGGTTTAAGATACCTCTCAAGCATGAGGGTGGATTAAAACCTACCAACGGCAAGTACCAATGTGACTTTTTCCGAATTATATGTGCTTACTTCCTAAGATTATCTAGACACCACTATTTATTATCTACTTTTTGATTATCTAGACAGCAAGCGTGGTGATTAATGCTCAAACCTTCTCCGTGTGAGAAGAGGTTTTGATCAGCATTGGGCATTTATAGGCTGTAGATGAATGATGAATGAACACTGACGATGTCACCGGTCTACCTAGCGTGAGGCCTACCCACGCATTGTTTTCAAGTCCGTGGTCGTCGCTCCTGTAGGTACATCTTTGGTCCAGTGGCCATCAGTTCTTTGAGTGATAATTAAGACTCAAAAACTCAAACTCAAACTCAAACTCTTTATTTGCATGTTAAGGTAATACATACAGGTCTTATGAAATAACAGGCACAGCTTAACGGCCTTTTTCCGGCGTTGCAAATTTTAGGGGTGTCACCAGCTTATTATAAATTACATTTTGGTTAACATTTTTTTACATATTTATTTGTTCGGAATATAGGTAAGTACTTAAGGTATATAATATATTAGTTGGGTAAGTGCAAAATGTAAGTGGGTATTCTTAAAATGTATAGTATGTTGGTGTGTGCTTGTGGGTGTATGTATGGGGTAGGTTTAACATTTAATTTTGGTGTTATATTTTTCTTCGAAGAATTCTTTTGTCGAGTAAAAGCATTTTTGTATTAGGAACTTTTTTAATTTTCTTTCAAATATAATTTCTTTAGTTTCGTTTTGTAGGTCTTTAGGTAATCTATTGAATATTTTGATAGCCATGTAGTAAGGACTTTGGTTAAGCATTTTAATTCTAGATGGTGGTAGGTACAGTCTGTTTTTATGTCGGGTATTTACATTATGGGTGTCTTTTACTTTCGTGAAATTATCTTTATTTTTGAATACAAACTTGCATATGTCAAAGATATATATGGATGGTAGTGTTAAGAGATTGTATTCAATAAAATAGGGCCTGCAGCTGTCTTGGTTATCTATTTGGGCTATGATTCGTATGCATTTTTTTTGTAATATGAATAGGTCATGAATATTTACACTATCTCCCCATAGCATAATGCCGTATCTCAACCAGGAGTACGCATATGCGAAGTAAGCTGATAGTGCCGTCTCGATATTGGTACTGCATTTAATTTGGAAAAGAGCGTATGTAAATTTTGATAATTTTGATTTTATGTGTTCTATGTGAGCTTTCCAGTTTATATGGGTGTCTATGTTTATGCCGAGTAGGTTAAATGTGTCTACAGTTTGTAAAGTTGTGTTTCTAAAGGAAGTGTCTATTGTTAGGGGGGGAGTTTTATAAGATCTGAATTGTACTGTTTTAGTTTTAGTGTAGTTTATCTCTAAGTTGTGATCGTCAAGCCATCGTGTTACTGATTCTAAGGTGTCTTGTAAAATAGGTGTAGGGAATTCTGATTTGTCATATTTTATCAGAATGGATATATCATCATCTGCAAATAATACTGGTAGGGTTAGGTCTTTGTTTAGAATTTTTGGTAGATCATTGATGTACAGTAAGACGTACTGTTATGAACAAGGCCTAATTTAAATTATAATCAAATCAATCCTTACATTGTTGTTAACAAATAACCATACTTATAAATTACAATCTAATCAATCCTTACATTGTTGTTAACAATGAATTACTATACTTGTAAATTGCAATCTAAACAATCTTTACATTGTTGGTAACAAAGACCTATATTTTTAAATTACCACTTAAACAATCGATATATTGTTACTAACAAAGATCTAAGCACTCCTTACATTATTATGAACAAAGCCCTTTACATGTAAATTGCAATTAAAGCAATCGATACATTCTGTGGCACTTATACGCGCCAGTATAATTTATCGACTAACGTCCAATTTCAATAACCTATCTATCTGTAGATTTGCTTACTAGAGATAGAATTTTGATACTTTTTGTATGGAGCTCCTGTCAAAATTCTATCTCTAGTAAGCAAATCTGCAGATAGATAGATTATTGAAACTGGCTGTAAGGGATAACCCCTCACCATTGGCCATAAAGAATAAAATATACGTCTTAGTTGTGTATAGTGACACTTCAGATAAAGTTATTCAACTATTAACACCGTTTTATATCACACAGTAATTATTGTAAGTCGAAAGTTGTGAAGTGTAAAATAAAGAAATTATTAGCAAAACTTGTGGTGTCATTTCCAAAAGGGACTCCCGGAGCGCCATCCTAACAGTACACATCTAGTAGATCAGAAGCTAGGGGCATGATTTAGTAACGTATGTCATCACTAGCAACACGCTGGTTGTATGTACATACTAGTCTTCTGGCACTACGGTATTTTCGATTATTTTTTATGGTATAAGCCGGTAAACGAGCTGATGAATCACCTTATAGTGAGTAATCGGCGCCGCCTATGGACATCTGAAAACCGATGCGTTTCAAGTGCGTTACTAGCCTTTTAGGGATTAGGAACTTGATTGGGGAGGCGATAATTGGGTCGTCACGTCACACGTCGATTTTCTGTGAGGCCGTGGTAACACTCAGGTCGAGCGGCCCATGTCGAAACATGGTTCTCCCACACTTTGAAAATTATGAGAAGATTTCGCGTTCGTCTGTTGATTTACTACCCTTTTTTGAGGGGGGCAAGGGGAAAATCATTCAATAACTGCTGCTCCTGCATTCACAGACTTAAAATACATAAGCAGACTCAACATTATCTATTTGTGAAGCCAAAAACACAAATGCGCAATCATCGGACTAATGTCAACATTGGAAATAAAGGACATCATTATTATACTTACTTATGCGTGTTTTTGGGATACATAGTCAATATTTATAAATACTGAATAAATATATGCATTTACTATAATTTTTATGTACTTATATGTTATCGGAAATGTATGAGAATCCTATGAAATTTATTTATTTCCGAAACTAGGTAATTAAGAACTGTTAAAAATATATTTTAAAAATTATTTAGTACGTAGGTACATACGTATTAAATAATTTTATCTACCTCTATCATTACTCTTTGCGTGTAACTTATCTATTGTTTCTACAACTTCTGTCAGTGTCAGGTCACTGCAGAAGTGCAGCTCCAAGTCAAACTGACAATGACTGACATTCATTTGTAATGTTAACGGTTGGAAGGTTGGACGCTAGACGCTCGTCACTGAACGTAAACAAACACAAACTGTTTGATAACAAAAATGTGGTTATAGTAATATTTATTTCATTAATTGACTGAGTGCCTGGAAGTGCAGTATTTCTAGTGTTTTTCTGAGTGAACAAACTAATTAATATTTGGCTTAAAGCTGGATGAAACATGAAATCAACGAAGAAGATTGAGTCACAATTTGTGTGCAAACCCCTAGACAGCTACAGTGAAATATTGCTGTTTTTGGAAAACCCGCCGCCTTGGCGGACCTTATGTCAAGAAATGACGCCACACAGTGACTATTTAATACGGAATATAGAAATAAATAATAAAGATTCTTGGTCCCTTATGAGACCGGAAAATTTTTGTCATTTTGACCCAGACTTAGAAGATGTGAAAAGATACGAGTCTAAAAGTTTGCCAAAAACTTTAGTTTGCCATGATATGGCCAATGGATACCACGATGACAGGTAATTGAACACTAGTTACTCAATATAACTGGTAGCTAGAGCTACTTCCTTGCTAATTCTCTCTGCTCGGCTCCTAGTAGTTATAGTGTAAATAGTCTTCCATAATGAATGGATTTTGTAACAAAAATAATTTAATTATGATTCAAACCTGTAGTTTGGGAGATTAGCACATTCAAACAAACAAAGTCTCGCTTAGCTTAATGACATATTTTTTACTTGAACACATTTTAGTTTAAGAAGAACATAATAAAATAGTTGAGTAAATGATAGAGCTGTAGTGACATCTGTACCAAGGAATGCAACTTTAAATTTTGCTCTACAGCTCCACATGCAACTTTTATTTTTTCTATCAAGTTTCATAATGTGAAACATTAAGATTTGAGTGGAATAAAGTAAGTAAATTGAAACTTTAGTTCCTGGAAATGTAAATAATAATATCCGGTCATACAAACAAAAAGAAATAATAACAATAATTATTGAAATATTTCAGTGTAATAGAGGGCACAAGTAAATTTGATGCATACACATTCTACAACTGGGCGGGCATTGATATATTCTGCTACTTCAGCCACCACCTGATTACAATACCTCCGGTGGGCTGGATCAACGTCGGCCACGCGCATGGTGTCAAAGTTATTGGTATGTTTAAATAAACAGAGTTACAAGGACTGTCTGGGGAATTTACAACATAAAGCGTTTGCTTAATGCAAACAGTCCTTATAACTCCTTTAATTTTGAAAAAGTATATATCTATTTTGGTGAGGCTGGGGTCCGTATCATGTTCATGAACAGGTGCCGTCAATTGGGACTGGTCAGCTCCAGACTGTATGATTTTATTGTCCTCAAGGTTATTTTCATTTTCAATCTCTGACTGGATTTAGGTGTTGCGTTATTCTCACCCAATTGAACGAACAAAACTATGTAACTAGAGAATTGTATTGTAAACCCAATTGAAAAAGAGTAACCTATGGAGTTTCTTGCTCTTACTTTTCCATAGGAATCTACACCTTGGAATGAGCAACTAGCTTCACTTCAAAATTTTTGTTGTTGACATTCAAAAGTGCCTGCCTGGTCTAATTGAAATAAATGATTTTGATTTTGACTTTCTTTGAATTTTATATACACTTTATTGTACACCACACAAATAAATTAGAGGACAACATCAACAAATATAGTGTACAATCGGCGGTCTTAAGGCGCGAGGCGATTTGACGAAGAAGACAACCTTTGGATGGACCAGTAGTAGGAGTTTGATATATGGTCATCAAGTGTACAATATTTCATCACTGCATAAAATACTATACATACTATACAAATATTCTAATATAATAAAAAATATATAATGTAAATTTGATACTTAGGGGCCGTTCAAATATTACGTAAGCAGATTTTTTACAATTATCACTCCCCCATCCCCCTTGTCAGCAAAAGTAAGCAAAGACCTTACCCCCGTCCCCTTTGCTTACGTAAACATTTTAAATTATATCTTTTTTATATTGCAATTTTAATATTCTCTTAGATACCATAATGTCTAGTTCTTTGTCGGTCTTTGCTTGTAATTTATATTTTTAATATGAGGGTTGCCATTCGTGTAATAAAGTAAATAACTACCGATGACGTAATAATCATCTAGCCTCCCCTACCCCCCATATCACCCCGAGCGTAAGTCGCGTCGCGTTTAGCGCGCGCCTCAAAAAGCCATCAGACCACCATGGATGGACCCAATAGGGCTGATGCCGATTCGGAGTCGCGGAGAACCTAACGGGTTACCGGGCTCCGAGTCGAAGCGCAGGAGTAGGAACGGGGTGGTTTTTGGTCAGTAAGAGTCTAGGACTGGCGGGAGCAGTCATTCGATGATTTTCCCCTCTTAAAAAAAAGTCATTTGAGCTTGTCATATTTGCGCAATGCAAATACAAACCTGATTGAAAGATTTTGAAGTAGCAAATGTGCTAATGCAATTTTAGTACTTGTCTTGTTCTCGAATTTTGTGACACCTTAATTATAATATCTTGAAACTATCATGATGTAGTTAACTATTTTAATGTTTTCATACAATATGGATTAATTCATGTATTTTGGCTTTTAATTAGATGTTGTAATCTCAAATTGTAATAAAGTGACGACATGTTAAGTACTATCAAATGGACATCGGCCAACATCAGGTTGTGGTGGGACCCTGGGCTGTAGTGTGTGTTACCTCGTTGCTTACAGTAACAGTCTGTCTGTTTACTATCACCACATTGAAATGAAACAGTTAATGTTATGAATCCCCAGGAAATGCATAGGTAGACATTGTATATCTTCTGCATGTAATTTTATTTGTAAAAAATCAAATTTGTTATTATTATTTCGTTTTATTATTATTGTCTGCTCTGTGGTTTTGTTACACATTCTTGTCCTCTATTAATTTTCTTTGAAACCTTTGTGCCAAATGTATTAATTATTTAGTATGTTCCATTTGACTATCTATTATTCCCAATAAGGATGGAGCAGTATACACGACGCGTTCGGTAGGTATATACTGGATGGCGGTTGGTATTGTTACCAATACTAAAGTTTATGTCCCTCGCCAGGCACCATCATCACGGAGTGGGGAGATGGTATCGGATTTTGGGACCAAGTGTTATCTTCAGAGACAAAGTACCAGGATGTGGCCAGCGCGCTCGTTGCAATTGCCAAAACCCTAAAGTTTGATGGGTACCTTCTAAATGTTGAGAACAAGGTATTTTTTTTTATTTTTTTTTATTTTGGATTTGGAGTGGCAAACTAGCAGATGAATCACCTGATGCTAAGCAATCGGCGCCATCTATGAACACCCCGACACCAACAAAGCCAGAGAAGTTACTAGAGCGTTTAATTTAATTTTGCAAGAAATGGCGGCAGTAACCGATGTCATTGGACAGGCGAGATTTAGTTTTAGGCCACTGGTTAAAACGTGAATTCGTAATGTAAGTGAGCTGTTGGCTGAGTGAGACGATGTATGGCAGGTCACACACCCGGACATGTTGCTGCAGTTTGTGAAGTACTTCCACCGCATGCTGCACGCCGAGCTGCCGCACGCCACGCTCTTGTGGTACGACAGCGTCACCATTTCGGGGACTCTCAACTGGCAGAACAAACTTAATGAAAAGAATATGTGAGTATTGTATTTAAGTAAAAAGACACGTATATCAATATGAAGCATCAACATTGAAAACGTAGCTAGTTATTTTCATTGTTGTCGCAGTCCAGTAGTCGGTTGACCGATAAGGCCGAGATATTGTCGCCACACCCAGCTGTGGACACGCGCTACAACTCGTGCTACCCAAACAATCACCTGCGATGAACCGATGGATGGCTACACTTGGCAATACTGATATCTTATCTGAGATGCGGCTAGTAGAACATAAGCCTGATTTCATACAACTCTATACAAATACTTAGGTAAAGAAAGTGAAATCGGAAGGTAGAACATGGGTATACACGTATACACGTGTGTGTGTGTGTGTGTGTTCCCTTGTATTTATTACACGTCAGTCTGTACGGTGACCACACTACTTCTATACATATTATCATAGGTATATAATTTTTATACCTATGATATGTAGCTGAAGAGTTTGTTTGAACGCGCTAAGTTCCGGAACTACTGAACCAAATTGAATAATTATTTTTGTGTTGGAGAGTATAGGTACCTACTTCTATTCTATAGCATTACGATCAATACGAGTACACACATAGAAGTACACAACAACACTAGTATACATGTATACCAACTTAGGTAACTTGTCTAGTCTAAAATGTTGCTATACGATAAAGGAGACTTAACTGAGACCACTAAACATCGGCTTACCCTTTCGTGGGAAATGGGCCAGGAACTAGGCTCCTCGGCTCCTCCATCGGCCCAGCTCCGTAGAGCTCGTCCATCTACTGGTCACTCTCCCACCGATTCCGACGTTTCACGGTATGGATAATGAATTCCCAATAAATAACATAACTTGTTTTATTTAAGTTTGTTTCCGAGTTGCAAGTAGCAAGTAGTCGGAGTCGGACAGTCGACTTCATACAGATTTGATTTGTTTGACCTTAACTTGAAACTGGAGGTTTTTTCTTTAACAGACTTCAAAAGAAGAAGCGGCTGAAGACGGTTTTTGTAAACGTAGTTTATAAAATAATTATTTAGGCATCGTTAATCACATGAATGTGCCTATTCAACCTTAATCATGGAGTTATTTCTTAATTTAGTAGAACTTTGATTGTACAGTAGGTACAAATAGTGTCCAATGTACAGAGACAAAGATCCGTTCGCGGTACACTTATGTAGGACATACAATAGCGCAGTTGACTGTGTAGGGCATTCTTCGAGGCGTGCGACGGACTGTTCACAAACTACTCGTGGACGAAGGAGGACGTGGAGTCGAGCGCGGCACTGGCGGGCAGCCGCATCACCGACCTCTACATCGGCATCGACGTCTGGGGCCGGAACTTCTACGGCGGTGGACAGTTCAACACGCAGGAGGTACCTACCGCATGTACTTCATTGACACTTCGTGTTTTCAGGATTCAGGCAGCTACAGGGGGCTTACTCTTGAATCCAATTCCGATCGATCGATTTTGGCATTGTGAAATTTCGTACTCTTGAGTTGCAACACTAGCGACCATTGCATCCGTATCGCGTGGATATTTAATGCTCTAAATGATATTGAGTTTGGCTTTATATTCTGTACTCTGAATGCTATCTTAACAGCTAAGAAAGGGGTTGTATAGTTTTGACATTGAATAATTATTGATATTTTATTGGATTGAAATTGCATTGACATTGAGATTGGTTTCAAGAGTAAGCATCCAGGTTTCTAATCATATCTACCTATATTACTGTAGTCGTTGTTCACTGTTTGCAAGCAGTGCTCAAGTTTTATTTGTGCTGTTGAGGGTAGGTACCGTAGCGCCGGCAGCGCCGGTAGCGCTTCAGGAAGGTTTGTTATCCGTTGACTTCATTTAACCGAAACGATGGCAGGCCGTGAAGGTAGTGCACGCGGCGGGCTGCTCGCTGGCGGTGTTCGCGCCGGCCTGGACGCACGAGGCACTGGGCGCCGAGCACGCGGCCGCCGACCAGGCTAGCGCCCCGTCGGCGGGCGCCCAGCAGGCGGGCGCTCAGCAGGCGGGCGCCCAACAGGCGGGCGCCCAACAGGAGGGTGGTCAGCCGGCGGGCGCCGAACAGGTGGGCGCCGAGCAGACCGCGGCCAGCCCCAGCCCCAGCCACGTGGCCATGGGCGAGGACATGGAGCAGTACGCCAAGGTGGAGCTGCGCGAGCGAGCACTGTGGGGCAGTCTGTGGCCGTTCCTCAACACGCGCGTGCCCAACCAGCTCCCCTTCCAGACCTCCTTCTGCAGGGGACTGGGGAAGAAGCGCTTCTTGTACGGCGAGGTATGTTGACTACTCGACACGCGACGCGACTTCTGCTAGAGGTGTTGTTTGATATATAATACACATACCTAGGCTGCGGACCCGTTTCATTGTACGCATTAATAATTTTGCACCGTTAAAACTCCAGTAGGTAAGCTATAACCACATACTTAAAATCCAAAATTTCAAGTCTACAGGTCATTTAGTTCCGAAGTTAAGCGAAAGCAAAGTTTTGCATTTATGACACTCACTCACTCACTCACTCACTCATGATCATCAAAATAGAACTAGTACCTAGGACTTCCCATAACCCCAGAGAGCTGAAATTTAGGTAAGGTACAGAGTTAAGGTTTTATGGCCACAAAGGGAAAACTATAAAAACTAAGGTAATCGAAAATCTAGAGTAACTGGTGATCCTGATTAAAATAGATTAAATAAACAAATTACCTACACTAAAATATTGTTTTCACTAAAAATTTGGTCAAAATATAATAATGCATTGAACTAAGGGTGAAGGTAGTACCCGCACACATCACTAGATGGTGCTGACTGTATTGCAAAACGCGCTTACGTTTGTTTTTCCGAAATGGCGAAGTGACAACCGGCTGCATTACAGTCGCCGTAGAAATTTTATTTTATGATAAGTGACGGATTACTAAATTACTTAATTAGTAGATTTAAAAGAAGTTTTTTAATAAAAGTCCTTACTCTTAGTTTTCTAGGTTTAATTTTTACATTACAGTTTATTTAAAAATAAATAAATATGCCCACGTTTCTACAAAAAGAAGTGAAATCACACCTAAAACATTCTGTATAAAACTAGCCAAGTCTCGATGGAGCTGCTAGTTTATCTCTAATAAGTAATGTAATGTAACAAAGTCGTATCAAGTCTAAGGGAAGTTAAGGAACTCCACGTTTTCCAAGTGGCAATTTTCCGATGTACTATACACTCTGTTCCCTACAAACTAAAAACTAACAAATGGTACCTAAAAACTAAAAAGCAAAATGTAACTATTCAGTCCTATGTAGTGATAGGTTACCGATTCATTAAGTAATATTACGGGTACGGCAAAGTAGTCACCCGTATTAATTTTACGTTTAACAGTTTCTGTGACCGGTAGCGTACTGTTAGAAAGGGCATTAACTAGGGAACTTTTAAAATCAAAAGGAGAGGGAAGAGGAGGGAAGATCAAAATAGCTTCTAGTGTTTTTATTAATAATTTAGACGTTGAAAAAGTTTAGACGCGTGTATGAAAATCATTTGTATGAAAAAAAGATGTAGTTACATTTTTAGACACATTTTAGGTACCTAACTATTGCATATCAATAAAAAAATCATGACACTTTGGACGAGGACATTATGGGTAAAAGGTAGCTAATGACCTCCCAAATCCATGAAAAAAATGTCTCGGTCCATGCTCCAAACACCTTGTATTTAGATAATTTCAGAAAGGATTATAGTATAGGTAGATTCCTTTTCAAAAGCGCACGTTTAAGAATTCATTGGTATATAATATATTATTATTTCACTTTGTACATGTATATACAGTGAAACTTGGTTAAGTGGGACCTGGATAAGTGAGAAACCTCCATAACTGGAACTCATGCTGAGGTCCCAACACTTTGGCACTGAATAACCTCTGTTAGTGGGACGAGGTAAACCTCTATATCTGGGATTTGTTCTTTCGATTTACCATCATAGTTACCTCTATAACTGAGACAGCGAGTAAATTTTATATGCATAAACCTCTGTAACTGAGATAACATTGTTTGTGTACTCATTCTTATTCTACCCACAAATTCCACACGTAATTCCAAGTCCACCTCTATTAATGGAACCCTCTGTAAATGAGACAGATATTTATTTATACCTGTATATCTGAGACACTGGGTAAGTGGAATACCTCTATAAGTGAAACGACATTGCAGGTCCCTTGATGTCTCACTTAACCAGGTTTCACTGTACCAGCTGGCTAGCTGTGTGCGTGCCCGCAGAGTAGAATACACTAGACTCCACCGCTACTCTTCCCGCGGGAGTCATCATATGAGTCCACTAAGGGACTACATAACTTAACAGAGATTGGGCTGCAACGTTCTCTGCTAAACTTAATCCTTTTATATTGCAGACTCAAATCCAGTCGTGGAGATTATGACAAATCTCTGTTTCGCAGAGGCAACCCATATTTCAGCAATCACTGCTGGCATACAGGTATCTCATGTAGTAATATGTGTTAGGTGTTGAATCCCTCGCCGTGGTACAACCTGCGCCACCAGCAGTACCAGCCCAACTCCGCGCACGGCCCGCACGGCTACATCCTGACGCCGCTCGAGAACCTGGCCACCGTCCACCGCGCCGTGCAGTACAAGGACAAGAAGGGCATCATCCGCATCCGCAACACCTTCCAGCAGAACCGACACTCGCTGCACGCCACCAAGGACACGCTCCACGAAGAGGCCGCCGCCGACGCCGAGGACGCCGCGCCTCCCGACGCCGACACCAAGCAGTACAAGGCAAAGACGTCTCTGAGGAATATGTTCAGACCGAAAGCGTTGAGGATATCCAGTGACGACGGCGAGAGCGCGGCCGCCGGCCGGGCCGCGGACGCGCAGCCCGGCGCGGAGGCCGACGAGGCGTCCGTCAACCTCAAGCTGGGCGTGGCGGACAAGATGCGCTACGGCCTGGCGCGCGTGCGCGGCGAGCACGCCTGCCTCGAGCTGTACCTGCGCGACGCCTTCTCGGGCGGCTCGTGTCTGCGCGTCAACCCGTCCGACGAGCTGTGCGCCGAGCACCGCGTCACGCGCCTGCTGCACTGCGACTGGCCGTGCGAGACCGCGCTCATCTTCTGCGTCGTCACCAAGCGCCTGCCCGCCTTCCCCGACCAGAGCCTCAACGTGAAGCTGTACATGAAGAACGCGGCGGGGCAGGACCTGGTGGTGGTGCTGACGGGGCGCGAGGTGGCGGCGGGCGGCGCGCTGGGCGCGGGCGCGGCGGGCACGCACCACGTGTACCCGCTGCGCACGGCGGCCGAGCCCGTCCTGCGCGCGCTGCGCACCTACCTGCTACTGTCGCAGCCCGGCTTCTACGTGCCCATCGACAACCTGTTCGGCTGGACGGTCCGGTACGTACTGCCGGCTGACTGACCGGCTGGCTGACTGGCCGGCTGACTGGCCGGCTGGCTGACTGGCCGGCTGGCTCGGCTGGCTGACTGGCCGGCTGGCTCGGCTGGCTGACTGGCCGGCTGGCTCGGCTGGCTGACTGGCCGGCTGGCTCGGCTGGCTGACTGGCGGACTGCCCCGCAGGTACTACGAGGTGGAGGTGCCGGGCGCGCGCGTGACGTCGGTGAACCTGCGCACTGCGATGGAGCAGGGCGGCATCCTGCTGGGACACTTCGCAGTCTGCCGCAAGCTGTGAGTACCAGGCGAGCTACTCGTGAGTGCTAGCGCTGCCAGCTGAACTATAATGATCGTCTTGTTCGAACAGAATTAACCAGAGTTGGACGAAGACTACTGAAAATACTGTTAGTCTTGCCACGAACAAGCCCGCCCAGGGCTTTAACGACGACTACGAGGACCTCTGTGTCGCTCAGTAGTTCCTAGGACACGCGTGCGAGCAAGCGATCACGTGTCGTGTACATTAAGTAATACTTACAGTTAGTAAATACATTTGTTAAGTTTTACTTTTTATTTTAATGAAACTGTTATATTTGGGTAAAAACTGACATTCTGCTCCAAATAAGACGATATGGAAAAGGACCTATTTCACAATGAATGGCCACAGTCTACCAGATGTACAGATATATATATATATATATATATATATATATATATATCGGGTACTTGATTACTGTGCTGCTGGAGTGGAGAAACAGTCTCTAAATATTAATCTAGTACAGGGGCGGGCTGCGGGGCAAATAATTATATTACTTTTTAAAATAACTTTATTAGTCTTTGGTTTTTAATGGATCCTTATTTTAATAGGGGTTGGGTTTGTATTTACGGGCCCTTAAATTTGCTAGTAAGCATTTGATCGAGTCTTATCAGATTATTGTTGAGGTATTAATGTTAGGACTTAGGTAAGAAGGTCTGGGTCCCGGCATTCTCGCGATGCACTGTAATTGTTTTGTTGGTAGGAGCGGCGATGGCAGTAGCGACGGCTCATAGGGCGGCGCTGACGGCGCTGACGGTGCTGACGGCGCTGACGGCGCGACGGTGCGGCTCAGCGAGTCAAATGCATGGTACTTGTAGTGACCCGGTATTTTACGTCCCGATATATGACACGCGGCCGCGGTGTACGAGTGTACCAATTATACAACATTGTAATAATAATAATATGGTAATCATTATGTTTTATCCAATCTATACAATTAAATACTCTTTTCAATACAAATCTGTCTGTTTCCTTTTGAACAATATTATGGCTCTTGAGCACACTGTCCAATACTATACTGTACGGAAAACTCCGGTATACGCCTGTTTTTTGATCTCTCCAAAGCCTTTGATCTTGTATCATATGAGGTGCTGTGGAGAAGGATGGAGGAAGGTGATGTACCGGCAGAAGTGTTAAGTATATTTCAATATTGGTACGCAGATCAGACCAATTGTGTTAGTTGGTCAAACTGCCTCTCGGAACCGTACAGGTTGGAGTGTGGAGTGAGACAGGGGGAGTTGTCTTCGCCTAAGCTCTTCAACCTGTATGTAAATGACCTCATAGTCGAGCTCAGCGACATGCGTGTCGGCTGCCGGTACAGTGACGTGTCTGTGTGAACAACATTAGTTACGCGGATGATATGGTGTTGCTGGGGCCGACTGCGAGTTTACGGGCCTAAACCAAGTGAAGTTCATGAGGTACTTGTTCGGTGGTCTCTTCTTGCAAAAACTTCCTGACAATACGACAGGTGATCAGAATTGCGGCGTTCTGCATGGTTGTGTGTGTGTGTAATTCTTTGTGCAGAAACATTAAATTCTGGGTATTTTCGATCATGAAGTTTTTCAACCGACTTCAAAAAAAAGGAGGAGGTTCTCAATTCGACTGTATGTTTTTTAGTTACTCGATTACTCGAAGACGCCTGTATCGATTTCAAAAATTCTTTTTTGCAATACATAGTTGTATCTGTTTCTAGTCTGGTTACATAATAATACGTGCGCATGATAAATAGGTTTATTTCTTCGATCCATTTCATGCGCACTCTGGGTTTACCAGCTATTGTGGTCGCAGGTTGAGTGGCAAGTGCCTCCTGCGAAACATCCTCAGCTGGAGTGGTTGCTCTACTACTATTGCTATCTGAAAGCTCGGCTATGGTCCTTGAAGACATTCCCCTACCCCCCGTGTCCCCGACTCCCGTCCAGCCGTCCAGCCGGGAGTCGCTAGCATGCTGTCGCGCCTGACACCAGTTACAGTGCCCCGACGATCCTCGGGCAGCGAGGTCCGCTGGAACGTAATCTTCTAGCCCCAACAGGGCTGATGCCGATACGGAGCCGCGGAGAACTTTTTTTTTATGGCATAAGCCGGTAAACGAGCAGACGGATCACCTGATAGAAAGCAATCGGCGTCGCCCATGGACACCTGGAACACCAGAGGCGTTACCGGCCGGAGCCGGCGGAGTTTGAAGATCGTTGGGGATTCAGGGATTGGGGAGATTGGGGAAGGGGAGGGTAATTGGGCCTCCGGTAACCTAACTCACACGACGAAACACAACGCAAGCGTTGCTTCACGTCGGTTTTCTGTGAGGCCGTGATGTCACTCCGGTCGAGCCGACCCATTCGTGCCGAAGCATGACTCTCCCACACAACTTACCGGGTTACCGGGGCGCCAGCTCGAAGTGCAGGAGTAGGAACGGAGTGGTTTTAGTCAGTAAGAGTAACACTCCCTCCCGCCTCACCCGGGCGGGAGAAGTCATTCGATAATTTTCCCCTCTTAAAAAAAACAAAAACGTAATATTCTATTTCTAGTCTCCATATCGATGGGTTACCTTTACCTTGTTGGCCGTTTAAGTTTCAATTGTATACGTGGCCGCCTCCCACGTGGTTAGATGTTCAACCAGGACGTAAGGTAGGATTTTTGGGGGCTTATTATTATTATTATTTATTGACTGCCTCGTTGGCCGAGTGGTCGCAATTGCGACTGCCGGGTAAGGGGTCTCGGGTTCGATTCCCGGGTCGGGCAAAGTATTACTGGGTTTTTAAAAAATTCTCAGTAGTAGCACGGAGTCTGGAACTGTGCCCGGTATATGGCAATAGGCTCACCCCCTATTACATGGGACTCATAACATAATAGTGAAAAGTGGGTGTTACATTGTACAGTGGTATAAGTAATGTGCACCTCTGCCTACCCCTTCGAGGATAAAGGCGTGATGTTATGTTATGTTATTATTATTATTATAATATGAAAATGTCGACTTGTTATCTGCATCGATTTATGACTAAGAGTATTCAGGAAAAAACAAGACAATGTTACAAGTGGAGTAAGTCCTTGATCTCACAGTAGTGAGTACTATCGGTCAGTTTGGAGTGTGTGCTGACATAAAGGTGTTATGTAAAACTGAGATAATCTGATGGCCTGATTATGTGCCACTGATACGCGTCCATACATATACATGTACCTCTAGCGGCCTCCATACATATAGCTGCAGCGCGCCGCGAGTTGCTCACTCAGCACCCGCACGTATTGCTATACCGCTGGCGACAGGCGACAGGCGACCACCTTACTGGTGAGTTCAAACTCTAATTTATTTCTTATCAGAATTTCTTTAGCTTGTAATAACTATAGTACAATATTATCATTTGTTTAATAAGTGCTCTGCTCATAATATACATACTTTATTGGTCTAGTTCGATCCTCAGTTCAGAAACTGAGGTCAGTAAACATCTGTGTTTACAAGTAGCATGGAGTCTGCAATAAGACTATCGTTTTCGTGAGATGGCATTCGTGTAGTGTAAGATCATGTATGATAAAATTGGCTGTAAAGTATTGATTGTCTAATGATAATATTGATATTAGTAAATCCGCCACGGGGCGCTACGCGGCGCTAGTGAAAATTAAGATCTGTTGCCCAATAGTGTCTTTTTTAATGGAAAAGTCAGCAAACGAGCAGACTGACTACTTGATGGTAAGCAACACCGATTGAGGATAGGGAGGGAGGAAGACGCGGCTACCGGTAACCTCACTCACACTAGAGTTTCTTAGGATTGCCATAGAATTGCCTATTAAATATGTTTCTTCTAAAACTCAGGAAGAAGGGTCAGGTAGGAAATCGAACCCGTGCCATGTAGCAATTTCCTATCACTAACACATTAACTTCTGGTATATCGGAGCGTAGATCTACGCGAGACTCAATGCGTTTCCTATTGTGTCTTAAACACCGACATACAAGCAAGAGGTTAATTGGATACGTTACTTGTACAGTAAGTGGACATTAAAATATTCATTTTAAAAACTCCATGTAGTCGATTGCTAAAAATAAGCATTTGCGTCGAAGTCAGTGGGCGAGGGTTCGATTTCCGTTTTAGTGTCATATTGTTTCAAAACTTATGTTACGTATACTTATTTACGAACAATTTTGTATCATAAGTGACCCAGTGTCTCAGTCGTTTCAGCACTTGAATAGTTTGTATCAGTGGCGTAACTATATGCATTTATATCCCGTTGGGGACCTATGTTGCATTGGTTCTGTCATTCATCAGATGGCGGGGGCCCATCATTCCTAGTATAAAACACAGAAGTTTAAGAACCTCTGAACGGGTCCCCGTCAGCTGGGGGCCCGTGGCATTTGGCTGACTTTCCACTCTGTATTTACGCCCCTGGTTTGTATCTTGCACATCAATTTGTACTATCTATGGTAGCAATTACCTAAGTTTGTCACTAGCCAGCCAGTTATGCTAGCAGCTAGTATATTCTGCCGGCGGGTTGTGGCTCACGTCACCCGGGACCTGAGGAGTCATTTGATGATCATACATCTTTGCCCTAAAAGTAGACAATCGGTATCTGAGTACCTAATCCTAATTTGTTCTCAGTTATTTATTTCCTGAATATTTTTCTAGTACATTGTACTCAGCGTGAAGGCTATTTTTTTGTTTTTACGAAAACCTTGAATCAAAATGATTAACGTTTGCTGTTCGCGGTGTACGCGTCAACTACCTGTGTACACAGTAGGTAGGTACTTACCTACTATTATGTAAGTAGGTCACTTGTACAAAAAATTGTAATGTGTGTCTATTGACGCCATCGTCTAGGATGCATTGACCTCTGGAGGACACTGCGAACAGGTAATAAACCTCGCGCGCTTGACTCATCTCTCACGTAGTTATATATTTTAAAAATAAACTTGCCGAATCTATTTGGGTTTTTAAGTCCGCTTATAAGCAGTGGTCGCGAACTGAGCGATCATTTAGTGTTCCACCTACACCGCGGCGCGGCGCGGCGTATAGTGCACCCAGCACAGGTAGGTGCTATCACTACAGAATCGGTTGATATTTGATACGTATTAGCTCTGCTCGAGCTCCCGCCCGCGTTCTCATCATTCAATCAAGACCATAATCTATCTCTGCGTTAAAATTCAGATCCATTCAGTAGTTTTTGCGTGAAAGACTAACAAACATTCCTATATCTATACCATGCGACTTAACAAAGTTTAACATACATAAATAGGTAACCTCCGGAGGCCTTCGATCTTTCGCCCCATCCCCAAATCCTAAAAGGCCGGCAACGCACTTGTATCCGTTGGTGTTGTGGGCGAACACTCATCAGAGGAACATCTGTTCGTTTGCCGGCTATCCCATAGAATCGGGAGGAAGTATCAACCATCTTAATTATGTTGTTTGTATTGTACGATCCTCATCACGGTACCGGCTACCGTTTGTACGCTTGTGGTTTGAGCATAGAGTTTCTTCCCATAATTTACGAGTTTTCATTACGCTCATTCACATTTTTTAAATAAGTACTCAAAAATATGAAAAAAACATTGTGTGTTTATTAACCTACCTAAATAGGAAATTCTTATACATTTGATGTATCTACGTACATATTATCAAAGTTGATATAATTTCACTGCAGGTATTTAAAACATAAATAACATATTGTGGAGAAAATGTGGGTATACCCACGGTATACATAGTTACAATCACGTAGGTAGTTCATTGAATAATGGTTAGTTAGACATCTGTCACCAATTCACCATGTCTTGTAGGCGAGCTAGAGGGAGTCAGGATAAACATAAAGATGGAAACAAAGTTACTTGTGCTGCTAAGGTGAGGTTGCATCCATACTTTATCTAGAAACTGCAGGATTGATGAGACGATACCAGAGTGTTGTTTATATCAACGATACAAAAATATCGACTGATAACTGCGCACACAGATCGCATAAAAGAAATTGTGGAGTAAAAAATACGAAACTTATGAAATGTTTGGTATAAATATCAACTGTATTTGTAATATTTAGTTAATGTACCGATTGAAGTTGCAACTGATTTTAATCCAAAAATCTGTGAATTGGTTTTGACCTCTTTCACTCGATCAACAGTCATCAGTCTTTTTATGCATGCTCGATGGTTACGGGTACTTTTAACCTCATGAATGCCGGTTTATGAGACAATAGAAAATTCATACATTGTGTCTCGCGTGGAACCGCGTTCCGACACACTACGGGTTAATTTACAGCAATAGTTATTCTAGGATTTTATATTGGTTTATTTATTAACTTCAGCCGTTGTCGATCCGATAACATAATAGATTTTTCTAAAGACTCAACATGTGGGTAAATCGAATAAAAAATTCGTTAGATTATATTTTCTTTTAACCTGTCTTGTGTCTAAATGTGGATCCACGCGAGACACAACGTATTGTCGATTGTGTCCCATATACAGGCATTCAAGCGGTTAAAGCAGCTTTTATATTGATACCCTCCGTCCGCCTCTAGCGGCTGACACGCGGAGGAATGAGGAGCGGCCGACAATTGGGCCTCAAAAGGGGAAGTCCACGGAGGGAGCTCCTCTAAGCGACCAGCCCACTTCTGCCGGGTCCAAGAGTGAGACTTGGGCAAAAGTCGTAGGGCGCAAGAAGGCCCGCAAAGCTGCCAAGAAGGCTGCAGCAGCTGCATGCCCTCCCGGTGGAAGCCCAAAGGCGATCACGCAGCCTGCGCGGCGGACCGCCAAAGGCGGTCGCAAAGGACCGACTTTACGTGCCCCGCGTTCCGAGGCTGTCACTCTCACGCTACAGCCTGGGGCTATAGAGCGTGGCGTAACGTACCAGTCGGTCATTGCCGAGGCCAAGGCCAAGATCAAATTAACAGATCTTGGTCTCCAGTCCGTCACCCTCAGGCAGGCTGCCACGGGTGCACGACTGTTCGAGGTGGCTGGTGCTACTACCGGCAGTGCTGAAAAGGCAGACGCTCTGGCCGCCAAGATGAGGGAGGTCCTTAACTCGGAGGACGTTCGGGTCTCCAGACCTATGAAAACCGCAGAGGTGCGGATTGCTGGCCTGGACGACTCCGTAACCTCTGAGGAGGTGGTGGCGGCCGCTGCCCGAAGCGGCGAATGCCCACCGGACATGGTGCGAGCTGGTGATATACGCGCCCGACGCCTCCGGACTCGGCGTAGTCTGGGTTCGGTGCCCTATAGCCTCGGCGAAGAAGCTTGCCGATAGCGGCAGATTGTTGGTTGGCTGGGTTGCAGCGAGGGTCAAACTCCTGCAGCCTCGGGCGTTGCGGTGCTTCCGGTGTTTGGAGAAGGGGCACGTCCGGGCAAAATGTACCGCCGAGATTGACCGAAGTGACCTTTGTTATGCTGCGGTCAGACCGGCCACAAGGCGGCCCAGTGCACCGCGGCGCCCAACTGCAGCTTGTGCTCGGCTGCGGGCAAACCAGCGGGACACATAGTAGGTGGAGAGGCCTGTGGTGCGCCTGCCAACAAGGCCAAAAAGAAAAAGAAGAGGGGCTCTAAACCTGCTGGGGAAACCTCGCCACCCTCGCAGGCTAGTAGCTCTGCGGCCGACACCCGGCCCATGACCGTTGCCGAGGGAATGGAGTGTCAATAATGGCACAACTCCATTTCCTCCAGGGCAACATCAATCACTGTGCCAGAGCTCAGGATCTCCTACTCCAGAGCATGGCAGAGTGGTCGATTCACGTGGCTGTGGTCGCCGAACCGTACTTCGTTCCCGCCCGTGACAACTGGCTGGGATGCACTGAAGGTTCGGTGGCTATTATTGGCGAGGCTCTAAGCGACCTGTCTCGTGGCCGCGGTTGGGTTGCTGCGGTCTCGAGCGGTATTGTCACAGTGGGGGCGTATTTTTCTCCCAACAAGAGGCTCGCCGACTTCGAGAGTTTCCTTGTCGAGTTGGGCGCTGTCGTAGGCCGCTATCAACCTCGTCCCGTCCTGGTGCTCGGGGACCTCAACGCCAAGTCATCGGCGTGGGGATCTCCGGTTACTGACCCTCGGGGTGAGGTGTTAGAAGAGTGGGCAGTGACGACTGGACTGGTCATCCTGAATCGGGGTTCGGAATACACGTGCGTGCGACAGCGGGGCGGGTCAATAGTGGACGTCTCGTTCGCTAGTCCGTCTGTCGCCAGCCGAGTCCGCGATTGGCGAGTCGCCGTAGAGGTGGAGACGCTATCGGACCATCGGTATATTCGATTCGACGTCTCTGCCCAGACCGCTACCGGCCGCCATCCAGCAACCCCGATTAACGAAGGCCCGCGTTGGGCGCTCAAGCGCATCGACAGGGAACTACTCGAAGAAGCTGCCTTAATCCAGTCCTGGGTCTGGGAGTCGACGACAGACGGCCCCGTCGTCGTCGAATCGATGGCGCTGTGGTTTCGCGGGGCGATGACGCAGATCTGCGACGCGTCTATGCCTCGTATTCGCCAACAGTCCGCAAGGCGCCAGGTGTACTGGTGGACGGACGAGATCGCGCAGTTGCGCGTAACGTGCGTTGCGGCTCGCCGCCGGTACACCCGATACCGGAGACGACGTCGACGGGATTCCAACGAGGAGGATGCGCTGTACGAGGTGTACCGCACGTCTAAGGAGACTCTGCGGCTGGCCATCGCCGATTCAAAGTCGCGTGCTAGGGAGGAGCTGCTGGGGTCCTTAGATCGGGATCCGTGGGGGCGGCCCTACCGTTGGGTACGGGGCAAGTTGCGTCCCTGGGCGCCTCCACTAGCCCAGAGTATGCAACCCCAATTGCTAGAGGCAGTTGTATCAGCTCTCTTCCCAGAGCGAGCAGAGCACGTTCCCCCGGTGATGGCTTCGCCGTCTGCTACAGACTGTCCCGAAGAAGAGACCACCGACGTCCCCGAGGTGACAGAAGCAGAGACGAGAGCAGCCGTGTTGCGACTCCGGGCTAAGAACACAGCGCCCGGACCCGACGGCGTTCCTGGTCGGGCTCTCGTCCTGGCTATGAAGGTTCTAGAGCCCCAGCTGAGAGGGCTTCTCACGGCATGTCTCGAGCGAGGTCAGTTCCCCAGTGTGTGGAAGGAGGGAAAACTGGTCCTGCTCAGGAAGGAGGGGCGCCCTGCGGACTCGCCATCCGCGTATCGGCCCATAGTGCTGCTCGACGAGGCGGGCAAACTTTTCGAGCGTATTATCGCAAATCGCCTCGTGAGTCACTTGTGCAGAGAAGGACCGAACCTGGACGACAACCAATTTGGTTTCCGTGAGGGGCGCTCCACCATAGACGCCATCATGCGCGTAAGGACCCTGGTGGAAGAGACGGTGTCCCAGGGTGGGGTGGTACTGGCGGTGTCTTTGGACATCTCCAATGCATTCAATACCCTACCCTGGAGTTGTATTCGAGAGGCACTAAAATACCATCGCGTGCCTCTCTACCTCCGCCGTATAGTAGGGGCTTTTTGGAGGGCAGGTGTGTCACCTATCGGGGACGTGACGGTGTCGGTCGGCACCTCATGTCTTGCGGTGTTCCACAGGGATCGGTCTTAGGGCCACTCCTGTGGAACATTGGGTACGACTGGGTGCTGAGAGGTGAGCTCCCTTTGGGCGCTGACTTGACGTGTTATGCGGACGACACGCTCGTAACCGCCCGGGGGAGCTCGCATAGGGAGGCGACGTTGATAGCCACGGCTGCGGTGTCACAGGTTGTGAACCGCATCCGGCGCCTGGGCCTGGAGGTGGCCCTGAACAAATCGGAGGCCATGGTGTTCCACGGCCCCCGACGTGCACCAGCGCCGGGATCGGAAATCGTGGTCAGCGGGGCTCGCATAGCTGTCGAGTCCACCATGAAATATCTGGGATTGGTGCTCGACAGCCGATGGGAATTCGGACCTCATTTCCGGCGGCTGGCGCCCAAACTGATGGGTGCGACGGGCGCGCTTTCAACGTTGCTTCCCAACTTGGGGGGCCCGAGCGCCGCCTGTAGGCGGCTGTATGTGGGAATCGTGCGATCCATGGCCCTGTACGGGGCCCCTGTGTGGGCATTAGACTTGACGGCCAACACTCTCGCTATTCTGAAAAAACCGCAGAGGGTGATGGCTGTCAGAGTCGTCCGCGGGTATCGCACGATTTCCTACGAGGCGGCTTGCGTCCTGGCCGGATCCCCGCCCTGGGACCTAGAGGCGAAAGTACTCGCGTCACTATACCGATGGCGCGAGGAAGAGCGGACACGGGGCTCGAGGCCGGTGCAGCGCCAAATCGAGCGGCGCCGAGAGGAGCTCCGTCAGGTCTTGGTGGCGGAATGGCGGCAAAGGCTTTTGCGCCCCACCGCCGGCCTCGCTACCGTCGAGGCGATCCGGCCAGTACTCGACGACTGGCTTGGGAGGAAGCACGGCTCCCTGTCGTTTAGAGTGACGCAGGTGCTGTCGGGGCACGGCTGCTTCGGCAAGTACCTGTGCCGCATAGAGAGGGAGCCGGACGCCCGGTGCCACCACTGCGTCCATTGCGGGGAGGACACGGCGCAACACACGCTCGCCGAGTGTGTAGCTTGGGAGGAGCAGCGCCGTGTCCTCAGAAATGAAGTAGGAAGCGATCTGTCGCTGCCGGCCGTAGTGCGGAAGATGGTGGACAGCGCAGAGTCGTGGGACGCGGTGGTGTCTTTCTGCGAGGATGTGATGTCGCAGAAGGAAACTGCGGAACGGGAGAGGGAGATCTTACTGACTTCCTTTCCCAACCGCAGAAGGCGCACCGGGCGTAGGAGAAGGGCTGACAACGCCCTCTTCCGGCCCCCATAAATGGGTCCAGGGGCGAAGGACTTGGGGAAGTCCTCGCCCCCGACTTCAAAGACCCGAGTCGAAGGCGCGCGCGGGTGTCGGCGTGCGCCTTTGAGGCGATGCACGTGGTGCACTGCTCCGTGCAGGTGACGGGGCCCTGACATACGGGCCGGCACTGTAATGCGGGGCTGCGGATGAATTAGGACTCCCGTGGCCCCGCACGCACGTGTGAGGAGACACTGGGGTGGTTTTAGCCGGTAAGAGTCCGGCACACCCCTCCGCCTTTCCCCAGGCGGAGGCAGTCCATGAGGATTTCCCCCCATAAAAAAAAAAAAAAAAAAAAAAAAAAAAGCTTTTATATTGATGGCACTCACACAAACAAACCCTTATTATGTTAAAAACAAATTTATCTATTCGGCACGACACGAGTGAACTGGCTGACGGCAGTCACATCACAGCTTCACAAAAAACGTGAAGCAGCACCCATTCCCCCCCCCCCCCCCCCCATCCCCGATTTTGAAATGGTCCGCAACTGTTACGGGTGACCATGGGTGGCACCGATTGCACTGACTGAGCAAGATCTTAGATTTAATTTTGGTTTTTGGGTGGAGTAATAAAGTACGTAGGTCGATAGAGGGTGCACCTGGACCCCTTGTTACGACAACATGCTGTCACATAGAACTTATATACAAACATAGCAAGCAGTGAAAACTGCGTCTATTACAATGTAATATGTGTGCACCTCTGCTTGCCAGTAACACATTATCAAACTACAAATTAATTGACGATATTAAAACAAGTTCTTTATCATTGAAGGAGTGGAGCAACAACCGACGGTGGAGCTATCTTATCGAGGACGCAGGTTAGTGCGGATATTGTTACTTACATAAATAAATAAATAAATAAAAACATATATAACATACAAATACATGGCCATCTACAATGTATAAAATCTCGTTTTAAGTACTGAGGGTGCTAGTGTGTTACTACTTAATTGCCAAAACGTTGATTGAAATATTAATATTGAAGAAGTAGTGCAGTGTATATTGTCGAAGGTAGTGAATGACATAAACTGCAGCTTATTCATAACTATATCTCTGTTTACGAGATCGAAATCAATTCGAGTTATCAGATAATATTGTTTATCAACGAATCACTGTGTCACTGAAAGTGAATATCCTCCTAATTTCTGAGTAATGACCTTCACATAGTTATCTACACGTGCGTATGTGCCAGGCACCTGTATATATAAGTAAATACTACGTAGTGTACACGAGTTCATCTGAAGTTCGCGCGGTCATTCAAAATCGTTGTGGTTCAAGGCCAAAGCGTAATAATGTATGTATTATTATAGGTTTTTCTATTTAAGACAATTTGCATAGAGTTGAAAATTGAACAACACCTTGATAGATATTTAATGTATAAGTTCATTGCAAAAACCAGAGTCTTTAAACTTTGATCTTTGATATTTAATATATTTAGCAGAAGTGAGGTCAGTAGGATTTTTAATGTTTTATTTATAGTTTATAACATAATAATGTACATATTTAGGGAGTTTAGCTTCAAATGGTTGTATTTAAGAGCTAAAGCGAAGAATTAATTGGAAAATAATAATTGATATTTAGGATTAAATAGAGTCGACATATAGAACAATAGAACACGTCCCGTGTGACATTAGTCGGGCAGCCCTTGCGCCCCCTGCCGGCCACATACAGTTCATGCAGTTTACAGTAAATAACAACAGTACAGTACATGGTGTGCTTGGTTCGTTGCAGACAACATGTGCTACGCAGTGGGCGGGTGCGCCGGCGCAGGTCCCGCGGCCACATACGTGGCTGCGGCGCTACAGTTCTTCGCTGCCTCCCAGTGTCTGTTGCAAGAGTCGTACCCAAGACAGGCGCACGTCACCAGTACGTACTATTGTTTATCACCTCCTTTAGGACCTACATCTTTTTCCAAATTTATTTAATTCTGATGCGACGCAACTAGCCTGGCGTGCTGACAGTTATGGTAAACGATAAGTAACAACTTTGGGTAGTAAAGTAAATTATAAATATTTTTTGTGTTATCATTCAGACGGGTCCCGGTACGACTTCATCGTAGTGGGCGGTGGCACGGCAGGCTCGGCGCTGGCAGCGAGACTGGCCGAGGAGAACCGCTTCAGCGTGCTGCTGCTAGAAGCAGGACCGAACCCTCCCGAGGAGAGCATTGTAAGTGCACATACAGCACACAGCTACACACGTATTCTCACTTCAATTTAATACGAGCATAGACATGATTTTCAATTTCTTTTGTTATACCATTTTCAGGTACCGGGCTTACGACAAACCTTGAAAGAAACACCCTACGACTGGAACTTCACCACCATTGATGACGGTGTCACGAGTCAAGCGCTGGCGAGCCACGTCCAGAGACAGCCGCGAGGCAAGATGCTGGGCGGCAGCGGCTCCCTCAACGACATGGTGTACGCGCGGGGACACCCTGAGGACTACTACGAGTGGGCTGACATCGCAGGCGACGTCTGGAACTGGACTAACGTGCTGGACTACTTCAAGAGGACTGAGCATATGACGGACAGCAATATCATTAGCAACAAGGAGCTGATGCAGTACCACGGCATTGGAGGAGCCATCGAGGTGTCAGGAGCCCACTATCCAGACAGCCCCAACAGCAAGCTGATGCAAGCTTTCCAAGAGTTGGGCTTTGCCGCAGTCGACGACATGACTTACCCGTATAAGATAGGAGTCGGCAAGTTCTCCCACACCATCAGGGACGGACGCAGAGACAGCTCGTTGACAGCTATGCTGAACAAAGTTAAATCCGGTAAGCTGCACGTATTGAAGAATACATTTGCGACGAAAATTTTGTTCGAAGGGAACAAGGCGGTCGGGATCCAGGCCGACTCGGATGGAAGAAACTTATTTGTTTACGCGAAACACGAAGTGATCGTGTCGGCTGGCACGTTCAATACGCCCAAGCTGTTGCTACTGTCGGGTGTGGGCCCGAGCGATATTCTCAACCAGTTCGACATCGATGTCGTCCAAGACCTACCTGTAGGACAAGGTCTGCAGGATCACGTCATGGTCTTAAACTTTATGACTGCTGAACGCGGGACTTGTAAGTTAAGCGAAAGTGATGGTTACTTCAACGTGATTAAATATCTGTACAACGGCTCCGGGACTTTGTCTTATTCTGACAGTATCGGCGCGTACCTGCCTCAGAAGGACAAAGAGGCCCACGTACCTTACTTTGCTATCTACCCGTCCTGCGTCCCGGCCGGACAACTGACCAGCAACCTGTGCGTGCAAGGCATTGGGTTCACGAGTGAAATATGTGAAAAGTTGCAAAAGGAAAACGAGATGCATGAGCTGATAGTGGCGGCCGTGGTGCTACTGAAGCCGCAGTCCCGCGGATATGTCACGTTGAAGTCTTTAAATCCAGACGACGACCCCGCCATTTACTCTGGCACTTTTGACCACGAAGCTGACATGGAGGGATTCCCGGAGGCTATTGAGAAAGCGGTATCCCTGGTGAACACGACACATTTTAAGAAGCTAGGCGCGAGAGTGGTGGACCTCACCCCGGAGAGCTGCCGCGGACTGCAGGAGCCACAGCGCACGCGCTGCTCGGTGCGCGCGCTGGCGCTGGCGGCGTGGCACGCGGTGGGCACGGCGCGGCTGGGCGCGGTGCTGGACGCGGAGCTGCGCGTGCGCGGGCTGGAGGGGCTGCGCGTGGCCGACGCCAGCGTCATGCCCACCATGGTGCGCGGGAACACCAACGCGCCGGTCGTCATGATCGCTGAGATGGCCGCCGACTTCATCAAAAACCAATACAGAGACAAGTAAATCTTGTACATAGCGGATGAGGTAGGAGAAGATTTAGGTACGTACATAGGCAGCACCCGCAACTGACGTAAATCATTATTAAAATTTGACGAAGTTTAATTAATATAGTATATGTATAGTACTTATATGAAAGCAGCAGATATTTTGACATTTATTGAAAAAATATTATTTTATATTTAGCATTTTACTTAGGTAAATATTACAAGTACCTGTATTATATGAATAATATTCATATTTATTGACGTGACGTGTATGTGTAACGATACTTCAGTACCTGCGTATTATTAAGTATGTAAAGTAGTAAGTGGTTGTGATAGTATCGAGGACAGTAATCTTAGTTTAGTCACACAGTCGGCTGCGGTGCTGTGCAGCGAGTGTGGCTGGTGTGGCTGCACGGGCTGCACGGGCTGCACGAGCTGCACGAGCTGCACGGAGACTGCAGGCGGCTGGTGTTCCCAGCTACGATATAATGGTACCTGCCACCTACGCGTGTTGTAAATGATAAGGTTTAGTAGTGAGAGTACGCAGCGACAGTACTTGCCGATGTGCTTAGGTTCACTTTACAAGGAAGTTTAATACGTACAATATGACTTTGCTAAGAACATTTTGTAAGGCGCCACACCACAGCCCGGTACCCGCGCAGATTCTGTAAAGTACCAACTGCCAAGTAGTTACGGTGACCACGTGCTCGGCCATGTACACCAGGGTAACGTGTCGTGCTCAGTGACTGAGTGAGCACGTGGTGACGAGAGTATTGTTGTAGTAACTACTGCGCTGTACCGGTCTGTGTGTGAGTGCGCCGTAAACCTTGGTTGTTGTGCGCATTCTATCTTCCCATTATTCCTGATAAATCGATGTTGATGAAATATTATATCCCTATTGTACTTAATTCTAATAAATTGTGTGCTACTAACTGTACGTGTTGTTTCACTGATAGTTTCCATCTTCCCTGTGTTGCGTTCATTCTTTGTGTATTTAGATTTTTACATTAATAAAAATTAAGTTACATCATCATCATTCATCACGCCTTTTATTCCCGAAGGGGTAGGCAGAGGTGCACATTACAGCACTCAGTGCCACTGTAAAATGTAACACCCACTTTTTTCAAAAAAAGGAGGAGGTACTATGTTTTTTTTGTTTGTTCGCGCATTACTCCGCCGTTGGTGAACAGATTTCCAAAATGCTTGTTTTGTTTGAAAGGGTATACTCCTGAGATGATCCCATTTCCATGAGGTCAGGATCTGATGATGGACTCCTATCATCACCGAGGGGAACTTTCGAAACTTGTAGGAACGAGTAATGTGTCTATTATGTTTTTCAATTAGGATTTTTAAACACTACAATTTGATAAGGGTTTGGAGACGACCTGATGATGGAGCTGACAGACAGTCGAGAGAACGCCTCAGCCGTTTATATTACCTACCTTGTGTTTGGGCTTGATTAATTTGTATTGATGAGGACTTTACACCTAGATAGAGTGGGGCTGTCATTAAGGGTCTGATGATGAAGAAGTGTAATTGTTAAGGGAACTCCTCAACGGTATACAGTAACTACCTTGTGTTTGGGCTTGTATAATTTGTATTGATTAGAACTTTGCACCTATGCAGATTATAATTGACAAAACGGATCTATGTAGCTTTACACTGAAAATGATAAAATTATAAAATAAAAACTGCGTTTAAAAAACCGACTTCACAAAACCAAAAACTAATAACTATCAAAAAGTCAAAACTAAAACCTTTAATTAGTAACTACTGATAGGTTATCACTATTTATGTTATGAGTCCCGTGTAATAGGAGGTGAGTCTATTACCATATACCGGGCACATTTCCAGACTCCGTGCTAGTACTGGGATTTTTTTTAATCCTAATAATTATTTGCCCAACCTGGGAATCGAATCCCTTGCCTGGTAGTCGCACTTACGACCGTTCGACCAGCGAGGCAGGCTAAAAATAAGGCGGTGTAGAGAACAGATTAAAACATTGTTTTTTGTTTCGAGACAATTTCAGCTGGCAAGTTGCTTATTCCAATTTAAATATTTAACGGTACTTAAAATTAAAATGAGAATTTTCCCATTTTATTAACTTTAAGCATATCTACTAGTGACGGTATCTTTGTTATTTCTAAGTGTGGGAGAGCCATGCTTCGGCACGAATGGGCCGGCTCGACCGGTGTGATACCACGGCCGAGCAGAAAACTGACGTAAAGCAACGCTTGCGTTGTGTTTCGTCGTGTGAGTGAGGTTACCGGATGCCCAGCTCCCTCCCCCCTTCCCCATTCTCCCCAATCCCCGAATCCCCAACAATCCTCAATCTCCTAATCCCCAAAAGGCCGGTAACGCACTTGTAACGCTTCTGGTGTTCCAGGTGTCCATGGGCGACGCCGATTGCTTACCATCAGGTGATCCGTCTGCTCGATTACGGCATACGCCATAAAAAAAAAGCGCTCAGACTGGAGCAGCAGCAGTTAGTGCAATACTTGGCAGACGACTGTCCGGTTTCTCATTCTATATTATTATTCTCACTTCGAACAGCTAATTAAGAATATTCAAATTACGTTAACTAATTGTTACACACTTGGAAGGTTATCGTTTCTCCCCATCTAAGGTGCGGGAATGCACCACGACGTAACGTTAACGTAATCTAACGCGTTATGATGTGATATGAATGGCTGATGTGATGATGCCATGACATATTGCACTGTGGCTATAGGGCGTGATGATATAGAGCCAGTAGGCCGCGTTATGTATGTGACCTAGTATTTAGGGTGTCGCCGTTACGTTATATTTATGATGGTAGCTATTATGTAACAACAATAGATAAAGCCTGTCTGATAAGCTCTGTCTGACAGTTCCAAATTTAAACTTTTACTCGAATTAGGTGAAACTACATAGCCATCTTCAGAATTGCTGTCATCGAGGTGCTCACATTAATACTAGTTTAACAAGGACCTCATGTTTTCAAGGTAATTATTACAACGTGGTTCAGAACATTCTGTAACTTTAAATTCGAACTTTCGAAGTGAACTCGATCGCGGTCCGCCATGTCTTTGGTAGTGAGAATAATCCCGACCAATGACGGACAAGAATGCCATCGAGATCACTTCGAAAGTTCGAATTTACAGTTACACAATAGCTTAGCAGGATAGATCTTGGTGCTCGATCACTAGCCATTCCTATCTCGACAAGTTTTATGATATTTCAAACATCGAGAACTGTTGTACACTGGACCTCCTATGACAGGTGGGCAACGGAAGTAGAACGGCATCGCTCATGGCCTTTTGGGGATTAGGAGTTTGAGAATCGTTGGGGATTCAGGGATTGGGGAGATTGGGGAAGGGGAGGTGGGTAATTGGGCCTCCGGTAACCTCACTCACACGGCGAAACACAACGCAAGCGTTGCTTTGCGTCGGTTTTCGTAGGTTCAAGACAAATGCCACGATATCACACCATTATGGGAGAGCGGGAGTCAAATATGTAATTGGCTAAGTAGTTTCACATAGTTGCCGCGTCTTGGCCGCGTAACGCGACACTTGCACCAGCTGACTCCGGACCCGCCACACTCGTCTATCACGCCACACATGTTCCTTTACTTTCTAACGCACCTGCGTTTACTTGCGCACGCGCCCCTCTAATATTACAGTTTCCGGTACTGGCCGGAAGTACTGGCCGGGATAAAACATGAAGACAGCTGATGGTAAGTGTCGGTGGACTAGTGATACTCTCCGTACTAGTAATAGTAGTGGTTACTAGGCACACAGTAGTACTGGCTACTGGTCCACTATTACAGCGTGTACTGTATAATCTAGACAATCAGTCAGTCGACTGTACTGGCGGTCCAGTAGCCCACTGTTGCACGCTTTTTCTGCACTTCTTGTGGTATATACATACATTCGGTAGAAAGATCTCGTTTTAGTTTCAGTGATTCAGTATACTGTTTTAAAACGATGTCACGGTTGGCGCGGTTGCCAGACAGTCGCCCAGGTAACTGCGACATAATGTGTCACGGGTTCGATTTGCGTACGGAACAACTCTTTGTGTGATCCAAAGATTGTTGTTCCGGGTCTGGGTGTCATGTTTATGTGAACTTGTACGTTTGTATGGGCACGCACGACCCAGGAGACAATCCTAGTGTGGGGCAACATTTAAAAAATCCCTTTCGTCAAAAATGTCGATTACGTTATTTGTATGGTCCGACAGACTCGGGACCATAAATCTGCTACCCATTATGTTTAAAATATACGTACAATTTTCTCATTAACAGATTTGGTGGTAGAGACACAACCGCACCGAAACAGCTGAGTGGACACTTCGTTATCAGACGAGCGGCGAGGTCGCATCTGTTATCAATGAGCGGCGGACGACAACATCAACACAAGAGAAGACAGGTGCGCGACTTTCACCGGCGCGACAGTGCGGCGCACGCGCTCAGTCGCTGCCGAGAGCCGAGCGCCGCGCACGCGCACTCCAGTGATGCGCCGACATGGCCGACGCCGAGCGAGTGGACACGTACGACGCGCGAGTCACCACCGCCACGGTGTCCAGCCTCAAGTCCGAGGACTCCACCGAGCAGCTCATATGCAAGACGCCGCAGAAGAAAGTTAAGAAAGTGACCAAAGACAAGAGTGTGAGTTCTAAGAGTGTTGAAGCAGGCAGTGATGAACCTGACAGGCGGCGCCTCGTCGTCTTCCTGGGGCTAGGCCAGGTCGTTCTCGGCGCCCTGCTGGTGGGCGCCGGGGCGCTGGCCGTGGTGAAGGGCGCCGCCCTGTCGCGCGTGGGCGCCGGGTTGTGGGCGGGCTGCGTGGCCGTGGTGGCCGGGGTGGTCGGCGTGCTCGCCGGCATCAACGACTGCTACGGACTGAACGCCGCCAGCTCTGGGTGAGTGTCAGCACAACAGCACGCGGGAATGTGCTGAGAGAGAGTTTGTTGAGTGATTTATTCTGAGCTGGGATAGTTTCTTCCGAAGTGGTATACTAGACGCAACAGACCATGAATTCGCCAAGTGAAACGACTGTTGTAATAAAAAGATCTATTAATGCTATTTAAATTATACGCGAGTACTGTCAAACAAAACTATTGATCGCATGCTTAATAAGCTTCCAAACGCTCCGCAAGCTCTCGTCACAAAATAGACAGTAAGTGTAACATGTTAATAACAAAATATTTTCGTACGTGAGATGTAAATTAAAGTGAAAGTTATCTGAAGCGAAACAAACAAACAAGCCGGCCAGCAGCGGGCGGGGACACGGCGCGACACTAGACTCGACTCACTTTACTAGAATATTGGTAATATGTTAGTAATGATATTCGATGTTCGATAGAAAATTCGGAATGATAGCGGCGCGGGCGCAGCAGTAATTTAGCACACAGAACTACTTTTACTGGGAACGCAAACAAGTTCGGGGCATCTCGAACCGATGCAAAAACTTAGTTCAGACAAAATATGTGTGTCAGTGATGGCATCATGGCGCGGCCCGCTCGGGTCACTGGTATCAATTTTAGTAGAAAAACGAGAAATATTTGAATCTTCGAACGTCTCATATTAAAGCATTTAGAGGAAATAAAATAAATCATATAGCATTTTCCAACTCTTAATTACTGGCTCCATACAAAGGTTGTCTGTAAAATAAGACCGCGCACTGTACGCATTCTTTTTATGTTTATTTTTCCTTGTAAGTGTTTATGGTGTACAATAAAGTGTAAATAAATAAATAGTAGTAAACTAGCTCAGAGCTGGAGAAGCTGAAAAAAGCGACGACCGGGGAACAAAAGCTTTCTAATGTATTTTATAAATAACGAATCGTGTTTCCTATCGTAGCACACAAATGATGATTTTCAGAAATATTTTAATCTTTCACTTGTTCAAGCTACGGAATTCGCATTCAGTAAACATAACAACTTACTTCATAAAGAATCTCATTATTTTGCAATTTACGTCTTTTATTCTGGGTTGCACTTGCTGTATATGTATAGCAATAATTTTTTTATGACCTGTGACTCCTCTGGTGTTGCGGGTGTCTATGGGCGGCGCTAATCGCTTACCGATCAGATCTGCTGCTGTGATCTGCTCAGGTGATCCGTCTGCTCGTTAACCTTCTATTCCATATAAAAAATGAACTACGTTTACGGGAAAACCGACTTCAAATTGATTAAATCATTTGCAAACAAGGGAACATATACATAGGCGTCATACGTGTTAACAAAGTTTACAGTTTCTTCATATCCTATTATCTGTTGAAACACCGGCTCCCGGCATAAAACACATACTTACCTGAAACATTCAACAAACAAGAGGTTAATTACTGCCTTCACTTGGCATGCAAAGATATGTTCTTCAACGCCCTCTCTTTCTAAATTCGGTTAATTAATGTACTGAATTCTTCTCCTAAGTGTAACAAACACACCACCACAGATGGGGCCCAACAGGGCCGTTGCCGATTCGGAGTCGCGGAGAACCTAACGGGTCACCGGGGCTCCGGCTCGACGTGCAGGGGAAGGAACGGGGTGGTTTTTAGTCAGTAAGAGTCTGACACTCCCTCCCGCCTCACGCAGGCGGGAGCAGTCATTCGATGATTTTCCCCTCTTAAAAAAAGTGCAACAAACACTTTTCTGAATACCGCGTCAAAATCGGTTTAGCCAATCGCGAGATATGCGCGCACAAACTCACATACACTAACAGATGAAACTGAGAACCTCCTTTTCTGAAGTCGGTTAAAATAGACAAATCTTTGAGGAATAAATTCAGTTCAATAATCAAAACCTTTACAAAAAAGTTAAAGAGCGACCTGTCACACGTAATGAGCCATCAATCAGTTGCCACGCTGTGACGTAATGTTGATGTACTTTCAAAACAAACACTAATAACAACTGTTGCCCGGCGCCGGCGATGAACCCGTGACCTTTCACTCAGCAACCGGTTGAAACAATGGAGTAATTTAACAAATATTTAGAAGACAGGGGACTATACATAGTAGTCAAGGTTTCATTGAGATCTAGATACTTATAATATTATGTCTTTTCAGACTGCGGCAACTTGGCTCCTGTAGGAGTCAGGTGGCCGGCAGGTAGGTAGGTAGGGGTCCAAATAAAGTACACTTTTTTTTTTAGAAGTAGTTCACTCTATTATTGCCAAATATCTGTTGCCCCAATCACGTCCAGGTTCGGGGTAATAGGTACGCTGAGAACACTGGCCTGAACCGTGGAGTAGCTCTGCAGGCGGTCCGGTCTCGTTCCAAATGCCTTCCAGGTCTTCAGCAGGGCCTAGGTAGTTCCCAGGTAGAAGGAGGTCTGGTCTTCCACTCGCCGCCAGGTAGATGGCTGCGATGCGAGGTTAATAGTAGAATATAAATCCGCCAGGTAGATGGCTGCGATGCGAGGTTAATCGTAGAACATGAATCCTGGAAGCGCAGATACAAGGCAAGCGTTAGCAGAGCTCGGACCACGTAGCCGGGTCCAAAGGTCACAGTGTCCCAGCAGACAAAAAAAAAAGGAATAGCCGCTGCTAGCGAGAAATTAAGAAGAAGAAACACCTTACAATAGCAACACTTAAGCAATACATGGAAACTTACCCCAGCGGGATTCCGATTACAATTTATATAATTGATTTAAGGTAGATTTAATTAGGTAGGTAAGTACGATCTTGCAACGTAGGTCGTCCGCGATCGAGTGACACAGCCGTCACCTCTGATGCCTTTAAGTTGACTGTTCGTTGGATTTTACGAATGCGCCCGAGACGAGCCGACACGACTAGTTATTAACTCGTTTAGAGATGCGTAGGCGCAATAGAAGCGAGGACCTTTGCGTAAACAATTAATATTGGGTTCCGTAATGTTTTTATATAAAATTAATTATTTTGATGCGTTTTAAATTAGTAAGTAGTAAGATGTGTTTCTATTTGTTTATTTAGTGTATTTTAATAATAGTTTTAGAATAATCTATTGTAATTATTTATAATTTATATGGTTTCGAAGCTATTTTTAGGGCAACAAGGTACAACGTTACAGTACCCCCCTCATTAGCGTAGGATTTTTCCTAGGAAAAATCCGCTGCTTTCGCTCTTGCTGATAACTGAACCGAGTTACCCTTTCATTCATCATCATTCATCATTTAATCATCCCTCACTTTTCATTATTCCTTACATTAACTAGCCGACGTCACAATAGACATCTGTGCGTCAGCATCCTTTCGATCTGAGTATTCTGCTACCAGTGCACAGAACACTCCCCCAGCTCAATTATGGGTGGAAAAAAATTAAGCTGACTTGGAGCGATTACTATCTCCACATAACTACTAATTGATAGAATAATAGACTTAGGAAGAATAGATAATAAGTTATGTTTGTGATTGAGGCTTATTTATAGAGTAATCAACCGCTCTTGCAAAGGCTTATTTAAGGAGTTGCACCGCTCCGTAGAATACCAAAGGTGTAGGGCCTTTAGCGTACATAACTGAAGGAATCTATGGGGTAGAACCATGATCTAGTTTCATTTATGGACATCGGTGTAGGGCCGATAGTCATAGTATATTTAATATGATAGTAATACATTGTGTGGGTTAGACCATCATCATAATTATACACTATTGGGGTAGACCAATACGTATAAAATAGAAAAGGAATAGCTTTGTGTAGTAGTAGTAGTAGTGGTAGTAGTAGTAGGTACTGTAGGTAGTTATAGAATTTAGTGTTCAGATATTAGTTTTAATTCGATTAAAATTTTGTTCAAAAATTATTTAAGTATAATTTAAGGACGTGGCCGGATCCAGTGTGTGTACGTAGTTTTAGGACATACCCGGGTCCAGTGTGTGTACGTAGTTTTAGGACATACCCGGGTCCAGTGTGTGTACGTAGTTTTAGGACATACCCGGGTCCAGTGTGTGTACGTAGTTTTAGGACATACCCGGGTCCAGTGTGTGTATGTAGATTTACTTTGCTTATAATAATTGTTATGTTTTATAATTTGTGATTTTAATATCTTTGATATGCCAGGAACCTAGTGGTTTTCCGGACATATCAGCCAACTCGTAGACAAGAGGCGACTTTTTACCGATTACTTTACATTTTAAAAATTTTGGTGCTAATTTTTTATTAAAATATTTGTCCTTGTCACTAAGGTAAAAGGTCTTTCTCCATACTACATCACCAATATCAAATTCAGCCGGTTTCCGGCGTAAATTATAATGTTTACAATTACGACTGTGAGCTTGTAGAAGCAGTGACTGAACTTTATTAAAGATAGAAGATAGGACACCTATGTTCTCCGCGTAGGAATCGCGAGGTTGAAAAATTAAATCCTCATCAGTATCCGTATCGATATAGTGCGTACCGCAAGCTATTAATTCACGTCCGTATACCAGAAATGAAGGGGTGTAGCCCGTGACTTCATTTACGGAACAATTCACAGCGAATTGTATTTTAGGTACTAGTAGATCCCAAATACGTTGATCGTTAGAGATGAACGTGGAAATGGCAGTCATTATCGTCTTATTATAACGTTCCACTGTGTTTACATGTGGTGAGTATTTAGGCGTAAAATGCAGCTTAGGGATTTTATATTTATCTAACATTTGTCTTAGCGTGGCACTTACAAATTGTTTACCATTATCCAAAATCACCGTGGAAGGAATGCCGTGTATTAAGAATACATGGTCCTCCAGTATTTTAGTAACAATTTCAGCGGTAGCGCGCTTGATTGGAAATAGTAAGCAATACTTACTAAAACAACAAGTGACAACCAGAATAAAGCTGTTTAGTTTCCTAGTAGGAGGTAGGGGTCCTACTAGATCCACGCTAATAACCTGGAAAGGTCTAGTGCAATGTTTAGGTCTACCCATTTCACCTAGAATCGCGTGATTTTGGTGCTTGTGCGCGATGCAAGTATCGCAAGAAGTGACAGTTTTCACAACGTCTGCATGCATACCAGGCCAGAAATAACTTAGACCCACACGTTTAAATGTTTTAAAAATCCCGAAATGACCAGCTGTTGGGTCCGAGTGGTTTTCGAGCACAATAGCTTGTCTCGACTCAGCAGGAATTACTTCTTTCCACTCGAACTCCTTATGGAAGGGGTTATTAGTTTTTGAATAACGGAACAATCGATTGTTTTTTATTTGGTAATTAGGGAATGACGTAGGAGAGCTTTGACAACCTTGAAATATATTTAAGTACCATTGATCATTGGTCCTAGGTAGATTATTAGAATCTATTGCCGAAACTTTACATGAACGTGACAATGCATCAGGGATAACATTATCAACGCCACGCCTGTGTTTTATTTCAAAATTAAAAGCTGATAGGCGGACACCCCAGCGAGCCAACCGCCCAGTTGGGTTGTTTAGACTAAGAAACCACTTGAGAGCAGAGTGATCAGTGTAGACGACAAACTTTATCCCATTATCAAGATAGCATCTCCAGTGTTCCAAAGCCACTAAAACAGCCAAAGCTTCACGCTCCGTAGTGCTATAGTTCCTTTCAGGTCCAGTCAAAGTTCTACTATAGTATGCAATGGGATGTTCCACTCCTTCTATGGTTTGGGTTAGCATACCTCCAACTCCATAGTCACTAGCATCCGTATGCACTTGAAAGGGAAGGTTAAAATTAGGGCAAGATAAAATAGGGGCAGAAACTAGTAACTCTCTCAATTTATTAAAGGATTCTTCGGCTTGGGTAGTCCAAGTAAAGGGATTCGTTTTTTTATTAGTAGAAGTTAATTTATTTAACGGACCAGCAATTGAACTAAAGCTAGGGACAAACTTCCGATACCACGAAGCTATGCCCAAGAATCGCTTAACCTCTTTTTTATTCGTAGGTGTAGGGTAGTTGACAATAGTATCAATTTTAGAAGGATCAACATGAAGCCCTTTAGAGTCGATCACATAGCCAAGGTATTTAAGCTCATTACGAAAGAAAACAGATTTTTCGAAGTTAATAGTCAAATTAGCCATTTTTAGTTTTTTATGCACTTTCAGAAGTAGGGAAATATGAGATTCAAAATCAGAACTAGCCACTACAATGTCATCTATGTAAACAAATACAGAGTTCTCAAATTCAGGTCCATAGAATAAGGTATCGACTAGTCTTTGTTGTGTAGCCGGTGAATTTGTCAACCCGAATGGCATAGTGACAAATCTGAAGGTACCGCGATGCGGAATGTAGAACGCAGTTTTGTCACGGTCAGGTTCAGAAATTGGGATCTGCCAAAAGGCTTTAGATAGGTCTATACTACTTAGGTATTTAGCATTTTTCAGGTTGTCTAGAATCTCAGATATGTAAGGTAACTTGTAGGCATCCTTTTTAGTCACCGAGTTAAGTTTTCTGCTATCCAGACAGAACCTAAGCTTGCCATCTTTTTTAGGTATAAGTAGGACAGGTGAGGACCAAGGACTCTCACATTCTTCAACCACCCCTAGAGCTAGCATTTCATCCAGTTCTTCTGATAAAATACGTTGCTTCTCTGGAGAAACGCGGTAGTATCTTTGCCTAATAGGTAAAGAATCTCCAGTATCAATATGATGCGCGACGAGATTAGTTCTACCCAAACCACACTTTTCAGTAGAAATATCCTTAAACTGACCGATGACATTATCAGTGGTAACACGTTGATCTTCTGTAAGTTCATTGTAAGAATGTAAAACACCATTATTTTCAGAGACCGTGTTTACATTAGTGGGGCAGTTAGACAAACTATGTAGCGAAATAGAATTAGAAAATTTTGGAAAGAGATTAAATTTTGTCCAAAAATCGACACCAAGAATGAGGTTGGTTTTTACAGTAGGTATAACATAAGCTTTCAAAATATGAAACTGATTTTCGAATGTTACGGGTAAATTAACATAACCAATAGTAGGTAAATTCTCGCCTCCCGCAGCAGTGAAGGTTTTTCGGTCTTTATGAATAGTTAGGCCGACAGATTCTAGATAATCAAGACAATTGTTACCCAGAATAGTCGCTCCTGATCCAGAGTCCAGTAATCCACACAATGTGATACTACCCACCTGGACAGTTGCGTAGGGACGTATATCATCTGTAGGTTTTTTATCGAAGATTGTTGCAACAAAATAGCTTGAAAAGAAAGTTTTAATAGTTGCTAGCCACTTTTTCCAATCGTTTCCGTCGAAGTTTTTAGAATTTTTAGTTTTAGTTTTTTCGTGTATATTACAACAATCTTCAAGAGTTAGTTTTTTGAATTAGACTTTGTATGACATTCAGGGCAATCAGGATATTTTACATTTTTGGTTCCACATTTAAAACAAATAGGGTACCTGTTAGCTTTACATTGACTCAAGGGATGGTCGGAATTACGACACCGCGGACAGAAAACAGTTTTTATATTTGAACAAGGCTGTGATATAGCAGATACACCAGTGTTTGATTTTTTATTAAAATGATAAGAATTATTATTACCATGATGGTTTTTAAAATTAGCTTTAGTGTACGATGAATTATTATCAAAATTGTTATTATATTTATTGTTATATCTATGTTGATTGTAGAACTTAGGTTTATTTGAATTAGATTCATTAAATTTTGAGAAAGCAAGATCTGGAGCCAAGGTTTCACCTGTAACTCTGGGAGGTTCTTTAAATTGAGAAGTTAAGGACTGTATTCTTTCAAAATTTCTGCAGATTGTTTTTAAGCTGTCTATAGAATTCAACGACGATGAGTTAGAAGCCAGCACACCAGCATAACAAGGTCGAATATTATGTAGAAGGATCTCTAATTTCTCTTGTTCCGATATATCTTTACTAATCCTAGAGAACAATTCCTTCATTTTTGCAAAATAGATTGTGATAGACTCAGTATCACCCTGAGTGCGCTGCCGAATCTCAGACATAAGTCGGTAGTCATAGTCGAACTGACTGAAATCCTCAATCAGTACTGCTACAAGTTCCTCCCACGTAGACACAGAAGTTCTGATGCTACGGTACCAATGTAACGCATCCCCCGTAAAAATTTCTGTGGCATAGGCCAACAATTTAGAGGAAGATATGCTCTTAGCTGTGCTGTACTCTCTCACTCTCTGTATAAAGGCGTGAACGCATGATTTGCCATTATATTTGAGTTTTTGCAAATCACTAATATGCGAACGGTCACAATGTATCGAGACGTTAGGTGGAACAATACTAGACGCATTTGGGTAAACCACTTCTGCTACAGGCTCACAGCTAGTAGGATTCGCAGATTTATTTATAGCATCCAATTTAGCCGAAAGTACAGTGATATGTTTCGATAATGATTTTATATTTTCTACATATTTAGGATCAGAACCATCCAATCGTTTTATACGGTGATATAAGTGATTGCATAAAGCCCTAGTACGTTCGAAGAGATTATTATCGAACTTATCCTCAAGGTTCTTTACGCGTGATAATAGCTCGCTTAGAGATGTGCTAGCACCCGAAATATCAACGTCCGGTTCTATGCCCGATTCAAAAATATCAGAAGTAGGAATAATAGGCGTAAGTTTATTAATTTGTTTACGAAGTTCAAGCACCGTAGATGCAGGTTCCTCGCCTCTAATAAGCACCTCGTACACTAATTCGCTTTTGTTTAGCAAAAAAAATTTAATAGGGTGGGTTTCCATGACGCTCAAAATGTGGAAATTAAGAATAAAAACAGAAATAGAACATTAACTGCTAGACAGCAACTGAAATGGTGTTCTTTACAAGTATAAGTAACTACCAACTTTTACTACGATGAGGTGATGAAAAATGAATAATGGGTTTATAAATAAAATGAAATGAGAGAAGAAAAAATGGGTAGATGAAAAATAAATATTATAGAACAGAAAAGCAAGGAAGAAAATGTGCGAACCGTTACGTATAACAATCGTATTTAACTATTTAGAAATAGTTAATAAAATAAGTAGCTTTAGTCAGAATTTACAATAATAGTTTTTAATTTGTAGTTAACAAGTTATTTTTCATTGTAACAAAATAATATTAAAATGTAGGTAAGGTAAAGGCACCTAATTCCGCGCTGTTTTTAACATAACACGAAAGAACATTATAAATTAAGTATTTATCGGACCTTTGTGTACAATTTTATATTTTTATCAGAAGTGTTAGCTATCAAATTTTTGAAAAATTATTGCAGTTTGTCAGTAGAAGGTTATTGAAGCTGATAAAATAAATAAAAATATAAAAAAGTCCGAGGTACCTTATTCCGATTTAAAAATCGTAATTCCGATGCATTTGGTTCCTAATTCCGAGTATAAAAATAGAAAGGGAACTATGTAGGGAGAATTATACATGATGTTTAAAAGTCAAATCTGTTTATTTTTTATATTACTTAAATCAATTCTGTTTTTGTTTATTCTAGTTTTATTCTAAACCCTGTTTTTTATTAATATTATTCCTTAATCTTATAAAAATATAAAAATGAATTAACAATATCAAACACACACTCCAATTTTATGTATTTGTATAGATGATTAGTATTCTTTCAGTTACTAAACGCGTATCTACTAAGCACATAAAATAATGAACACTCTGTAAACAGGGTCTTAAACAGGGTCTTAACTAACTTCGGAATTAGGTTCTCATGTAATCTTATTCCGACGTAAATACATCGGAATTAGGTACTCATGTAACTTTATTCCGACGTAAATACATCGGAATAGCGTTTTATGATGCTAAATCAAAGTTTCTAATTCCGAGTACTAAAAAGTAAAAGATTTTTTAATATTATGCAAATAAAATAATGTATAGTTACAATATGAAAGGAAAACAAATATAAAGTACATACATATAATAACAGAACACTTATAAAACCTAATGTCTTCACTAAAATCTTCTATACAACGTATTAATAAAGTACCTGTACAAACAATTTTTGACCTGCTATAATTAGTAAATGCGACGCCACGGTGTACCTCGGAAATAGATTATTAAATGTATGAGTTATTCATTAAGTCAGAACTAACACATTAAAGTTTATAATCATAAAACAGACACCGAAATTTAAAAAAAACTAAATGTCTTTAAATTTGTTTTTCCGTGGTATACATCGGCTTTTAGGAACACACTAAAATATTTTGCACCTAATGCCGCGGTATTTTAAACACTTATTTTCTTGCTAATTTGCAAATAAAATACTCAAATCTTAAGTGTTTTCGATAAAAAATATTATCCTTTCAATATTTCAACCTAAACGAAAACTCGCGTTGTATAAAATTATTACGTAAAACACTATTTGGCAAATCGTAATACTCACGTGCATAAGGTCCCAAATGTATGAAGTGTGCTTTCGACGCCGCTCCCCGCGGCAAAATGACCGATTATTTTACAGTGTGACCATACTAAACTCTCCTTTGTATAAATAAATATGAACAGATAATTATTAATTCATTATTTTATCATGCAGACCATAAATAACTAGTAAATTGCTTTAAAAAACTGTTTTTCTAAATACATCGGAATATGGTGCCATTTTTAGAACCCCTCGGAATAAGGTGCATTTACCTTAGATCGATCTTCTTTTTAACCGTTATGTTATTTCCAACAGTACGTATACGATACGCAACAGTTAACAATCAACACAAAACAGAAAGAAAATTAAAAGACATACACAGAAAATAAATAAAACACAGAAAAGAATACAATAATATGATTACGTACGTACCAGTTCGCTGAGTCACCGTCTCGTTCACAATGTGATGTAGGTAGATGAAAATCTAGCAGCCGACCAGAAATACAGAAAAATCTAGACGTGATTAGGCAACAGAAACCACGGTAAGGGCGCCACTGCGGCAACTTGGCTCCTGTAGGAGTCAGGTGGCCGGCAGGTAGGTAGGTAGGGGTCCAAATAAAGTACACTTTTTTTTTTAGAAGTAGTTCACTCTATTATTGCCAAATATCTGTTGCCCCAATCACGTCCAGGTTCGGGGTAATAGGTACGCTGAGAACACTGGCCTGAACCGTGGAGTAGCTCTGCAGGCGGTCCGGTCTCGTTCCAAATGCCTTCCAGGTCTTCAGCAGGGCCTAGGTAGTTCCCAGGTAGAAGGAGGTCTGGTCTTCCACTCGCCGCCAGGTAGATGGCTGCGATGCGAGGTTAATAGTAGAATATAAATCCGCCAGGTAGATGGCTGCGATGCGAGGTTAATCGTAGAACATGAATCCTGGAAGCGCAGATACAAGGCAAGCGTTAGCAGAGCTCGGACCACGTAGCCGGGTCCAAAGGTCACAGTGTCCCAGCAGACAAAGAAAAAAAAAGGAATAGCCGCTGCTAGCGAGAAATTAAGAAGAAGAAACACCTTACAATAGCAACACTTAAGCAATACATGGAAACTTACCCCAGCGGGATTCCGATTACAATTTATATAATTGATTTAAGGTAGATTTAATTAGGTAGGTAAGTACGATCTTGCAACGTAGGTCGTCCGCGATCGAGTGACACAGCCGTCACCTCTGATGCCTTTAAGTTGACTGTTCGTTGGATTTTACGAATGCGCCCGAGACGAGCCGACACGACTAGTTATTAACTCGTTTAGAGATGCGTAGGCGCAATAGAAGCGAGGACCTTTGCGTAAACAATTAATATTGGGTTCCGTAATGTTTTTATATAAAATTAATTATTTTGATGCGTTTTAAATTAGTAAGTAGTAAGATGTGTTTCTATTTGTTTATTTAGTGTATTTTAATAATAGTTTTAGAATAATCTATTGTAATTATTTATAATTTATATGGTTTCGAAGCTATTTTTAGGGCAACAAGGTACAACGTTACAAGACGACTGACAATGAAATGCTTGTTGCATTATATCAGGGAATATCAACAACATAAAAATAAGTCTGACAATTACTATGAATAAGTTTAAAGAGTAACCATCGACGTCTAGTATTATATAAATAAGACATACCACAGCAGTAGTCGCCTTCCTCGGCAACTCGCCAAACATCCTTCAGTAAGGAAGTAGGAAGTTCGCAGCAACATTCCACGAACCCGTTGCCATAGCAACCGAGTTGTTTGACGAAAGTCCAGCACTTTCTCTGCACATAATGTTCAGTTACATACTTGTTGTGTAATAGCAAAGGTCGTCTTCACATGTGGACGGTAGTTTCTTATTTATTTCAGGAAATACTTAGTTAAAATGGTTATAAAATAACTGCCTATTCTCTAGTGATCACAAATATTGGGTTTTATTTAAACTATGCAAATCTATACATCTGTGTTTTAACAATGCCACTGAAAAGACACTGTCGCCAAATATGGCCGACTACTTAACAAAAGACATCAGGTATAGACTCATGTTAGGTGCTGAAGACACATTAATCTAAATGAACCAAATTAGTTTCTATATATTATTATTACCTTTGCAAAAGCTGTTAGCTTAGGTTTAGTTATTTACAAACTCAAACTCAAAGTCTTTATTTGCATGTTAAGGTAATACATACAGGTCTTATGAAATAACAGGCACAGCTTAACGGCCTTTTTCGGGCATTGCAAATTTTAGGGCTATCACTAGCTTACAAAGCTGAGTTAATCATATGTGAAACTGATTTAGATCGGTAACAACACTACAGAACACTAGAATAAAGTCGCGGCTAGTACTATAACTAGCGTTATTTCCTTTAATTAACCTTTTAATGTTAGTACGGAAATGCACAATAAACTTGGATTTCCTCGAGCTGTGCACATAAAGAAGACATTATAGCCGGAGTGATTGAGAGCTCACAGCTCAGACAGGCCCTGGACGGAAGGAGATTTAAAATACATTAATTCATGAGAAAACACTAGCATTGCTACGCGACGGTAAACAGATATATTCATTCTTTAAGGTATTGCAGTTTTGTTGTTCATTGTGTTCGAAACTTTACCACCATTATGGCTGCAGAATCTAAAAGCGATGATGATGAACTGAACACTAGCATTAAATTGTATAACAGTCTCATTGATGTATGAAGTTGTTATTTATCTTAATATAGTTATTGTTATCTGTTTCCTTGATTATGTTTTCGCATAAAACACATGGCAAATTGCTTCAGCACCTGACGTCTCCCCATAATAACATATGAAGTTCCAAGTAAGCACACGTTTCCTGACAATAAGTATGTGTATCTACTACACATTATAATATCTGTTAGTATGTATGCGCGGGAGTGCTGTGCAGCGGACCGTGTTGTGTTCCGCTGCGCACACGCAGATGTGAGTGCATACGACACTATGCGCAGTGCACCCTGTGGTTTAACGTATAGTTTACACTGAATTCTATATCTTCATTTGTCCTATCAAAACATAATCTTGGAATGTCGTGCGTGCATCATTACATTTGTTTTAACACGTAGTTCTGCTCGCAGTTTCGTCTACTGCTGCATGATACTCCAACACAGCTTGAAATTATGAATTTAATAATACTTTCCTAAATCAAATGAAAATAGCATATCGCGAACAGACTGATGCTGTGGGAGACTTTGCTTTGAACCACATTTATGACTGCATTGTCCAGTTCTAAAATCGTCATGATTAACCGGCCATGATCATCTTTTCCAATCTACCTCAGTGCACTCCACTTCTTAATATTTAGCAGCCCTCCATACACAGTAGTGCATGTAGTTACAACACGGTGCACAATGACGCTCCCCTAGTACCGTTGCGTCACTCGCGTGTGTTCCCCCCCCGCGTGATGCAGCGCGCGCGTGGCTAACTGTTAGCTTATAGTGCCAGCATTGTGTTCTCCGCTGGGAACCACTTCTGGAACTTGTGAGATATGCTAGTACATTTGCATTCGACTGCTTTTTGTTGTCATTTCCTTATTGCACCTCGTACTTGTAGCTCTGTATGGTTATACATATAACTGTTGAGTGAAACTTCTCATAAGAACGTGTAAAGATATAAAATACTAGTTTTAAGATATTGTTTTGACAGTAATTTTAATTAAGCATTTTGCACTCATAACATGACATCACACCTTTTATCCCCGAAGGGGTAGGCAGAGGTGCACATTACGGCACTTAATGCCACTGTACAATGTAACACCCACTTTTCACTATCTATGTTATAAGTCCCATGTAATAGGGGGTGAGCCTATTGCCATATACCGGGCACATTTCCAGACTCCGTGCTACTACTGAGATTTTTAAAAACCCAGTAATACTTTGCCCGACCCGGGAATCGAACCCGAGACCTCTTGACCAGCAGTCGCACTTGCGCCCACTCGGCAGGTATAGGCAGGCATTTTGCACTCGTTTTAACAATTACTTTATTATAAAACAAAAATAACAACGACATTGTGTAGTTTCGTGCAGTGAGTGCTCACAAACATTTAGTAATTTATACATTTAATTATCTGTTCTGAAAACGTTTTACTCCGTTTAACAAAATCTACATTTGGGTAACTTACCGCGCAGTCACGACGCGCGTGAGATTTACACACACGCAAATAAAAAGCGAACTTCATCTTAATTAGGAACTCGTATATTTGTTTATTTGTAATGTGGATTTTCTACTTTTTTGTAATGGGTGAAAAAAATCCAAGACTCTTCGCGCTATGAGTGAGGCGAGAAGGAGTGTCAGACTCTTACTGACTAATAACCACCCATTCCTACTCCTGGAGCTGAGTTGGAGCCCCGACAACGCGTTTGATTGTCCGCAGCTCCGGGTGTATAGATAGATCTTATGGTTGAGTTACAATTGACAATATTACGAAATCTAGTTGTTCCAATGTTTAGTTGTCCGTTATGTAGATAGTAACAAGTCTGCTGTCAGTTGTGTGTCCGATAGCGTTATGTTAAACACGTCACCCTGCCGCGTTCACAGAATGAATTGTAAGCCACAAACAGACAGACAGTACTAGACTGCACTCACTGAACACCTGACGAGGTTGTGGGTGTTTCGATTCAGGTGCAAAGCAAACTATATTCCGAATGTTTTCACCTAGTTTGGTCTACTTCGTATTTGTAGTATTTTAATTTAAAAGCATCAAATCATCAGGCTGATGCGTAACATGTCGCAGGTTCGATTCCTGCACCAAACAATTCTTTGTGTGATATAAAAATTGCTGATCTTTGACGATGGAGGGCGGGTCGTGTTATGATATATAAATATACATATGTACCTAAACTAACTAATGTGTGTGTAGTTAGGGTAAGTTCGCCATGAATGTAAGATATTTAAAATGTGAAAAGTTCAAACAGATGTGCTGAATACCACTCATATGGTGATAGTTTTTGTTTAATGTGGGAAGGCTCACTCGTATAACCTTACCTCAAAGCATTCCTTCAACTTTACAGCACTGATTGAATATCTTTTATTGAAGACGGTTTATGGCGCCCTTTATACACATACTGGGAATAGGAGATAACTAATTTATTATATTACCGCAGTGGCCGCTGAAAGGATGCCGCTGATGGTTCGAGATTGCCATCTTATTGTACAGAAGCTCGTCAAGTGAGCCTAGTCTGCAATAGATTTTTAACTTTACGATGTCGTATTAAAGTTTAAGTTGTCGTAGGAAAATATTTTTTATTATAACTAATTGTAATTGTAAGTAGTTATCGCTTCAAATGCGGTAGTGAAGTGTAAATAAGAAACATAACATAACATCACGCCTTTTTATCTCCGAAGGGGTGGGCAGAGGTGCACATGTAAATAAGAACTGAAGTAGTATTTTAGTAACCACATCGTGTTTACAAGAAATGTATGTTTCTAAGATATTTCAAAACCGAGCTGTGCTTTTGAAGTTAAGAAACAATTTTTTTTTATAAAAATAACATTGGAGAGTCAGCATTTATGTTAATTGGCCCAAACTTCTTTCCATCATTAAGATGCATCTTCCTTACACAATTAGGTTTAGGGATGCGGAAACCTCAAGGTTAACCCTTAAGCCTGCCAGTAGTTAGTGCAACACGGTGTGATAGTGGTCATCAAACCGAAACAGTTATCACACCGTTAGTCGAGCCTAGGACATTACTCTGTAGTTACGTGTAGTAAGCTGACGACACAGGAAGTCACTCAGTTCTCACGTAACACTAGAGTGCGCGTGCGCAGGCACATGGCATTATCGTGCGCAAACTTGGTGACAAGCTGTCAACTCCTACGCACTGGAGTGATGCGTTGTGCCTCATTCATTGAACATTTAAACTAAGTGTCTACTTTAAGTAATGTTTTGATTGTGTTACGGCCGTTTTCACCAACCACACGTAAAGCGTCTCCTACTAAAAGAGACTACTACTACTGAGATTTTAAAAAACCCAGTAATACTTTGCCCGACCCGGGAATCGAAACCGAGACCCCTTGTCCGACAGTCGCACTTGCGATCACTCGGCCAACGAGGCAGTTTAATTTACATCTGGGTACTTAATACTTATAAACTTACAAAATTCCATTCATCAATATAGATCTTTAGCAACATTCGTCTGATGGTGCACATTGACACATTTTCGCACGTCCCCGCTAACTAGCAGTATATACTCAGTGTTGCTTTTCTGTTCCATTGCTTAACAATAAGTGCAGTATTGCTGCATTCAGTAGCTCAGTAATAAAACTTTAACTTCCCCGGTGCATATTGTCATTCACAATCATCATTATAAATTAGCCAGAAGTGCTAGAAGTGGCTACGAAGATTCTGACTGACTGACTGTACTGTAGTCCTTACCGAAATGATAACGGCGATGAATTTATTTGGAATAGGAATTATTATTAATGTCACATTATCAGTAACAGGGTGGCTCCACACGACAAGTGCACATCGCGTAACATGCTTTCACTCACCTACGATACTTACGTCACGCAAACCAATTTGTGTCATAACGTCATCACATCACGGTCGATACTCAAGCGACAATCGCGGGAGAAAATAATTAGTTGGTAGTGCCGAAAGGAAGATTGTAGCGATCGATGATTGATGGTGAGCGGCGCCTGCGCAGATGATGTAGCTAAGATAAACTGTTTAATCTGTCAAACACCAAGCGGTCACCGGTGACCGCGGCCTATTGTTCTTTAATTGTGTCTATAAAACCGGTACTCGACGAGTTAATGATTGGACGATCACGAAGGCTGTAATGAAATCTCGTAATGTGCTCTTCACCCAGGGTTTCTATTTGTAACGAGTTTCTTTATGAGGTGGATGTGATTATTATGTCTTTAAGGCTGGACCTTACGTCATAATTCACTGGGTGCTGATTAAAAATACATATATACGTACAAAAGCAGTGTTGTTTTAAGTACCGTAGTAGCACAGTATAAAAGTTTAATAATACAGTTTTGTTACATGTCAAAGTCATCGTGTTGTCGTGTAAGTAGGTCCTACTGTATGTTAAAATCATGGAAGTACAGTTTATTTAAGCTGCATACTCCACACTGGTTGTAATGCAGACAGTAAGTACTACTGACGTATTACTTCTCGTGTTCGTTACAATGAGATGAGCGGAGCATTCTATTCTTTCCTTATCACTTTCGTGTTACGGCGCGCCCCGCGGCGCTGCTCGTCTGTATCGACACCCTAATTATATGATACCGAGTCTATACTTTCTCTATAGCTGCTGTTAATTATTCATATCGAGATTGATGGCTCCCACTAGCACACACTGCGGCCTCGATTGTGTCGCGAATATTGTGCTGGAATGCGACCTAGAATGTTTAGTGTTTAGGAGATAAAAATAATATAAATAGATTGGCAATATAATGGTAAATGTAAACATATATTTATATACACTAACTTGGTCATGCATCTATGCATATACAATTTAATTCGGTAAATACATAAATTGATTAGTTAATAATTGATACTACAATATTCGTCGTAATTTGAGTACCGTATTAAAAGTTTCAATAAAACCTTTGATCATAAGTTATGTTCAGTTTAGTATCTACTATACAATTAAGTGTAATAGTGAAGATGGACTGTTCAGCGCAAACTTTCCCTGTTTCAATTACCGGTAGTTCACAGAGGTCGCACGCGCAGTAACGACGTGCGGGGACCAGGATCGAGGCTTGGTTAGATGTTACATTGCGTTTGATTCACATACTGTGTACATAATGTACTCTGCGTCAGTTGACCTGATGTGTCACTTTCGTAGTCCTTTAGGAAACAAGAAGTTGAGACATGATACATAGATGCAGAGTACAAAATACTTTAATTGGAACTGTCGGAAGCAGGTTCCATCCAGCAGTGGCTTCTTGCGACCTTTAAAATACTCTTGAAAGATGTTCTGCAATGAATCTCTGGGGGATGTCTACGTTCAGCAGTTGTCTTAATTGTGTCTGATATGATAATGATGAAAGAAAGAACAACAGTTTATTAGTTATTTATGATGCTCCGCATTAAAAATTTTAACAGCAGATATGTGAACAGACTGCCTCGTTGGCCGAGTGGTAGCAAGTGCGACTGCCGGGCAAGGGGTCTCGGGTTCGATTCCCGGGTCGGGCAAAGTATTACTGGGTTTTAAAAAAAAAATCTTAGTAGTAGCACGGAGTCTGGAAATGTGCCCGGTATATAGCAATAGGCTCACCCCCTATTATATGGGACTCATAACATAAATAGTGAAAAGTTGGTGTTACTTCTGTGTGCACCTCTGCCTACAGGGATAAAAGGCGTGATGTTATGTTATGTATGAGAACACTAGAACAGTGTGATGATGTCAGTGGTTGTTACAGAAGTCCCCTGCTGACGGCGTTCCTGGCGCTGTCGCTGCTGTGCCTGGCGTGCGGCAACAGCGCCGCGGTGCTGGCCGCCACCGGCCTGCAGCGCGACTCGCTGCGCCAGCCCACCACGCCCGCCAGCTTCGAAGTGAGTACTACATACATACACAATATGTACTTAAGACTATCGGTCACTACTGGACTTGAGTGTTTCGTAAAACGGCGACCAGCTGATCTTAATTCATAGTCACTGAATTAGTCTACATTTTTGATAGAAACTCGATAGAATTTAATGTCAAGAATCGACCCTTCAAATATTGAAAATCTTGGATTAACTTCGGTTACTACAGCCGTTAAACGGTTCAGTTAAGGCAGGCACATGATAAACTGCAATTAATTACAATCTAGCAACAATATAAATATTAAGATATTAACTTCGTATACTGGAGCAGTGAGGCAGTAATTAATAAATCAGTATCAGCAACAGCCAGCTAGCAGTGAATCTCTCGAGTGACATGGACGTCAAGTCTTCCAGTCGAAGTACTAGTGGTCGAGATAATTGATTCAATTAGACGTTATCAACATTAGCATACAATTTGGTGTTGCATCGGCCGCGGCTATTTATTGGCCGTTGGGCAAGCACTCGCTTGCATAAATAACTGGCTATCAGTCGCGCCTATTTGTACTTTCATGGTACCAATGTACTGGAGAGGAAAATGTGCAAAATATTGTGCCACGGATAGTGTTTGTAGATTGATGCAGGTTTGCGATCATCATTCAGTCAGTACTGATGGGGGCGTAATATTTAAGTCATACCACAATAATAATCTGATTTAATAGACGTATTTTTAGATAATGCATTTTGCGATAACTGCACGGCAAAGTTATTTATAGTGGTTACAAACTTTTGTATTCAAATAAAATAAACAATACATCTGAAACCGTCTTTACCAATGAACCATTAAATTAGCCACATGCCACGGCTGTAAACCGTTACTTGAATAAATTAAATATGTCGTTAAGTACTTAGACTAAAGTACCGATGTCCACACATGTTACGCAACCCCCTCACTGCATGTTCTAGGAACTGCAGCTACACAAATTACTTCATTGCAAGTATTTCCTCACTTTCCACGTTTTAGTGTTACTTAGTAACTTCAAAACGTACGTAGTAGCGACACGTTTCGTTGTAGTCCTTTATTGTCCCGTAAACTGCGTTAGTCGTGTAATAATTTCAGTTTCATTTGTCGCCTTAACATAAATTCTTCAACAGAAACCAATACCAACACAACACATTACTTAACTGTTATACTCCATGTAACTTATTAATAAGTTCAGTACACAAACACACAATACTTGTAATTCAACATCAGTAAGTTTAATATAATCTGGTGCAAACGAGCGGATGTTGCGAGTGTCCAGTCAAGGTTGACATCAGCCGGCGTTGAACCCAAGACACTGCGATTACGTGTAATGACACAAGTCACGAATGACGGCACGATGATGTCTGCGTGACGCGTGGTATTGGGAGCTCTAATTACACTTACACAATGTGAACCAGTGCCTCATAGTTTCATACTACTCGTAGACATGTAGAAACCACATTTTTCACGTATTTTGTAAATTATATAGCTATGTAATGTGTTCGGTGTAGCTCTAAAGAATTTGTGTTATGATTATTAAACAACTAGCGACCCGCCCCGACTTCGCACGGGTGCAATATGTATGTATTATACATATAAACCTTACCTAAGACTCACTCTATCTATTAAAAAAACCGCATCATAATCCGTTGCGTAGTTTTAAAGATCTAAGCATACATAGGGACAGACAGACAGCGGAAAGGTTTCCGAACAGTTATTGAGTTTAAAGAATTTAGTTCTCAGATGAACATGCATTGCACAGAGTTCACTTACATGAGAAATATATTTAACATTACATATTTTAAAGTATCTATTGTCGCAGACTACATTACTGAGTTAATTTGAAAACCAACGAGTCGGCAGAGCATTTCGCCTCACGACAACTTTAAATAGTATTGTACCATAGATGAAGGGTACCATAACTATCACTAATGCTGTTCTTAAAGTTGATCGATGCTAATGACAGTAAAGTTGTAAAGCTGGCAATTTCCGACACTTGTGTATGTATGTATATCTGTATGTGCTTCGTGAGATAACTAGCGGGTGGGGTCATTGCCCTGCTGCTTCATTAAAATAACGTCTTACCAAGTTACCACACAAAACGTAACGGTCAGCAACTCAGTACTGACTAAGTAAGTACCTACTCAGTAGATACTCAGTGGATACTACACGAGACTGCTCTGTTAGATGGCTCAGTTGGACCTAGAATATAACACATAGATATTATTAAGAATTATATGTATACGAGTAGACAGTAAGTATGTTTCTCTGTACATGAAGCCAAATATATTTGTGGAAATATGAAGTAGGTATATGCACAAAGGAGGTATGAAATCGAAACAAGGTTATTAATAAAACTGAATACGCTGCAACACAAGGACAGCAAATCTTCTTAATGTAATATTTGGTTTGACGTTACTTAATTCTTAAGGCAAGGATGACAAATGTCCTGCGCCGCCTGCCGGACTTTGGTCGACATGTCTGGCAACATCAACCACACCGCATATGCGAGTTGTCACCGTATATGTCAGTCGACATCGGCCGGCTCCGGTTAACATATCGCCGATACGTGTCTTGGGACATTTATCCCCTAGTGTATCCCCTTTAAGGTGCAAAGAAGACATTATGCAACATTCAGTGTGAACCTTAAACATTATAATTTACAATATTTAGTTACATTGTGTTTGCACTTCACATGCATGTTAATGACTAACGGATATATGATATATGTCTAATTATCTTGCTGCTGTAGTAGTCGTGTTAAAAGATATTTGCGAGCAATATTGTTCAGGCGCCGAGCACATTGTTCCGCGCTCCTGTGGGAAGCAATCACTAATGCTAACGTAAACCTACATTACAAGCAATTAGACACTGAATAAACTATTCTTGTTAAATTAACATACATAATAAATTGCCATATCAATCTTAATATAATAAACATGCAGTGTAAATACAGTATTGTAGTTCGGTTTTTAATGATCTTCATAAAACAAGAGTTTAACTTTTCAACAGTGGGGCAATTTGTCAGTCAATACGGTACCAATGAACGAGTACCGACAACTTAATAAGAATGGTATTAATTAAATACACGTTATGTAGGAATGGTACAACTCAACACGTGTCCATTATAGTACAATACTGACAGATGATGGTTCACGGCTCAATCCGTAGCATGGTGGCCGCCAACCAGGAGGTGGAGGTCACCCAGTCCTTGGCTCGAGGCTGACGTTGCCTTCACTCCACAGCCGCTGATATTATGTATTATATCATTTTGGCAATTATGGCGAGAAGAGAACATCATTATCTTAACGATTAAACATTTCTTACATGTACAATTGTTTGTTTAATGATCTCTATCATTATCAGTCAGCTACTTAATTGGTTAGCTCATTCACATAGTTTAAAACTTCGACCGGGTTTTGGTAACGAACTGTGATCCCCAAGTCATTATAGCGTAGGAATTATGACAAACTATCCCTTAGGGAGGGGCAGGGGTATTGGTATTCTTTGTTCACTAGCAGATGTCTTTCGATTGTTGATGGTAATGTTGATGTGTTGGTTGTCAATCAGACGTGTTATAACAACACTGACGTGTTCTCTCTATCACAGGATGAGATGGAAGCATGGACACCGGTGCTCACAAACATCGCGCTGCTGATCATCGCGAGCGCGCACTGTCTGCTGTGCATCATCAGTATCTACCACCTGTCAAAGCGGGTGTGCCCCTGCTTCCGGCCCAAGCAAGCCTTCGAGCACAACCAGTTCGATCCTGCCTTCAAGCCCGTCCAGCAGTACGTGGTGACGGTGGACGAGGTGAAGAAGGCGCACGATGTGGAGCGCGTGCGCAACCACGAGCTCTGCAAGGAGTTGGAAGTGAAGCTACAGGGAGACAGTAATAAGAAGAAGGTTGGTCATATAATAGCTCTTGAAAGACGAATCTGACATCAGTCTTTATTTGTAGTTGCCATAATCAATGCTCGCATTATCGACTGAAGTAGAAATGAGTTTGTGTTATAGCAAAATAATTTGACAGGAGGAGCCAGAGTACGGCAGCGCGAACAGCAAAGAGAAGCTGGTGACGCGGTGGTTGGGGCGCCAGCAAGCGCCGGCGGCGGTACTGGGGGCGCCAGCTGCGGCGGTGCCTGCCGCCCGGCGCCGCGGCGTGCGCAAGCAGAGGAAGCCGCCGCCGCTGGTGCTGCTGCCCGCGCACCCTGCCAGCACGGTCAGTCAACTTATACTCTTTATTACTATCCATTTCATGTTTACATGTAACGATCCTAATCATTTATATTTTCTTAATAGATTTCGAATCGTATTACTTAACCGTATAATAAATCTCAGTACATATCTATATTAATTAACTATACAACATACATGTGTGTGTCCGTGTGTGTATGTGTGTGTGTTAATATTCTTGTCATTGAAAATGTTTTACTGTCAAGTTATCAGACGCGACGCGAAGTGACTCGCTACCGACGCCAGTTATACAATTTGTAACGTTTACTTAGACACTGAACGAAATTACTTTTCGGATCATTTGTTGACTTATTACCGGCAACTAAACGTGAAGCGCCGCGCAATACTTTGTAATAATGTTGTAGCGTCTGCTCTGTTCAACACATGTTTATACACATAACATCACGCCATTTATTATCCAAGGGAATGAAAGAAGTAAATTAAATATTATCATCCATTTTTTAGGGATGAAGTTATGACTCCCTTACCTTGTGGAAGAGCAAACGTTTTGCCTTACACGGTCCATAAGTTCCTGAATCCGTGTTGTTACTAAAAACTGCAGTTGTGCGAATAACGAAACAGTTTCAATTGAATATTAAATACGTGTTTATGATTGTGGGTAAATAGGCACAGTCAGTGAGTTATTCAAATGAGGTTCGTTGTATTTTTTAAAGCAGAACCGTTTAGTATCAGTTTAACTGAAATTATTGAGGCGTTACTGAAATGATACGAGTTTTTATGATAATTGCTTACATGAATTAATTACATGTCAACGACGTACCATTATACTGAAAATAATAATATTTTATCACTCGTATATCTGATTAATAGTATAGTAAAATATTTGTCATAAACGAAAATGTTTACCATCCGATTGCCATATAACACGAACTTAAACACCAAATAAAAATAATTGGTTGATATAATTTGTGCAACAAACACTACTTCCGAAGAGCCAACATTATCTAACACTTCACTAATTGCTCTATAATTAGCAATCATGGAACGGACATTTATTTATTTTCTTCGTTTTCCACATTGCGCACTCATGCTACCTCGTAGCAAAATGGCTACGAGCAAAACGCCCACACAAAAGACATCAACGCGTTGCGTTGAAAAATTAAACATAAAAAATTTACACTTATAGTGATTTTGACTGCCAATGATAAAAACTTTGATTTCGAACTGGTATGAACTATTCTTAATGTGAAGTGTTTAGGGCATGATAATCCTAGTGTTTACCATGTACCGTGACATTCAGATAACAATTAACCACTTGTCCTGCATAATTGAACGTACAGGTCGTGTGATGGGGCAGTATGAGGTTACATTGCCCAACCACCGTCACGAACGATGACGTAACACGAAGATGTGCGCACACGCAAGCACACTATACACATGTATTTATTACAAACCACTACAGATCGTGAGGTTTAAGTGTAATCTTGTAAACATTACTGTAATAACATACTATGAACATTCAATTTGATACACTAACATATCAAACCTTGGAATAGAAAACCTTTATTACATTACAACGTGTGTATTATCTTAATTAGGTATTTGTCGCCATCTTTGACCGTTCGCAATAATAATATTCAGCGCAATCAATAATGTACACATACGGACGTTCATGTCACGCATATTTTTAATTTTTTTATTTTAAAATATACAAATTAAACAGGTACGTGACCAGTCTATTAATTACACAACTAGAGATATAAATGCATCAGCCTAGACTCGAACCTGTTCTACATGGTCCTGTGGGTCGCAAAAACTAAATGATTAGTTATAAAAACTTGACACACGTCAGGTTACGAGTGTGTTCCGCGTTGCGCGTGCGCAGGTCCTTCCTGAATTGATTGATAAGCTGACACGCCCCTACTTATGTTACATAGTTTTTGTAAATGTACAGTTTTGTTTGTTGAGGGCCCAAAAAACTGAGCGGCTTCCGTCTTTAATTGTTTATTGATTCCACCTCGTTGTACACGAGCAACTAATGAAAATATTGACCAAAATAAGGAACATTTGTTTTTATAAAATGCACTTGATACTGATTTTCTGCGTCTTTTTGAGATCTTGACTATAAATATCTCATTCATTTTAATATTATCACATTATGTATGCAGACTCCTAGAATCTTGATCTCTATCTGATCGTGGCCTGCGTCGTTGTTTCCGCTACGTTTGCACATTTATAGTTAAACTTTTTATTTTAAAAGTTTAGCGAATGTTTTGTATAAAATTAACATAATGTGCAGTTCGTTTCTCTTTTCACTAAATATCACTCTGTTGTTGTTTTCTCTGTTGAACGGTAATTTTGGCAAAAACATAAAGAAACAAGAACAAACGGCCGCAAATATTTAGCTCAGTAACACCGCGTGCGCAGGCGCACCGCTCAGTAACAGATCTACAACAAACATTATCACTGACAATGTCCGGTAATGAACGTAATTTGTCAAACCGACACTATTCAACCATTCAACTGATGAATTATTATTGAAAAGTTTTATTAAAGAGTGTTATATTTTTTCTACACGTTTGTATGCCCTAGATGTCACCTACAAACATTTCCGTAGATTAAAAAAATATCTTCAATCTGCGTGTACGCATACAAACAGTACCTATATGCGTGCCACGTTATACCACTGTAAAACTTGCATCTAATAACAATTCAATTTGTCAGCAATAAGTTTGTCTTCATGTTACGGCATACGTGACAGTCTCAAACGCACGCGTTTTCATAAAACACCTCAAACAATTTCTTTTTATTTTACCTCAGTATGCGTCACCCTTCTTCCTTACATATAAAATGATCAAACGTTTTGTATGCGATTAACATAATCTGTTGCTCGTTTCTCTTTATCTTGTCTTACGCTTACATTAAAGTTAGATTCTAAAAATATTTCTGCTAATAAATTTATACAAAAAACAACATGTTTCCGTCAATGCGTTGATTTAACCTTGACTGTGCCGTGTTTTGTATCAAACGACTTTTTTAAAAGTTACCTTATTAAATTCTGTGATTAGTTTCATTGATCTACATTATTTTCCACTTACAACAAGATGGATGCCCAACATATTCCCAGGTTGAAGTAAAATTGTCCCGACTGTAACAGGTCTATATATACTTACAACTAGTTCACGGTTACAGACTACAAAGCAATAACTGGAGGAGACGATACAAAAAGAGATATGTAATGAATTCGCGCCACTCTCAGCCGCTGCGCGTACGCACAATAACTGCTCACTTTCGTCAACTGGCCATTGAACAACGCTAGGGTTGTCACTGAGGAAAAGTTGTCGAGATTATTTTACAACATAAGTTCTAAGTAACATTTTTTCGCAAATTCTGCGGAAGACGTTCATATCCTGATTATTATCATGTTTTAATTTAAAAATGAAGTAACGCTATTGAATCAAGAGGGGTGGTTAGACAACAATCTCGTTTATTTTGGAAGTAGGTAGCACCTGCACCCTAAAGGCAACGATCAGTATGCCGATGACGTCACAAATCTCAGCGGGCAGCACCACCGCTATGACAAATAGACGAGCTGCCCAGGCTGCTCGGGCTGCTCTCTCACTGAGGCAGGTCACAGTACAGTACAGTACGTCTGGCCAGTCAGTACATTTGTTGGTACTATAAGGTTATCAATAAGCAATACTTTTTCAATAACTTGTTAATTAATTATTATAACAGGGGTTCAATTCTTGAAAGATTTGGTACTTGAACACTTATAAAGACAAAAAGAATAATATGTGTGTGTAAATCAATGCACGTATTCGTTCCTCCAGTGGTGGTTAGACCTGGTTAATCTAAACATGTAGAATAATCATGAGGATCAGATCGAGTTATCATTAATAAAGTATCCAGTAGTGGTCAGTGAGATATTGATAGCCGCAGCAAGCAACGCCGCCCGCGCAGCGCCCGGCGAAGAATTCGCGTGTGTGTATGAGAGCGGAACGATAACAAAAAGCGCGCCGCTATGCGCCCGCGCCGCCGGCCGCTGCGCCGGAACACCGCACGAGCCTTCATTACCGGCTTCATTGATTGTAACCGATCACCGCATTACGACGAGCAGCCATCAACTCCTTCTTTTGTCTCGATCCACATCTTGTCTGTACAGTTATGGTATCTGTCGGCAATGTGCTGTGCCGAGCTGGACATATCTACTTCATTAGTTACAAAAGTTCCTGTTGTATCCTTTGTGATGTTCTGTCTTATTAAATTAGGATAAACAGTGACATACTTAAATATTGTGATAACGCTGATACCGGCAATCAGTTATCGTGCCTTAACTACTGCTAAGACTAGTGTTTACTAACACCCTGTCCGTGACAGACTGCACACAGAGTTATTGACAGCACAGCTGCGGCTCGTACTCGTTGCTTCACTTACTTCATTTAATATGCAATCAGACAACTGGCACGAATTCTTCTAATTACTAACCTCGATCATGATTTATCGATTGATTCCGATTAATAATTAACTTTATCAATCACTCATCAAATGTATTTCGACATTTCCACAACTTGTATCCGACTGATTGAGAATCGATTTGAATATAAATTAGCAGAAATATTCGCGAGGCTGGCAACACACTTTTAAAATATTACTTTATGCTAAATGTCAGGCTGAGGCGTGTGGAATCCGCGGAAATATTTTAGCACAATTATGTGAATGGAGGTCGAAGCTGGTCGACTATAAGTGGGTCACATGTGACTTGACTTATAGCTGCACTTGGTTTGGTTGATTGTAACTTGTCACAGGTTTGATTTCCCGCAGGTGTAGATAATGAAGTACCTCTAGATATGTATTGAAGTGCCAACGATATATTTTTTTTTTTTAATGGGACAAGCCCGCCACAACCTCCCAAAACCGCTGCAACTCCTGTAAGCCAGGATCTACAGTAGATACAACCATGAAAACACCGGAACACTGAAGTCCGCCAACGATATTGCCAAGTGGTGCGGTGGACGTGTGACTATTCTCATGAGCATGAGACAGCATTAAGTTAAAGTAAGTGGCATCCTTGTGCCACATACCGGCCGTTACCCGCGAGGTGCGGCCCTCACTCAGTCACTGCGCGTGATCTTAACTGCCCAGTATAGATCCTCAGAAAATTATTACATAGATAATAATAATACCGTATCAATTATGATAATACCGGCAACGCACCTCTAACTCTAACTCCTCTGGTGTTGCGGGTGTCCATGGGCAGCTCTTATCGCTTACAATCAGGTGATACGTCTGCTCGTTTGCCTCCTATTCCATAAATAAAATCGGTCCGACTGAACAAATTAAAATAGTCTGTGAAATAGAGACTCTCACTTAAATCATTCTTTTAGAAACATGGTGGATTTAAAAAAACATTTGAGGTCAAATACTAGTAATTAAGTACTGTACTAATAGGTACGTAATTACATCTCAATGGTACAAAAGATTTGCTACATATTCTAAATGATTATGATCATGGAGTAACATGAATGTGTACTAAAAAAGCCAGAAATCTGGCAAATCTCTAAGGTCGGTTTCTCGAAGTTGGTCCATCATTGTACCACATTCCGTTCCCCACTGGGTGCGGCCTCAGCACAACTTGAACCAAACTCTGCCCAGCCCAGTGTTTATTGTACAGCTTCATTCATTCTGTTAGTCGTTCCTGGATTATAAGGTTGGTGTATTTAAGAGTACTCAATAGTTATCATGAATTACCTGCTTGCTTGCGTGTAAACTAAGAAGTTACAGTACACACCTGGCCTGTGCGTGCACACTAAAAGTTTTTATATTCAAGTTATTTCTTGAAGTAAAAAGTAATCATAGCGGTTTTGTTTTTGTAAGATTGTTATCAAGTGGTTCGTATTATTCCCATGTATTAATGGGTTGCCATGTTTAAGCGTACGGTGTCCGGAGTGCCATCTCGTAGGTACATCAGTGGAATGCCAGATAGCAGCGCTAGCGCTCGCTGTTCGCACAATTAAAACAATAATTATAATCGCATCCGCTGCTCCCAACTAGAGCGCAGTGCGTGAGCGCACTCTTTGACAATTATTTAGAAATAACCGCACATGAAACTAAACCATATCGTCACTCATTTAGAGCATACTTCCAGTTGTCATCATCATTTAGAACAGCATCTTGACATCATTCGATAATATACTCTGTGTACTTTGCAATATAGTTTATATTTAGATTGTGGTGCATTTATTTACGAGCTGCGTGCCCGTTGTCATGGTAACTGGAGCGAAGATGCTGAAATTATGAAGTTAAGAGATTAGTACGCAACGTGTCTACATTTTATAGTCATTCGTAAAGATGTATTTCCTCTCGCGGCGGCCGAGCTACTTGCAGATAATAATCTATCGACATCAGGCCCATACACCGCCAGTGCCAATACTTACGTATACGTATACATATGACAGACATACAATAGCTTAGATTCCTCATGTTAACGCGATAATCGCACGTTTCCTCTGTGCGCGCAATTAGCGATCATATCAAAGGAGCCGACGACTTTAAGAGAGGGACAGAGTAGTACAGAAGACAGAGAGGTTATTATCAATGTTGTTGTTGCAGCCGCGGTTTGTTCAGGACGTGTTCTGTTCGTGTATTAAATGATTGCATTTCCGCGACTTGTGGGAAGGATTTTATTTAATTTCATCGATCGATGATGTTTTATGGTTTACACGGGAATGGGATGGGAATCCGTGACTGCAGATAATCGTTGTGGAATTATTGCAAGTGCTGCTTTTAGTAATAAACAGTTTGATATTACTGGTAGGGATATTAAATTATGATCTATCTAAATGTTCTAATCGTGAACAACAAGGATGCGATGTAAAAAGTTAAAGGTTACAGAGAGTCGCGTCAGACAAAACAATCAGGGAAACTAACTGCTGTGTGGGAATACGATGCCACATGATATTTATTGAACAAACACAATAAATGATCCCAACATCATAACCCCAGGGACAGCCTCGCCCCACGTATCATGACGAGCCACAGATTACCATAGCCTGCACAGACGTACGCTGTCCCGCGGTCCCGCCTGTCAATCTCAGGAACATCGAGCCGAGGACAGACATACAGCATAAATACATACCGAGCAGTTATTATATGTAAACAGTAGGGCTTTGCTTTCACCCGACATTTGCAATTGTAATGGAAACATCTTAATTTCGCAGCCTGGGAGGCTGGGAGGCAAGAATGCTTTCTACATTGCACGGTGGCCTGTTTTGGCACACAATGGCCGCCATGCTATGTCTGGACGCTACTTGCTTCTGACAATGATACATTACTACCTCAACCATTGAGACTTTATAAAGAAGCTACTTGCCAAACATAATGCTACAGATTAAGATGTTTGTCAGGAAGGACGGACTAAAGGGCGTGACCTTTGTGACTTTTCTAAACTGTATACAGTCTTTTTATTATTGTTTATTTTATAGGATGGGATATGACAGTAATATACATAATAATTAAATGTGTTATGAAAGTATATCAATAACCAGTTCTTTCCTAGATGAACCACGTGGTACTACGTAGAATCACGAGTAGGTCCATAATAAGTATAATGATAATGAGTGATGTAGGTCAGTAACAGTACCTAGTATTGTCTTCCACAAGAGATATCATACGACGGACTTCCCGGTGCAGTGGTAGGCAGAAACCACACAGTTACTAAACTGTAGATATATAGTAAATACTATGTACCGACTGACGATTCATATTCCATCGCCTCGATTTAATATTAGTTATTCGTGTTAACATAACATAACATCACGCCTTTTATCCCCGAAGGGGTAGGCAGAGGTGCACATTGTACCACTGTACAATGTAACACCCAATTTTGAATATTTATGTTATGAGTCCCATGTAATAGGGGGTGAGCCTATTCACCTATTGCCATATACCGGGCACAATTCCAGACTCCGTGCTACTATTGAGAATTTTTTTAAAACCCAGTTATACCTACTTTGCCCGACCCCATCGAACCCGAGACCCCTTGCACTTGCGACCACTCGGCCAACGAGGCAGTCTTTTTCATACATAAGTCAATTCGTTTTAATACATTTGTATTCATAAATGATATGTAAATATGTGATAGTGACTTCCTTTACAAACACGTTCTCACTCAAAACGGATATTTTAATTAATTAAAATGAAATGTATTTAAAATGAACATAAACTTATAAAACTTGCAGCGTCGACATATTTATTTATTATACATATTGAGAGCACACATGCCAATGTTTTGTGTTAACTGTATAGATTTATTATGATGTAGGACACGGGTGCAAGATCATTTTGGTCGTACTCGTAGGTGTAGCTCTGTGTCTGGGTTCAGACAGAGCGTCCTCTGTCAAATAACCGTGTACTGTTTGTTTTGAAACTCCACTTCACATCTAACAGGTTAAGTTCCTATAAGATTGCACCACATAGCCTATTTCTGCGAATTAATGGAAAAAAGTGGTTGGTGATAGTAAGGCGCGGGCGGCCCAGGCCGGTGCGGGCCGCTGCGGGCCGGTAGAAACGCGGCGATTACACCACTTTCACCGGATCGCCGGAGAAACCACACAATTACACACGCTGGGCAGTGGGCAGCCACCGCCGCGCCGCTCGTGTGTGACCCACGGCCCGGCACGTGCCACTACCCTCGCCAAGGGCAACTGCAACCACGTGAAAGTTGGTGCAGCACTATCGTGACTGACATTCAAGATAGTAATGAATAGGTTGCTTGCGACGATGTGCTCCATCGTAGACCGCATCATCGCTTACCACCAGGCGAGATAGTGGTCAAACGTCGGCCCATCAAATACAAAAAAATATTCATAGAACTCACATAATTAATTGGCCCAATCAATTTTACTATTCTAAGATTATGACTGACTAACCTAAGCTCATTCTTAAAACAAAATAGTTTCAGTCTATCACAATACCGTGTGACAGCAGAACAAGGAGCTACTACAGCACATTGATCACGGATGCTTTGTATCTTAAAAAGTGTTACGTCACACTTCAGAGTCAATCGTTGAACAGTGACTGATGGTCAGTGACAGCTAGTGCGGACCTACGCACACTGATGCACAGACCGGATGTTTATGTGATTATGTAATGCGTGTTGTGTACTGAGCAGTGTGCAATTTTTGAGGAAGTTCAAGAAGAGAGCTGTTTGGTTGGAATTTATATCATTACGTGTAAAAATAGTTCTACAATGGCAGTCGAGTTGTCTACCACATGACAAAATTGAATATCTACATGATAACAACTGTTGATGGCGAATAAAAACAAAACACTACCACATTAAGATTTTTGCCCCACTCTGTCTGAAAGCTCATTGCTACTATTGCAGCAACATTGCCTAGTCGCTAATTAATAATCCAATCTAACAACTAACCACAAAAAGTACAAGAGCTTTGTTATAATAACAAATGCTCAATAAATAAAGTATTGATTGGGAGACAGGCTTGAGGACCTATGTGTTTGTTGCGCAACCTGCTGCGGTGGAACTTCATGGACGGCGAGGGTCGAGGTGTCAGGCCTTACAGACGTTGCTACATGTCGCCCGCGGCTCTCTGACTACAAGTACGAGTGCTCTTGCTGACTCATCGTGCTTGAAGCATTTCTCCCCAGCACGTTATGTATGGGCGCACCGAGTGCCGTGTGCCGTGTGCCGCAGGTTCCTCTTTCATAACGTCAGCTTTCACGACCTTTGCGTTCAATTAATTCCTCTTCATAGCACTTTCACAGTTGTAGTGTATTAGCAAATCATTTACTCGTCCATTATTGTATTTGATGTGGTTGTTATCAGGTTATTGACTGTCTTCCGCACACATAAATCAATATTCACCATACACACACACATACATAGAAAGTACCAAGCTTCTTCCTTATCTGTGAAAGTAATTAAATAAATTACGATTTCCTCGATTTATGACTTACATTGAATGTTCCACATGTTTGTTAGTTAATAAATGTACTACTCGGTGGATGAACACCTTGATGATACACTTCTAAACCAATATTTTAAGTAAAACTCTTAGTAGGTAATTAATTTTTTATTTTTATAATCATTTTTAATAATTTCAATTTTAACTTTGAAATTAAACTTTAATTTTTGACTTTGTTTCTAATTTAACTGTTCTTTTGTTTTATTTTCTTTAGTTTTATTTTGATTGATCGCATGCATGGAAAGCAATAGAGAATTGAGTATTGTAAAGAAGTAGTACATATATACATACGTACTTGGAGAACTGTCCACGCTCCGTTAATTCCATCTCAATGTGAAACAACATAAAAATAGAAGAGTGAGAATGTATAAAGTATTGTTATCGTAATTAAAATCGTGTCTGCATTTCTAAGTTAATTGAAGCACATTACGACACGCGCTGTGTAAACATTTGCTCGTAAAGTCTTCAGTGGCAGGCTGCCAGGCTGCCAGGTTTGCGTCACGTGCATTATGAAAATTCAGCGTCGCGCAACTACACAGCAATATACCAACAATGTTGTAGGCTATATTACTATGACCACCACTACTGTGAAATGCGCTCAACACTTCTATTAAAACTGTACGCAATAACTATGCAAGTTGGTATATTTTTAATAGGAAGAGCTCTATACAATGTGTGTAATGTTGTAACAGAAACATCAGCAGTTTAGGAAGGTACCCTGGACAACTCAGGAGCGCTTCGTGTAGTCGTGTAATCAGTGTGTGTTCGTGCACAGAGCCAACAAATCAGACCAACAATAGAGGGCGACGGCCCGCGCGTCGCGCTGCGAAAGTCTCCGGCGCGAGGGAGGGACATCATCAATGATTGTCATCTTAATTGTACCACTCGAGGATGATGCTCCCGTCTCACATCATTTCCACCTACTTTTATTGCGAAATGCTAAGAAATTAATGTTGTAGACATTTTTAGCTGACTTTTATTACAGTCATCCATACTGCTGACTCCTTTAAACGCAGAAATATCGCGCTGTCATTACTACGTTACTTTGTTCCTCACAAGTGCTCGTAGAGCTGAAACACTGAGTTACCAAGTACTCCACTAGCAATGTACCGAGGTGTGGGTACTAAGTCTAGTCACGTCTGCAATGTAATGTAAGGTGCAGTTTTGGAACACATTCTTTGGCACTGACATATCATTGCCTCGCTGCCAAACAAGATCCAACAAAACTGTCATGTTCCACGTTTTCCGTGACTTCAATTATTAAGTGATCAATGAATTCGCATTGTGTAGTTTGAAATCATAATATAATCGATTCTCTTCACCTTCATCTAAAACATTGAGAAGCTAACATGGCAAGTATCTCCTCAGGCGCGCGTCAATCGAACAGTCTTCACAACTATCCCAGCATCCTCGCACAAACAGATCATTTATACGCTTTTTCTCTCCCATTCATCGATTGTCAGAAAACATGCGCACAAAGGGACATGTGTGGCCATCATTGTGTCGCTAATTGTGACTAATTACTGCACAATGATGATATAAAAACATGATGTGTGTGTCCTGGCTACCCGCGATACTACGCTCGTATGTGCGAAGGCCTCAGGGTCTATGACCCTTGAAAGGTATGACACACTTAGCTCACTCAATGGTTTTTCAATACATAAGGAGTTAAGGACATATCCGTTCACTGCACTAATCTGTCCGTTGCCTTTCTGGTACAAAAATTAACAGAAAACCGTTGCAGTGTCCTGTTTGGAGTCTGACTGAATTATATTTTTTATGTTCATTTATTGTTGACGAATATTTTGGCTGTTGTTTGTTGTAACAAGCGTTTAAGTCATTGTCCACGCTTACTAACTTTAGTTTATGACATGTTACCAAAATTCCCATGTACATACATACATATACATATGCACAGCGCACATAATCCGCGCAGCTAACTGTCCGTGACCAATGTGGTCATCCTCGCGATCTCGCTGCGTAACCTACGTATGTCGATGAGCCTCTCCAATCCCACAGTTAGTTGCTTACATAAACAGTATTTATTGTCTTAGTGACCGTTCATTTTTCCGGCAAATTACCGCGGCGGCCCCGCAACTAAACTTATTAATTTTGCGTAACCGCTAATTATTATCAAACACGGAACGATGCCCGCCATTTTGTTGTTTTGACATAACCATAGTGTCAGTCCGCCATCACTATAATTTTGACATAACGCTTGGTATATTTAATTTGAACAATATAAAATGTTATTCTATTGTTGTAAACGTTAGATTATGATAATATTGTGTGTCTGGACTAGTTCTCGTTAGTTTTGTCATCAAATATTGTTTAAATGTTGACTAATTCGTGTTATATCTTAGATCTTTGCGACTATTGTGACAGATTTTCATTTGTTTTGGTTCAAATTATTGTATCTAATCTTACAGTGAAATATCAATTACAATACAAACGTCTGCCCGTAAGGGCAGAGAGTGAGGAATTAATGGCCCAATCTACACCTATAACTAAATCAGAGAGTTAGTTGCACCTTCGCTATGCAATATGTAGAGACGCTTGGAACGGGCGGCGGCGGTGGAAGCAGCAGACCGGTATTGGATTCTTGGAAGTGCGGTCATTCGGTTCGGGAAAGCGATACGTGTTCATATGAAAGTCTCCGCACATAAGAAAACGTACGAAGCTTTAATGATTACTGGACATTGCTAGAAAATAACTAAACTTTATAATTGGCTAGCTTTAATGAGCTATTTCGTAGATATCTGCCACTGCTAGACAGCTGAATATTTTATTAGCTCTCACTGGACACATTGCAATTTAATTTAGATGTTAAACCCTTTTAATGTCACAATTATACTACAAAACAGTCTCTCTTAAAATCTGGAGAAAGTAAAGAAAAATACTAGAAACCGAATGAAATCGGGACAAATTTCTAGAGCTGAGCAAAGTGAGCAGCATATTACCTGGAACTGTGTTGTTTTGACGCGATTAACGAGGCTGCGCGCACAGGTGTGAGGGCGCGGGGTGCGTATGCGCAGCACGTCACCAGTTACCCGGTAGCTTTCAGTTTCTACAGCGAGAGTGGACCTGCGGCTGCGCGGGAGTTGCCACTGCACTACATAGGGCACGCAGTAGTTCACTGGGCTGGGTACTACTATACACTAAAACATATGTCTAGAGATTGATGACACCCCTTGTATTTGCACGCACTCGAGACGACAACAAGGCACTCTTATTCACAAAATTAAGTACGTCCTAACTAATTCCTATATGATTGCACGGTTGGCGCGGTGGTTGGGCAACTGACTGCCGCGCAACGTGTCGCGCATTCGATTCCCGCACGGAACAACTCTGTGTGAACCACAGATGGTTGTTCCGTGTCTGGGTGTAATGTGTATGTGAACTTGTATGTTTGTAAACGCACCCACGACACAGGAGAAAATCCAGGTGTGGGTTGCTCCAGTTTAAAAAAAATATATATAACACAGGTATTTAAAGTTTCCAACTTGTTGCTTAATCAAGAAAATATCGAGAAAGTTGTGTTATGAAGAACGGTTTAACAATAATTACATTAACTGCCTACGGCCTGTAATTTCGTACACTGTACTGTTATTTATTGAGGTGTGAGTTTACCTGTACGTACTAGGTGCGTTGGTAATTTATTGAAAAACTAACCAAATGTTCATTATTTGTTACAGGTAAGTACATAGCTGATGAAAGCCACTTAGATATAGTAAGTAATTACAGTTATTAACGACACAATGAATCATAAACAGCTAATAGGTAAGAACATTATAAAGTATTTTCATATAATGAATGTAGGATTGCAAAGAGTAGGGCAACCCACAGGAAAAGTACAATTATGTCCTAAAAACAGTGCGGTTTGTGTCGGTGTGCGTTAAGCAAGAGTTGCGCGTGCGTTGATAAAAAACCGCAGGGAACCGCGCCACTACTGCAACATGGAGTCCCACAGTGCGCACGGTGCGCACGCGCCTACGGTTTCGACATTTCCCAGAAACACGTGTTTTATAGAGAACTGGCGAAACATTTGATTAGTTCTCTGAATTACATCGTGTACTGTGATTTAGGCCCTAAATTTTAGGGAATAAATTCACAGAGTTGGATAACATAACGAACATTTGCGAATAAACATCGAATAGCAAACCTTCAAAAAATGAGCGTATTCCTTTTTAAAAGGCCGGCAACGCACCAGTGACTCCGCTGGTGTTGCGGGTGTCCATGGGCGGTGCTGATCGCTTACCATCAGGTAATCCGTCTGAATGATTATCAAATTTAAGAACCATAAGTAATACGACACATTTCAGGTCAAGGAAGAATTCAAAGCTTACAATATTCGTGGAATTTGCAAACTACTTTTTAATTCCGAAAAAGGTTACATAGGCGAACATTTTGCAATTACAACCAGCTCAGCGAGACAGATGGAAATAGCTACGCATTTATAACTGATTAACTTTAAACGATTTGTTTACAGTCTGGGCAGAATAAAATAAAAACAAATTAATTTAAATATTTGACCAAGTAATCTAAATAAGATATTAAAGAGCAATGACTTGAAACCTTGTTCACAGTTCACTAAAATTAAACAAAATACAACATGATTCCACTACACCAACACTAACGGTATGTACACGTTACACTAATGATAGATTTGCTATAAAACTTATTTTCATCTCTTACTGCCGAAACCCTCAGCAGAGAAGACCAACCAAACAACTTTATTCCTTAAAAACATGTACATAAAGTAGATAATACTGTGTTTAACTGATGGTACAGTATGGAAAGATCATTGCTATTTGATGGATATTAACAAAATGTCAATGATTTGAATGGTATTATTATTATAACTGTAGTTCGTTCGTGTGTTAAAAATTACAAGTTTTTTCGAATGAGGACGCCTGATCGGTGCCAAGAGGCTGCCACTATGTGCTGTGTTGTTCACAGGCAGTAGAGGCCCACCGATTTACGAGTGTTTCTATGTATAGCCGCGCATCTGACCCGCGATATCTGCGTGCTAAATACATAAACTGTGGTCCTCGTTTTACTTAAAAGTTGACCAAGAGATAATCGAGCTTTACAAACCTCATCGACGCCAGTGACTGTGAGTAACTTAGGATCGAAACGAAATAGACAATCAATCGTTATTTTACGACTTATTGTAAAGTTTCGCAGTAGACAATAGCAATAGGGTTAATGACAATTCTCTTTGGCAAGAAATGTCATAAAATGATACGTTTCATGCACATTTCTCTCTCCATCAACAATAACAGTTAGTTCTCGCGCCGGTACCTACACACACATGTATACACTGGTGCAGTTGCGAATAGCAGTTACAAAACATTGAGTATATGACAAAAGAGTCCTCGGTGAACAATCGCACTCTGACCGTTATTGCAGATGACTTATAAAGTTATGATCTTTGATTGCGCAAGAGTTGCCGGTGCCGCGGTGGGTGCGCGTCCGTGCGTCTGCGCAGTGCGGTATGCACTTGACGCTACAGGTTTCGCGTGTCATTGCATTTATTTTAATTTATGTTTTGATTTATGTAATCTGATTGTTTTTCAGTTCTCTTCATTCATATTTTGCAGCTTCTAAAAGATAATTCACAAATAAAAAATGTTGCTTGAAATATTCATTCAGTAAGTGAGTACAACTTACTCTAAACTACATGTTTTGATATTGTGATAGTCGTGCCAGCCTTGGTATGAGCCACACCAAAGAATGTATATGTAAAACATATTATGTCTAAACACGTCACCGCCATTTCTGCTGACCCCAACTTTCATTTGCACAAAATTCAATGAGAAACTAATCTCGAACGCCTGATCGAAGTCGTTTAAAAGGTTAACTGCGCGGGTCAAAATCGCGACTACAGCTTTCGAAACTTACAAATGTTAATCTGAAGTTCAAACAAACATTTAGGATGGTGGGTAGATACACCTCGACCATAAATCAAAGTACAAGGCACTATCACACAGGTCCTACAGATTTTAAATAAACGTAATTACAAGGAAAAATTACTTCAGTGTTACTGAACAGTGTAATTGTTCCTCAGAACTAATGTGGGAAAAATTGTGGAGGGAATCAAGTGAAACAAGTGAATTTATTTCTGCAAATAGGCTACAAGGCACGGCAGGCTTTTACACGTCAATTTTCTCAAGCGAACGATGAGGTCGACATTTCCTAACTGACTACTCTGAGAAGAAATGCCGAAACAAACTCAGAAGTCGGTCTCTTTTAAAGTCCAGATCTTCTGAACAATAACAAATAAAAGGCTTTCATAATCGTCACCGTCATCTTCAGTCATTCATTGTCCGATTTATTTATTTAACAGTAAACCAATAGTTATACATTTTTATTAAAAAAAATGTGTCATGCAACAAAAAGCTAATTCCTAGTTTCGACAATTAGTAACAGAGAATAGAAACATGCCAACACAACTATACAATACTAATATTTGGACGTGACCTTACTTTCAATAATTTCTTTCTGCTCACATTCACATTACAGAGGTGTAATCGCCCATCCGTGAGTAAATGTGCAGCCTCAGTAGGTACTGAGTAGGTCTCAGTAGGATAGTTACTGGTTACATACCGACTCGTATTATATTGTTAAAGTAAAACAAAACGCTCCGTCGCTGTGTTTGTGAAACATTTGCTGAGCCAGTCACGATCCCCAGTAATGGCGATAACTCAAGCTTTTGTAGATTTTTTTTTTTTTTTTGCAATTGCAACTTGCATTCTGGAAAAAGCTTGATAACATTTCTTTTAGTGTAATTCTGAAACCTTCTTGGACTATCTTGGTAAAAAAAGTTAAATCAGCTAACAGGACCTAATTCCTTAAGTCTAGCGTCATATTGTCAATAAACATTAAGAAACAAACACAAGGAAGGTCCGGAACCTACTTACCGTCGACTTCGGCACGATTTCTATATTAAACAAAACAAATAAACGGGTTTTCTTGAAATATTTAAACTAAGTCTTTTGTGCAATCATTCGCGGATCATCGTTCATCGTGTCGAATAACCAAGCCAATAAACAAGAGTCCACGCATCGGTTTCCTCATACACAAAGAAAAGATTAAAAATGTTACTGAGAATCACAATTTTCATTTCACATGATGAACAACAACAAACAAAATAGGAATAACAAAAAAATTAATTAAGAATAACAACTTCAAAAAATGTACATTTCTTATACCTGATTATATATCAGTACTTCGTAGTCAGTTGCATCTGTAAAGAGGTGTAAAGTACTACAAATGAATGAGTAAACAAGTGCTTTACTATGGGCCTGTACATGGCCTGTACTGGGTACTTGTCCGATCTAGGCTCAGCTCGCGGCGTGGCGCGGAGGGCCGTCCCTTTCACCGGCACTCCGCACACGCCTGCCACATTCTGGAACACTGCGCATACACCACTACCACGTACTTCACAGGCCTTAGAAATCTTATTTTTATCGAGGATACTGGATAATAGAAATCTCACTCCTGTGATCTCACCCACCATTCCCCAATTTTAGCATGGTTGCAGCAATGTCTCACCAATCACCAAACGTTTTCTAACAAATGTAATTCTGTATATACATCCTTTTAATTTTAGCATTTTAAAAAAATCCTAATTGGTGATTTGTTTCACTTCCTGGGGCAGAGTAGGTACCTATCAGAAACTGCAGATACTCGGCTCCAGCCTAAATTATGTTCAAACAACAATTGCTTCATTATGCGCCTTTAATGTCACGTACCGACTCCTAACTCCTGCTCTATAATTACGTTGATACCACATTGCAACATCAAGTAGAACGTTTATCTCAAAATTAACTTCACATTAAATAATCTAGTTTTTGACTAAATCGATTTTCGTAATGGTACAGCAAATATCGATCGCTGCGTAGAACAAGTTGACATTGGGACAGATCTCATGATTTATCGTTTCTAAATGGCACCATGTCAGGAGCAGCGGGTGCATTTAATTTCATAAGTTAATTAATGGCTAGTCTAATCAAGACAATGTTATGAAAAACAGCGTAATAGCCATTATATATTCAAACCATTGTCTGCACAGGTGACAAAGGGAAATTGTGCTTTAACTCTATGATTAACACGCAGATTATAGGGCTGAATAAGCTACACAGCTACGTTCATTCACAGAGTTCCTGCCACCGCGATTGTCACACAATATTCTGACAATAGTAAACAATAAGGAGCAATAAACGAACAATAATGAGGCATTAGTGTACGAGTGCGCCGCCGCCGCCGCCGCCCGCGCACCGCGCCGCGCCGCACCTGTACCGCGGGACTCAAACAATAATTTCTCACGCGCCCTGTAACGTACAGACAGACAAAAACTTACGTTGCACTGCACTCTTATTACGTTTTACGAAAGTTTTACTTTTTTACGCTCCGTAATTAACATTATTGATGTTAAATACTAGATGTGATTTATTATACGGAGTTTGCAATTGATGTTCTCAAACATAATGTAGTAAATACTTAATGGATTTTTAAGTTACTTACGTTCACTGTACATTTCGTTTATTGTTCCTGACAAATTGGTTCTATTCTATTAGCTAGCATTACACATCATGAGAAAACATTGCTATAATTAACAATTCTTATCGTATATTTTCCGATTGCGTGAATCGTGGAAACGCGTAGTTTCCCAATCACGCGACCTAGCTGGGAAAATACCATTCTATATTGGTTAATTACCAAAGAAATCAATATAAATACATGTCAATAATATGACTTCTGTCTTATGATGGAAAGCAGTGTCATTGGACTTGCCGTAGCCGTTTCTAGACAAAAATATTGTCAGCCCAAAATTGGACAATCTAGACCTAGAGTACAGTTGCTAATTTTGAGCACGAAAGCATGCTTCAATTTAAAACTAGTCTCTTAGTAACACTTAGCGGCATGCTCATTTCAAACATGTCTGCATGAACAGGCATTCGAATTATTTACATGTTTAGCATGCAGATACTCAATAGACCGCCTTTTAGTATGCTATTATAGAGCATGTGTAACAGTACTAAAGTCACATTTACCTACAATATCTAGTGCCAGTGCTAGATGACATATTCCGTGTGTAGTCGTCTGTGGAGCTAGACGAGGCGTGACGTCACACACTACAGTTATAAACGAAAGTTGATCAAATAAATCGCTCACAATTAATGGCATATCTATATTCAATATGCTAGACGAAACTTTTTAATCAACAGATTAGACTAGAATTCAGAACGGTGAATATTTTATATTTTTTGTCGTAAAATTGGAATTTTTATTTATTTATAATACAAAACTTATTTATGACAATGCAAATATTTTGATGAACTTTTATTGTTCGTGACTGGCTCATTGGCCGCGTGGTCGCAAGTGCGACTACCGGGCAAGGGGTATTGGGTTCGATTCTCAGGTCGGGCAAAATATTACCGTGATTTTAATAGAAAAATCTCAGTAGTAGCACGGAGTCTGGACATGTGCCCGGTATAATATCTCCCCCCATTACATAGGTCTCATAACATAAATAGTGAAAAGTGGGGTGTTACATACAGTGGCATTAAGTGCGTAATGTGCCTCTGCCTACCCCTACGGGGATCACAGGCGTGACGTTATGTTATATGTTCGTTTACGTATCGAAGTCATTATGAAATTACGCAGATTGTTATGGATATATTTATTTTCAGCGAGAACCGCTTTAAGATTTAGTTATACTTTAATATAATATCATAAAATTATCTTGTCTTTGTTGACGGTACCGAAAGTATTTGTGCAACGAGTTTATTTGGCAATGCCTTGTACGGACAACAAATAGCAAAGGTCGCCATCGACCACCATTAGTAGTGACCGCGGCTCTATGGTGCAACTGACATGACTGCTGGGTTGCCGACATGATTGTCTTTAGGGTGATAGATAAGGTCACTCGGACCCCTAAAGGGGATTGACTTGTAAACCATAATTACGTGCATGCGTCAGGATTGGTTGGGGTTTTAATAATAAAAATATCGCAATCTCAACAGCAGTTTATTAAAGTAACATGAAAAGTGCGCTATACATTTGGATAATTAAATGTCATAATCCCATTGATGTTTCCTATATTATTGTTGTACTGTTATATAGGTTGAGTCTTATGTATACTGAGAACTAAGATTATGATTGCATTTGGTGGCCCGTGTGTCGTGGTGGCCCGGAGGTTTAAGACGCCCACTTCTCATGCATGAGGGTGCGGGTTCGAAACCTACCAACGGCAAGTACCAATGTGACTTTTTCCGAGTTATATGTACTTTCTAAGATTATTTAGACACCACTGACAAACGGTGAAGGAAAAATATCGTGAGGAAACCTGGACTTATAATTTCTAATTATAAGTTTGAAATCGCCAACCCGCATTGAGCAAGCATGGTGATTAATGCTCTAACCTTCTCCGTGTGAGAAGAGGCTTTGCTCAGCAGTGGGCACTTATAGGCTGTTGATGATGATGATGATGATTGCATTTGGTATTTGCTCAATCATTACTTGTGTATGCTGTGACCAGAGAAGTAAGATAATTTAAACGTGTTTAGTCTGGTGTCAGTTACCACCATATCATCGTAATACTTATATTCCTTAGGATTTCCTAGGTGATACGATTACGGACTTTACTTTATCATTATCTATATGTACTCACGTGGTCAACATCCCATACATTCAGATTTCTGTTTGAGCGTTATCTTCCTTATTTAATAATTGATCCATTATTATTTAATGACTAATGAACTGTCGATAGTTATCAATGATTATAATTATCTCAAATCGTAGTACAGTGGCCTGCACATCAAGCTACTACAATGTGTCAATTAGTCATTGGATTTTCGACTTCATGTCTAAACGATAGAGTTGAAAATGTAATATGACAGAAAAGAGTAGGTTGACCTGCTCCCACTGTAGATCTATCCATCGTGTCTCGACACTCAACAGTCGATAGTCGATACAGTCGATACAGCCTCACTTTCACACAAACTTGTGTCCGCCAGAGAAAGTTATGGATTTTATTGTGTTTTATTGTTATTATACATTGTTTAGGCTCACCTTTTATGGACCCACGATACTCCCAATACATCTTGTATTGTTATGAGACCACAAACTATAATACGTAGGAGGACGATATATATTTTATCTCTGTTTGTAGTGGAATTAGTAATGCACGAATGTTTTGAGTAAGATTGAAAAGTACATAAGCAATGCGATTCGACAAAATTAAGCTGAATATATTATTGTCATCATAGTACTCAAACACAGTTATAACTTAATTATTTATAGAGAAAATAAATCTAGTAACAATTAGGTATAGGCGGATGTTTAATAACAATTTATTCAAAACTTGTAGAATCAATATTGGCAATATTGTAAACAGTCAGACAGTCACGGTATGTTTGCTGAACAAATTGAAACGCAACATTACACGGCTGAAAGTTACTTTCATCTTAAACAAACTGGTTGCCTGGCAACCGGCGGCGGGTTGCGCAACCGCGCACGGTAACATGCTGGGTGTCACCGGTTATCACTCGTGCGGTTATGTTACACAACCCGGGTTCCTGTTTCCGGTCGTAGTATCAACATGAAGCTGTCAAATACATTGTAATTAACTAACGGTTAGAGGCGTTTTATTGGATAATTCAATTATAATTGATTACTTAACTAAGTGGTGTGTAGTGGGTAAGAGGAAAGTTCTGAGTTTCATTACATTACGTGTTCTTTCAATACTTACCGTTTTTTCTAGATGGGAAATGGTATACATGAAAGTTTTGATACCTAACTTTCAGCCCGTAATACAAAACTGATAATGCAAGTTAAATAAGTCCGGCTATACTGTGCGGGTCGACCTTGAAGTATTGTCAATCATGTTAAATTATCTAAAAACTCAAAAAGACGCATCCCAAAGCAGTTAATTTTCCACAATCTGCGTTATTACATAAAGCATTACATGTTCATATAAGCACCAGCTATAAAATAACCTATAAACAAATTACGTATAAATACAAACCATAAAAAAAGAAACTCAGTACTGAAGTGCTTTTAAAAACGTAATCGTTAATACACGTCTAGGTACATACCAATTAATTAATAAATATCTTCGTTCACGGCCATTAATTTCGTTTAAGTGACTCAAATAACTCGCTATAGATCTCGGAAGTAGAGGAAACATCACCATCCGCCATCTTTATAGCGAAAGTGTTAAACATAGTGCTATGTGCATTCATAGACAATTTATAGAGTTATGGTAATGTATGCGACGCATTCCGCCTGTACAGTGTGAGTGTACATCCGCATTCTGAGCTGACACGGGCGAGCAATGAAATATTTCATGTCCTCTGTGCTAAAGTCTACTAAACATACGAATAAAAGAGACCAACTCTGTTTTCCCAGCAAATACGAGTATTTACCAAATGATTACGAAACCTATTTTGAGTGAGCATCGTGATTGGACCAGCCGTGCAAACATTTGTAATGAACAAACCGGAGTGGGTCATTAAATCGCAGTAAATATTTGTATGTCGCACGTACTGAATGGACTTAGATTTGTTTGTGGAAGACACATTAGCATTATAATACGGTAACGATGTAGTTTGGAACATCTGTTCATCATTTGCTCATCAAACTATAATATAAAGTAAGTCGTTACAATAGCTATTGCACACAAAAGTGATTGACCTGTGCAAACTGCTGCATTCAGCTCGCGTACTTGCTGCACCCGGAGAGGAGGTGCTCAGTACTCAGTACTCACGTAAATCTGTGCAATCTGCAGATGCGTGCGATGCGCGACACGCGTTGCGCAAGCGCAGTCGACCGGCCGACCTTACGCGCCGGCGCAGCACCTTCATTCACTGCGAATATATTATGTACACTGTACCTAGACTCAATAAGCTTATTTTGTCAATGAAATTTCGATATTTTTTTGGTATTGACTTACATTGTAGCGCTGACAACGAAATCTTCCAACGTTCAGATAACCTTTTAATTGACTTAGGTCTTGAATACATAGCTAAAAATACTAAATTAGTATAGCTCTAAGCAAGCTAGTATGGGGTACTGGGGTAGAGATGTCACAACATTTCTATTAAACAAGATGGTTGCTCAACAGTGCTCTAGTATTCTACTAACCATTACCTAAATACTTACATTGAACCTTCTCTATACCATTTCAACTGCCGCCATTAATACATTTTACGATTATGCTCTAGCAGTTACGGTCGCCATGTTTGGTCATCGAGTTCAAGTATTATAATTACTTATGCAGCTCTAATGACTAATAATAACGTAACTATTTCAAGTTATTTCTATGTATAAAATTGTTTTACAGTGGAATTCTCTAGGTGTGTTTGCAATAAAGACGATGACTGACTCAATTTCATTCATAAATATCGATTTATATATTTTCAGTAAGACACGAAAAGCTTGAAGCTAGAAGCATTTTAGAAAAAAAAACAATATGTTTAAAGACCTCTAGGTTCCTGTTTTTAATAATTATCGTGCTACACTGAATTGACTAAATATTCGCGACTTCGCCGCGACCGCGCACGCTGCTCATGAGTCCTTTACTGTGGTTCGAAACTAGTGGAGCTTTTCTCAGTATATTTACGTGAGTAACTCGTAATTTTTAGTTAAGCGAGGTTCCTTTAGAAGTTACCGTCTATTGTGCAACAATGTCACAATTTCAATTACGAAAACTTAGTATTGTATACTGTCAGTCCAACAGGTGGAACACACTGTATGTGTCCCGTTACATGCAGGTACATGATGTTAAACCTTCCTCCGCCAGAGGGCGGCACTTCTGATTTACGTCCCCACAAGAAGTCATGGCGAGATCGCTATCAGTTTTTATTGCAAAAACTACGATTGCGGGCAAATTGCAACATTCCAAACTAAATTGACTAAATTATTACGTGGATTAGGAATTTTAATAGAATGTTGTTTTGATTGAAATCGTGTGGGATGATTATTTATTGTTTGGTAGGCTGTCTAACATTTAGCGCAGCGATCGTGCGATATCGGAGCCGAATCAAATTCCATGATATATTTATTTCTTCGAAATAGATATAACTCGTGGCGTGGTTCTCTCCACCTGTACTATCCGTGTATTTGTATTATTACGCGCTAGGTACTTATGTTTGGAGCTCTAGAACATTTAGAAGCCGACGTTACTTGCAGTTTACCTACAAATTGCCTATTGAGTGTGTTCAGGTCGGCCGCGTACGTGCACTACCTTGCAAAACACAACGTTGCAATGTTTGATACCTCAGTACCACTTACATGTACCTAGTTGTACTCGCTTGAACTCACGTACCTGTGACTACTTTGTAAGTCGCATCCAATGTACTGGATATTGTTTAGAACAGGAACAGCGAGACTTGGCTAATCTGAGTACTTTTAAGAGCTTAATTTATTACTTTACAAGCGACAAGTGCACTATGAAATCACTGTACATTCACATCTTAATGATCGTGCTCTCCACAAATTCTGAAAGATAAAGATAAATAGTCCGTACAAGCAGACACCTAAGACCTATCTATTAACCCAGTAAGAACACGTGTCTCGCCGCCGCAACAAGCGTCTCACATTTCTCAAAGCTTTCGTTTTAAACAAAAGTAAGGCGCACGTTTCCAAAACACACAAATTCTTTGCAAAACAATGTCAGAAACGCATCGGTAATTATAATTCTGTGAGCTCGGGACGTGGGACACTGACCCGCTAACCATTATACCAGTACCAAGTACAGTATACGAGGAGATCATCACTCTGTGACCTTGTGACGACGTTCACTTTTCACATGATTGTGGACTGCGGCACGAGTTTGGAGGGACTCCGATAAAAGTGAAAAGAAAGTTGGAGACAACTAATTTGTGTTAGATGTTTGAATATTATGATCACCGTTTATTGTTCTTCTTTCTTGACTTGTTTGTTTGGACATGTTTACGGTTATGAGGTGTCGACAGGTTAGTTTAGATATCTGATACTCTACTACACCGAGTTTTACCATCCGTGTTCATTAGAATTTCTATTGAATTACGAAAAATATTGGCCTGTAACCAACCCACTTTATTAAATTAATCGAGTATGGTCAAAACATTATAGTAGAGCTGAGTATACACAACGAAGTTATCTCTCTTGAGCATACAGAAAACTAACGGAACGTCTTCTGGCGAATCATCAAAAAGGATAAAAAGCATTAGTAAAGGCCACCACAGATCAAGCAATCTGTACCAGAGTGTAAACAAACACTAGTACAACAATCGGCGCCCGCGCAGATTGCGATCACGCCTCACAATGGGACCGGTCTAGCAACTAGGTGCGCGTACGCACTTGTCGCAAGGTTGCGCTCAATGAGAACCAAACACGAACACTTGCTTTCCATAATGTTCTGGAAATTACAAGCAATGGCTAGGTGGTGAGTACTAAACAATCTAACCATGAACTGTGGCGAAAGAAGATTAGGTGTTATGGGATAAAAAAACTGCACCCTAACCCTACGAAAAGGTTTTAACGCCAATGAGAGATATAACGCAGATGAGAGATAATGAAAAGCTCAATAAACAAGCCCTTCTAATCTTTGCCATAAAACCATCATCCAATCAGAAGTAAGAGAATGCCACCTTAGGCGGAAATATGATCCAGTCATAGACACAAAGACTGCATTGTTAATTGTAGCAGGAGTTATGTATTGTCACAAAATGATTATGTAAATGATGCAGAATATAATGATCTAGTCTCACTGGTATGTCTGCAAATGTATCAAGGAGGATTGGTTTCACGCCGTGGGAGCCACATGGCAGTGGCACCATGTATCTACTTCTATCGCTTACCTGCTATGCTTTTGTTCAAAGTGAGATTCGTTTTTAATTCAAAGGTTTGCATTTTCCGATTAAATCCTTGCACACTTTGATTCAAAGCGTAGATAGATCTGTATCCCATTTTATAAATGTTAGGAATTGGACTGATTATTGGTTGACTTCTAGTACCAAATGACTTGATGAAATAGTAAAAATAATAAATTCTACTTAACTAGACGCTACCTGAAGGATTGCGCGCAATAAATATGCCAAAGGCCATCGTAAAACTAGTGGCGATTTATCAAGTGACCTCTGAAACCTCCACGTATCTGCTACTAACTGAACTGAACATCTATATTTTTCATTAATTTGCTGTTACTGCCTCCGATCACTGAGACAAGCCAATTACGGTAAAATATGGAACTTGTAAAGGTGTCAAACAGTTGGCGAGGTAGGGTAATATAACATGTTAGATGAACGTTAAAAAAGGATGTTAGAACTACGACCTAGATGTAACTTTGATTGATGATTGATGTACTTTATAAAATGTTTACTGATTGGCTTCAAACGTATTCGTTTCTAATACAACTGCTAACTACTACGTGTGTTAAAATCTTTAACGACCTGCCAAGGATTTGCCTTTGAAGAAGTGAAAATGTAGGAAAACAAGTACTTTGAGCAAGTTTTCTAGAAGCACGTTGTTTACTACGTTATGTTTGGTACTGCGCTGCGGTGCTGGTAAAAGTAATCCATATGTTTACGAGCAGGCAGTTGAGGCCGCCCGCATTCCGGTCCTGCGGTTACTCGTTACTTGTTAGAAAAAACATTATCTAAGCGATAAGTATCTGTGCGACGGCGACGAGGAATTAATGCTGCAACACCAGTAATGGCCACTCGCCGAGACTTTGCTCCATTCTTTTATGGAAACGTAAAGGTTTCTTTGCTTTATCTCGCACGTTTACGGCGACTAACACCAACAATATCACATTACTACATGTGAAACTACGGATCACGGAAATTATCTACCGGTTTTGTGAAAGTCGCAATTCTGGAAACGTTAACACTTGTTAGTTCTCTACCATAAGTATTTAATTTAACTGCGATAGTTTTATTGTTATTGTCGTGAAGTTTCTATTACTTGATGTGCAATACAATGCAAACTGTGTCTGGAATCAGTGAATTGTTATTTATAAAAAGTTTAAATGCGAAGCTTTGGTACTCCTATCTAATTAACTTATCAACGTTATCAAATATCTGATACTGACAGGTTACTCTGTAAGTGTTCCACATGGTTTCCTCAAACAGTGCGAGGATACGCACGTGAGAAGAAAATCTAGCACAATAGGATATTGTCGGTTCCAGCAGCGGCGCACGCGCACGCTGTGAATAATTCAGCGACTACAGTGTGTCACTGGTTTAGGAAGAGAGCTGGCACACATATTGTGGACTATTGTCTTACATGTAAGCCAATGTAAGCAGTAACACCAGGGCTGATAGACTTTTCAATAAGTCAAAATTGGAAATGCAAAGTAAAAAAGAGATAATTTCAAAATTCATAGCACAGCACTAGCATGAATTTAGTATACAGGCTTCTAAGTATCGCTCGAGCGGGGCTAGACTCTAGTCCAGCTTTTTTCTCAAATGTCTCGTCCTCGTCTATAAGACATTGATAAGCGTTCACTCATTTTATATGATTTTACAAACATAATTTAGGTAAATGGTTTGAAAATCTAAACTAACTGTTAAATATGTTCATACACATCTGATCCAAGTACAGTTTAACTAAATGTATTAAGGTCAAGAATTCTTTTCAAAGAGTCTGTCAGTAGCTGCATACCTCCGACAGCCCTGTTCTCCAAGTTTGTATGGAGGCACAAAGCATGTCTTTGAGTTGAAGAGCGCATTGTGAGCGATTGTTGTTGTGCCTGACCCTAGAGTTAGGCGTATTGGTTACAATACTTTACTTATTGTGCCTTATTTGTAGTCACTGTTCAGTGATCCGTTACTGGTATGAAGTGGGTCATGTTCTTGCAAGTCATTGATATGATGGTAAATAAGAATAGAAAAATCTTTGGCCCAATGTGTAAACCTTGAGTTACTCAGTCACTGCAGCTTTTTAGATGCTAAGATACTTATTTTTATTAAGCGTATAAGCGTTCATTATGAGTTCTAGTCCGTCCAATGACGTCTTCTGATTAATTTTGTATCGGGATCCAAATCCAACACATTTAGGTGCAAAATTCCGTAACAAAGTTCCCGTAGCAATAACACATTAAGGTATGCATCTAAATATGTTGAATTTAGTTCCCGTATGCAGCTGGTTTATATCGAATTTGTTCGAGTGCTTTATTGGTTGAGCGCTAATATAGACCCTAGCTTACAGGACTTATATTTAAGTTAGTGCAATGTGACAAGCTAGTCCCAATATCCGCGAATTTCTATGTTCATCAGACCTTTATTGACTGGATGTTGTTTGTGTTGCTACAGCTGGGGCGTGTGCCCGCCGCGTGCGTGGTGATGCCGCCGCGGTACGCCACGCTGCCGCTGCCGCCCGCCACCTATGCGCCCGGCCCCGTCTACTACCCTGTACATGATGCTGTGAGTATTCCATACCATTAATAAAGACTTATAATAAAGCTCTTATGTGCCCATTTACATGGAAATGTGTTGTTGCAGCGCATGCGCCGTCGTAGATCGCCGCGCGCGACCACGGAGCGGCGTCGTCGCGAGGGTCGTGAGCGCGACTCGCAGCTGGCGCGCTCGCTGGAGAGGATCCACCGCAAGCGGCGCGCTGACCGCGACCATATCACCGACGCAGACCTCAAGCGAACCTACACCGGTCTTGATAGGTAACACCGATCATTACTACACATTACTAAATATAAACCTCCTTACATATACGTCACTTAGCTGGATCGTCAGGTTTACGTATCAACTACTGCCAGCCACATAGTTGGAAGGCATTCTATGTTACGCCGCGCTCCTAAAGAGTATTTGCGTTAGCAGTTTAGGTGGCTAATCCTTTGGGCTACGTGTCGACAACTTTGGGATTAGACCCAGCCGCAACTGCTGCAGCCAACATCTGGACCTATACGATACTTGTATGAACATATGACGTAATATGTTGCAGGGCCTACGCGGAGCAGTTCATAGCAGTATGTGACGAGAGCCGGCACGCGGCGGAGCAGCACGACTCGCTGGCGAGCACCTCCGCCACCAGCGACACCAGCCACTCACACCACGACCTCGCCTAACTGTACTACACTACGTCACACATAGCAGGGGTGTTACGGGTGTACGACTACCATCATGTCGGTCGGTTTCAGACACCGATATAACATTATTTCGGGATATCCGACAGTTTCGGAACTCCATAACATCTCTACTACACTTGAGTCAACATTAAACTTCTTTCGCTGTAAAAATACAAGCCTGTCAGATTTCGGTGAACTGAATGAAATACGAACATGTAAATGAATACGAGCATTATTACGATAGTCAATAAGAGATTCATATAATACTCTTAGTTTAGTGAACTAACTGTCTAAGCATATCATACCAAACTTAACAACTTTAGCTTAGTAAGGTCGCAATACGTTAAGTTAAACTGTAAATACTTTACTAACTTTAAGTAACATACGAATTTATGATACATTCATCTTTTGTCATTCATTCTTCTCACTTTTTGATAGTCAACACAGACTTACACAATATAATGTAGGATAGAGAGAACAATATCTAATCTGTCTGAACAACATGCTACACCGGCACTACCCGCACCATGCTTAGTACTCAAATGTATTGTTAAACACTTTTTTTAAGGGGGGAAAATCATCGAATGACTTCTCCCGCCTAGGTGAGGCGGGAGGGAGTGTCAGACTCTTACTGACTAAAAACCACCCCGTTCCTACTCCTGCACGTCGAGCCGGAGCCCCGGTAACCTGCTAGGTTCGCGGCTCCATTGTTAAACACTTGCATTAAGAATTAAAATAGCGACGGTCTAGTTAGACAATCACTATTTTCGATACTTATTACTACCAAATAATTAGGTAAAACATGTTTCCCTTGAATCAATCGTCATCTCTCATCAACACTGGAATCATTCGCTTCATTGTTCCACATTGTGTCATCAATCCTTCGTCTTAGAGAACTAATATTTTACTAACACTTTACTAATGAATTGTAAACTTGTACGTATCGTCAAATATCTGTGTTATATTCTACTTTAAGTCTTATTTATCTAGCTCTTAGTCATTATACTATAAGTTTGCCTGTTCGCGTCCACCCACCAGTTTGCATCCATTATACGGATCTCCATGAATGTAAAGGTGAAAAGATCAAACAGATGTGTACTAAATTCTACTTATATAGTGATAGCTTTCTTATTGCCGGGAGTTTTTAAAGGGTGTTCCTTAACATGGGCGCGAACTAGTGGGTGGACGCGAACAGGCGAACTTATTCTACGTGAATTATTTCTCATAAACATTTATGAAATTGTATCGTCTGTTCCGATGATCCCAATAAACGTGAGAAATACTTCACAAGTAAGTTTAGTTATTACACAATGTAGATATAATGTCGAGTATACGTTTGTACATATATTGTCAAAGTCCTATGTACCTAAACGGTGCCAAATTGCGAACCCTACGATTGGTTTAAATAAATACTAACATCCAAATTGTTGCTCAATATTTCCATGTTATTGGTTGATTGTTAAGTAATTAGATACTTACATTTATTTTATATTCTATTAAGCTATTTATAAATATTTCATAGTGTATTTTTTTATGTTTTTCAACTAATTAAGGGTCCTTTTCCTAAGGTCCATAAGGGAGCAGTTACGACAGGAAAAGAGCCCTTTGTTTTATATAACTTGTCTAATTTTATCCAGTTCTAAAGAAAACTTATTATAGACCACAACGGTCCATGAGTTGATTGAAGTTTTGTTTAAATTCTTTTTGTAAAATCTTACGGTATCCAGACCATACGTAAACTAGATGTAAGCTCGTTTAGACATTAATCTAGATATGTTTTGTACTTATTCTTTGTAACACAAATACTTAGAGACTGTAATATATACCTATGTGTAAATAAGCTCACAATGAGATGTATCATACTATGTTGTACGTTAAGCTAAGTCTACGGGATGAGGGAGTATTGTGTCTTGTGACTGCCTGTCTGTCTCAAACTGTTGGCTAGGAAGGGTTATTTATTATGAATGGATATTGCTTGGGGGATGCGACGAATAAACATTACTTTTTATATAACAACGCTGTTTCATTTCATAGTCATTTATTGGCTCTTGTCGGCAGTTTGTATTAGGTATTCTAAAATACTGCAACAACCTTGTTACGATCACCATTTTAAAAATTTATTGTAATCGTTTAAATTGTTATACTAGTCGAATGAAAAATAAGTACCTAGTAGCAATTTGAAACGTTTATTACAACACAAATAAACGAAAGCGTACTAAACATACAAGTGTAGTTAATCGAAATTAAAAGCCGACCTCAATGCAAGAGCTCTGGATTTGCCTACGTTTTTGACAGAACCCATAAAAATCCAGGACATCAGTGACACACTTCTTCATTATATCTATGGTGACACATCAATTCAATTGAGTTCAGCTATTAATTTTGGCCGTAGGTAATTGATGTGTCGCTGTGATGTATCGCCTAGAACTCGTTGTCGCTGAGCGCGGAGGCGCGCGCGGGCTGCGCACTGGGGCGCGCCGGGCGGCCGCTGCCGCGCGCGCTCGCCACGCGCAGCTCGCTCTCAGAGCTACTGCCCAGCGAGTCCCCCGCCTCGCCACTCTCCACCCCTACACCATACACTACCGTCAGTACTTTCACATATTCGCTCAAGAAAATGGCACGAAAGAGACTGACATGTGCTCAAATCTTCATAATTATATCTTCGCACTGAGACATGAAACTGGTTGTCAGTTACAGACGAAAACCTCCCCTTTATGGGAACAATTAGAATGAGTAAAACATTAATTACTCAAATCTTTGTAGGGGATTGAACGAACCTTCAATGAGATCAGCAAAGTCGTCGTCGTCGGCCGCCGCCAGCGTGCGCGTGGCGGGCCGCGGGCGGGCGCGCGACCAGCGGGACGGCATGTCGCCGCCACCTACATGTGTGGAACTATATCAACACGGTACTCTCAACTATTTCTGAAACGCATCTTAATACAAACTTGTTTCCAAATAATAGTGAATGCCAAATTGGTTTGAATAGCTATCCATCCTGACATGTGATATGCACTCATGCATGCCTCAGCAAATTAAAGATTAATTGCAAAAAAAACAAATATCATTAGATGAGAACGATGATACCAGTCTTATTGTCCATCAACAGACTCTCGTCTTTTCTTCCGTTTTCTCCTCTCTTGACAATAAACATGCAAGGGAACTTACCCCCGTCTGTTGGCAGTTACCTTACGGCACCAGTGTATAGTCGCCGTAGCGTGTATGTAATGGAGTTTGTATGAGTGAGAGCAGTGCAAGCAGTGCAGTGGCACGCACCGAGCGAGGTGGCGGCCGACGGCCCGCGCGCGTCCGCCCCCGCCGCGCCCTTCCCTGCAGCGGACAAACATACTGACAGCGACTCATAGTCCAACATACACTGGACCTACAGCACCACTCCACCCAGGGCTCTATTGCCCGCTGCAATCCTTCATCCACTGCAATTTTGCAATTTCCTACAATACTGTCTTCAATTTCAATACTGCGCCCATTTGTATTGCTGTCCGCTACTGCCATGCGCAAGCTGAGCGACAAGTATGAACTACGGGTTGCAGGCTGTATGCATGCTTAATAACTAAAAACTTTTATTTAAAGTAAACAGGCAAATGAACAACTGTCGATATGGTAAAACCTTTCAAGCGGAGCTGCAGAGGCAATAAATTTCTTAAAATAAAAAATAGGTATAATTACAAGCTTAATCAAAATTTTTGTTCAATGTAAATAACATGGCCTATGATTGGTTGGTGTGTGACAATGTATGTGAGTAACTGACTGGAGATGGAGAGGTCCCCGTAGGCCTGCTTGTCTGAGAAGTCGGAGTCGGAGCGCGAGTCGTCCTCGTCGCGGATGTCGTCCAGTGAGTCCCGCGCCGCCATACTGCCGAAGGCTCGCCGGGCCTCCGCCGCCACCGTGCCTAAGAGGGCAAAGAAGATGTCATATGTCATATTCTCATCTTATCGGATATGGCGGCAAATAAGCTACCGGATCACTTCCTGATCAATCGGCGTCGCTTGTAGACGCTAGAGGAGATACAAGTGCGTTGCCGGCCAATTAGGGGGAGGGGGGGGGAGAGTGGTTATATATTGTCATCTACGACAGTTGTAATGGCTGGATAAAATAACTTTGTTATCTGTTCTGGTGGAGAGATCGCAGTCGCTCCGTGTAATACTGGCATTCAGTCGAATTTGGTTAAGACTCAAACTCATCGGGTGTGCAGACGTAGTAGTTTTTCCTATATTTTTTTATTCGCATCGGTTCAGAGGCACTTAACCAGAATCACTATCTCGTCTGGTAAAGTTAGTAAGACTAAAGAAAGTAAGTACACTGTAGATTACCTGCAGTTTTGATCCTCAGCCGTGTCTTGGGTCGAGTAGCCGGTCTCGGCTGCTTCACCTCACTTATATCCTTGCCGTCGTCACTAGACTCCGGATCATCTATAGTCAAGACATTATTTCATTTCTTTAAATCGATGGAGAGTTAATGACTCGTCGTATTAAAATATTAAGTAAGTATAAATCAATCATAATGGGTGTGGGAATCATTTACCCGAGTCACTGAGTTTCCCGAGCACATCCTCCGCCTCGTACTTGTGAATGAGCTGCATAATGGCAGCCTGCTGCTCTTCAGCCGCCTGATAATTATATATAACCAGATTAATATGCGAGCAATCATCAAATACATGTAATATAAGGACAGGCAGCTTGGAGACAGCTCGTTACCTAAAGTTTTGAGAAAGCAACTGCAATTTTTCGTCAGAGTTTCTGGAAGTACCCAGGTCCGAAATTTTATTATCCGTATAGATTTGAATTATACTGAGTGTAAATAACCATGTGGTATAATTATGGGAAATGTAGTGTAACCTCTGCCTGCGCGCTCTCGAGCACGCTGAGCTGGTGTTTGAGCGCCTCCACGCAGCGGTAGCGCAGCACGTACTGCTCCCACAGCTGCTCGATCTCGGTCTCCAGCGCCGTCAGCTCGCCCTGGTACGCGGGCCTAACCACCAGGACGATAAGTACGAATTTACTTATTAAAGTCCCAAGAAAGAGTCTCAGGTTCCATTAACAAGTAGGGCAAAGTGCTATTAAATAAATGAGTGATAGATATATTTTAGCATCGAGTCTAAAAATGTGCTTAGTGTAATGGCAATAAGTTCCCTATATACGTGTTCACATGGACCATTTCAAAAGTGTTCAGGAAATGATAGGCAAGTGATGATCTAAATTAACGTGTTGCTTATCAAGCACTTAAGTCCTCAACAATACAGTAGTGACAGGAGAGAGCATGTAATGTGGCCCGCGTTACTTGATCTTCTGCACAGTATGCAGGCGCTTCTCAGCGCGGACGAGCTCAGCGCGCTTGCGCTCGAGCTTGGCGTCGAGCGCGGCCTCGCTGGCGGCGACGTTGTCGATGTGGTCGCGCGCGGCCGCCACCTGCGCCGCCACCGCCTCCAGCGCGCGCCGCAGGCTGCCCTCCATGCCGGACATGTCCAGCGGACGGGACAACGCCTGCTCGCGTTGCTCCTACATACAATAATACATTTTTGCGCTGTCTAGATGGCGCCACTGCCGAATAGGATACATTGCACAGTAGTGAAACAAGTGAATTTATTTCTGCCAATAGGCTACAAGGCAGCACTTTTACGCGTCAATTTTATCAAGCGAACGATGAGGCCGACATTTCCTAACTGACTACTCTGAGAAGAAATGCCGAAACAAACTCAGAGGTCTGTCTCTTTTTTTTATTTATTTAATCTTTAATGTACACAATTTTAATATGGCACATAAGGCGGACTTAATGCCATATGGCATTCTCTACCAGTCAACCTTAGGGTTTAAATAGAAAATCTGCGAAAAATAAGGTACGGAGAATAAACTAACAGCAAAGAGAGAGAGAGGAAAAAATAAATAAAAAGGTAATTATTCAATAATATAGCTATACATATATATTACATTTCTTTTAAAGTCCAGACAAATGTGTATAAAAGATTATGATCATGAGAACCGTGCAAGTTCTTTCTGTAGTGGCCTTTTGAAGAAAGAACCACAACAGTTTGAGCGAACCCGTTCTAAATCGGATAACTTAAATAATGTAGTAAATTACAATAATAGCCCTAGGGCTGCTGTCTCAGAAACAAAGAGAAAGAAGAGATTCGTTACACGTTGAAGAGGTACACGCCCCGTAAAATGATATTGTCAGTTATCCTTATCCTGATACCTACTTATTCTCTGCCTCCTTAGCCAGCAGATCATACAGGAAGGCGCCCTGAGCAGTTATATCTGTCGCCAGAGCGCGAGCTTGTTTGATTTCACTCAACTGAAAACAGAATGCAACATTTTGTTATGAAACTCGTCGATAGATTTGAGTGTCGTAAAGATATTGAAGAAATTCTAATTAAACACAATAGGTAGATACTGTTTTTTTTTCTTACTCCATTAGATACTATACGAGACATTATCATAGTATATAGTCACCCTGCTGGTGAAGTCGTAGCTGAGCGGCGAGGTGTCGTGGTGGTGCTCGTCCGAGGCGGGAGTATCGAGCGCGGCGCGCAACATGGCGGCCACCTTCATCAGCTCGCGCACCGCCCACCCGTCCGCGCCGTACACTCGCTTGCCGTTCAGCTTTATGTTGGCGCGTGAGTGCTGGGGCAATAGATACAAATTTATAAATATTAGGCATGATCCTACATTCAATATGGGATAATATGGTTGGTGCATCTAGGTAGTTAGTATGTGTATCTTTTCATTCCCTTTCGGAAATAAAAGGCGTGCAATACGGTAGCTGTCTGAATGATTTTAGCTACCCTTCATACCTTGAACCCCATAAACATTTTGAGAACATGCTCCCAAGCAAATAAAGAAGACTAATGTCACACCACAAACAACAGTAAATCAGTCAAACTTAAACTTACGAATAGCGCAATAGCATGTGTGACGAGTGCTACCCGTTGCTCCACAGTCTGCTTGCCCCCTCCCAGCTCCGCGTCAGGTTCCACCCTGGCTGCCAGCCACCGCAGACACTCCTCCATCAGGTCCCAGTTTGGAGTCCTGAAGCTCTCCAAGGAGATCGGCTTCGGGAAACCAAGCACTCGCATGGCTTCACTAAAATCTTAAAACAAAGTTCAACCACTTGAAAACTTCCAATTACTCCATATTTTATTCCATAATTATAATATTTATACGTACTCCTCAAATCTCTATAAGACATAATCGAAAATAAATTTTGGCGTTTATAAATTCTTCAGTTTTACAACTTCGTCAAATAAAATGCTTTGTTTATTTTTCTGTGTTGCTATGACAACGGCGTCACGACAATCAAAGACTACCAGAGCGTTTTTTTGGTTTACCGGCCTATCTAAATCATAAACAAAGTGTAGAAATGATGAGGAAAGGTTTTGAAAGATATTGAAATCAACGAAATGAAACCACATTTACAATTAGATAGAATTATCTACCCTTCTAAAATTTATTATTTCAACACACATTATAATAACTACAACTACACACAGTATAAGTACGACAAATATTATTATTAAGTTTTATTGACTGTATCTAGGTATAAACAGTTCCTACAACTACCTATATAACACACTAGTACTTCTTTATTACTAAACTAGTAAACTACGGTCGGTTACATTATACACTGACCTAATGTAAAATCTAAGATACAGTTACAATTTCATTTTTATTATTCCAATATTAAATTGGGCATACGAAACATTTATACGTTTTATTAACATCGTATAAATGTTGTTTGACTGTTCAAATAGTTCTCCATACGTTAACATGATTACAGTTGCTAAGTTCCTGTGGACAAAATTAAGATAAGATTCTTTGTACAATTTGCTCCAAAATTATATCAGGCGCCTAAAAACCGCGACGAGACGCCAAGACAGCAATTTAAATGTTTCTTTTATATTTCAAAGTTATGTAATAAGTAAATAAAGACACAGGTAACTAAACAACTATATTATATTAAGAAGTAACTATAAAACAGTCAAACTTTACGGCCGACTGAACTTCTGAGATTACTGTTCTAACTTCATATTTGACAGACTGTAAAAGTTAATATTTTTAGCAACAGTTTATCAAATAATGACGTTGACAGGTACTTAAACTTCTTTATTAGTTTGTAAGTATCCCAGAGTTCAGCACATGTGCAAGCCGTGCATGCCCAATTTAATAGAAAAATCATAAGTCTATAGTGGGCGACTGCCGCATAGCGCGCTTCAGGGATTCCTCGCGTTTGACTGCAACACGCATGCGCGCCGCTTTCAGATGTCTGGAAAAAAATTAAATTACACTATTTGAAACATAACAACTATCTTCCTTTCAATGACTAATCATCTTTTAAAAAGAACTATGTATATATCTTCATTGGAGGGCTAATAGATGGCATATTTTAAATTTTGTTTGTCTTACAAGTACCTTTTTTATGGAATAGGAGGCAATCGAGGAGACAGATCACCTTTATGATCTTATTGCAATAGATCAGTTGACCATAACTTACCTCTGTCTAATCCTCTCTACAGTTTCAGGAGCAGGTTCCCGCTTGGTGACAGCTGCTTCACGGATAATTTTCCGAAGCTTTTGCATACAGTCCGCCAAGTTCAACTGTTGTGACCTGGTGGTGTCCGACCTGATGATTAGGTAGCCTTCCTTCGATAGCTTGTTGGCAAACTGGAAAGAGATCATTATACACATTTACTAAGTATTTGTAACTCAATGATTAACATTTGCTAAGGAACCTTAACTTATTTGATAAAACTTATAGATAGCAATGAGCATCAATAAATCATTTTATTATTAATTACCTGTTCCATTAATTTAGCTTTGATGTCAGGTGAAGCCAGTCTGCTTCACTTGGCTTAAATCGCACATCAACCTTGGTGTGCACCTGGAAATAAAGTTATAAAGAAATTCAATTATAATAAATGAAATAAATTTACATTAACTATATTTTTAATATGTACATCAAAATATTAATTTATTAAGCTGTATCAACTAAATTACCTTGTTGACATTCTGTCCTCCAGGTCCCGAGCTAGCGCTGTATGTAATATCTAGTTTGTCGATAGGAATGAAGCCAGAGAACTTCTCATTGGTGTCTGGCTGCTGTAAAATAAAAATAGAACAAATACCTATGAATAGAATTAATTCCAATTATCTCCAAAACTATCACTAAATGTATAGAATACTTACAAATGCAGGTGTTGTGAGCTTCAAGGAGCTATTAGGGTACAATGTTTCTAAAGAAATTGAACTTTTATATGCCATAGGCCTCTTCAGCAGGGTAGTGTAGGTTGCGGTTTGCACCACTTTCTGCAGGAAATTAAAACGTAACGATGCAAAAGCCATGATTTAAATTTACTTTATAACCACTTATCATTCAGTGCTGGTGCTATGAAGTTAATATTTAATACATTATTTACTGAAATATCGAAAATCTTAGACCAATAACCTCTTTTCCTAATATGTCAATTGTCAAAGTCAAAATCATATATCTGACAGACACTATCAGTTCATTGACATAATATTAAACGTTCTGAAATGAAGAGAAGGAAATAAACAAATCAGCTTTATTTATTTTTGTTTGGAAATATATAGATATATTTAAGAAAAATTAAATACATTAAATTATTTGTATGACGTAGAGTGATAACATAATTTAATTTACTAAGTAAGAACAAACGAAGTTCTTAGGTAGGTACTTCGAGACAAAATGCCATAAATGGATATAGCATGATTGTGTAAATAGATGTGTACAGTACGTCACATTTGATTAATTTTCCAACTATGGGGTAATGAGCAGTTTAGTCAACTATATCCTACTTTTTGTAGTCAACAAAATTGCTGGTTTTAGATAACGCCCAGAAAAAAATATGAAGCATAAAATACGTGCGCATGTTATGCTCCAGATAATTTAATTAGGATCCCGTTCCGCTCAGCGGCGTCCTCTCACAATTCTTTAGGAAAATTTAGACAAAGTGTAATTTTTAAACAAAATAAATTCTTTGCTTTGATAGTATATTAAGTAAGTAGATATCTACAGTAAACGTTTATTTTAAGGTAATTAGTATCTAGGTAGGTACTTACGTTTGAATAAGATTAATTTATTGTACCGTACGAATCTCATAAATAAAAGGGCGTGTCAAAGGCATTTTGGACATGATTATATAAATAGGTACTCTATAAAAGTTGGCAAGTCCTGCTTATCAACTTTTCTAGAGTACTTAATTAAAAATTTTACTTGGAAAAATCCTAATCCTATTCTGTAAGCTACTTCATTCATAATATCAGAGGAAGGAAAGCGTATCAACGCGGACATTCAACAAAATTTTATTACTAGATATCTAACTACTTAAGCAGCTTAGCATTATTCTGTGGCTTAGCGTCAAAATACCAGTGTATCGTTAATTCTTCATTATCGATTGATCGACGATGCGGATTATTATGTGCAATTAGCTATCTAATTTACTGCGCGAGGCGTCAAAGAATTCGCTCTGAATAGATAAGTGAGTAAGTACACCTTACTAATTGAAATAAATTGCAATGGAAACGCACGAACACACGTGCAACATGCAAAATAAATACTCGCTGTAATGTCAAGCGGTCACATATAAAATACAGCGCGTTACGATGGTTTAAATTCGTAGTGCGCTAAATTCCAGCCAGGATTGTGCAAATTGTATGTGCTGAATCCAAAATGTCTACACAAAATAAATATTTAGCTATAGATACAGCTGGAGCTGGAACGAATAAGATGTCAGACCTCAGATATTTTTTTGCAATAAAGTAGGTATTTAGTTTATCGAAGTATTTTCTAGGGAATATTTCCACTCAGTAAACTAAACACATCCATTGTGTTTGGTGTAGGTTTTTTTTACTAATATCGAAATCGACGTATTTCTAGTACTAAAAGCATACAAATTTTTTTAACTAGATAACTTAGTTCTACGAGGCTAGACTTTAATTAAATTTATATTTAGAGATCACTTTCTTGACATTTCCTCGGCTACACTTTCCTAAATGGCCATAATTCATATTGGATGACTACACTTAGTTTTTTCCCGCCAATGCTATCGCAGTATCGTTGACTAGTCACAGGTTTTTTACTCATCAAATATTTTTCAAATTGCTGCGAAAGGAGTTACAGTATATTTGAAACATCAGAAAAATATTTTCACACACTGTTCTACGGGAAGTTCTTGAAAATCCAGTATCTGGGTAAGGTACCTCATGTATGTTGCACATGAAACCCATGAAACATATCTACAGATAAAATTAATTCTTACACATAGCACTTAGTAGGTGGAGAGATACCTACCTGGTAATGGTAAGATGTGCGGTAAACCAGGGCTAACGTCTGTTACTACAAATTGTTGGTACAGGAGGCATTTGAGATGAAACTCTCTGTGAGCTGATTAATTATTCGGAAATCTTAATTTTACTTAGTGTTGCGGTAATTAAGTGGATACTTAATCCGCAGCGCCGTGTGCGCACAAAACTCGTGCTACAATAGATACGCTACTGCTTTCATCAATTATGATAATGCCGCGGTGAGGTGCGCCGGCGCACGCGACACCAAGCCATCGGCTTTCCTAATTCCGGAGTTTAACGAGGCTTGTCATCGTAAATTCGATGTTTATATGGATTATAATTGTATGAGTGTCCTCGACGTGTTAATACGCGAGAAACTGGAAGTGGCTAGCAAGTCATGAATACTAACCTCCATATATTTACTCGTAATCCGATGTTTCTAGATTTCCAATAACAATTGCTTGCTAGAGAGCAGCATCTTGTATCCACGTATATTTTCAATAAAACTTTATCACTTAGTCATCATCAGTCTGCAAAGTATCGAGAAAGTTTTCGATTGTCATTATAATTTCTCCTGATTGAACGAGAATAATAAAAATGATAGTCATCGAACGGAAATTACATTGTTTTAATTAGATGAATACTTTCAGAGATAGTTTTATTAAATTTTTAATCTTAATTTACAGCTTTCATCAATTAGAACTACTCACTTCATTAATTTTCATTCGAATCGTCTCTTAATTAATGGACGCTAGAAGTTACGGGCCTGCAACGAATGTATAAACCGGATAACTGGTGCACAGAGACTTGTTGTGTAAAACTTAGGTTTAGCAAAATATAGGTAGGTATGTAATTTCTTTATATGTTGTATATGTAAACTATATCTCCGCTTTCCAAGCATGGAAGTAGCAATTTCTATGAATCATGTAAGCCAAAATGAAAGCGCATAATGAAATTAAAATAGTGAACATTAAACATTCTTAATTAAATCGCTCACATACCGAAATTGCGGCGTC